>JBAMNC010001855.1:0-536892 GCA_037902135.1 Cetoscarus ocellatus
CGGTCTGCAGCGACCTGTCCCTCAGCTGCCGGGCCTGGCCCGTCCGTGCTGGTCCTCGGCATGTCAATGGCTCGGCACGTGCGAGTAAACGAAGGTCACACCTCCTGCCACCCAGGTGCACTCGTCTGGGACATCACCGGCTCCGCCCCCAACATCCTCCGTCATCACCCCTCCATATCAACAGTGGTAGTTCACGCTGTCACCAATGACCTGAGACTACAACAGTCAGAGACACTTAAGGCCGACTTCATAACCCTCATCACCACAATCCACAGCTTAAACAAACAGGTCATAGTTTCAGGACCCCTCCCACCACCCCGTTGTGGAGACATTAAATTCAGCCGCCTGAGACTCTTACATATATTTCTTAAATCATACTGCACTGCTAACTGGATCCCATATGTTGACAATTTCCTTGCATTTTGCAAGAGACCTGGACTATTCAAAAAAGATCGTTTACATCCCAACTTCTCTGGATCCCGCCTTCTTTCACACAACATAGAACTCACACTGGAATCTGCATGACACAATGATCAACTCACCTCCCCTTCATCATCAACCGTTGTTAAAATTGACAGTTCATGTTCATTCCACATCCCAGTAATCATCAGCAGAGAGCAGCCTATGCATAAAACCTCCCACAAATCTGCCATTAACTTCAATAATCTCAGATCTGTCCCTAAAACGTTTTCACCACAAAATCATACAGTTAATCAGCCCCCAATGACCATAAACGTGGCCCTCTTAAACGTCCACTCTCTACTGAACAAATCTTTTATTGTAAATGACCTGATTTTAGATCACAAAATTGACTGACTCTTTTTAACTGAAACTTGGCTGGGCGCTGATGGACCAGCTGTTCTCACTGAGGCTTCCCCACCAAATTTTAACTTTGCTTTTTCAACAAGGAGTGGTAAAAGGGGAGGTGGCACTGCTTCATTTATTACAAACACTCTGGCCACCTAACCTATTTTATTTGAACAATACTCAAGTTTTGAATACCACTCCTTTGTTTTTAACAACCCTACAATTTTATGTGTGACAGTGTACAGACCACCAAAAAAATGTAGTCTTTTTATCCCCCAATTATCTGTATTTTTATCCATCTTACACAACTCTTACAATATGATTATTTTAACCAGTGATTTTAACCTGCACATAGATAATATTTTAGACCCTGTTTCAAGTGAGTTTTTAAATATTCTTAATTATATGGATTTTAATCAACACGTCATGCAGCCAACTCACAACAGGGAACACACCCTGGACCTGGTCATCACCGATGGCCTGTCCACCTGTGTGTCCTCTGTTGTTGACTTGGCTGTATCTGACCACTACTGTGTGTTTTTTAATATCACTGTTTTTATCCAGCGGGAGACCTCGTTGAGAACTGTGAGGAAGAGTCATCTGACCCCTGAAGTGGCTGTAAATTTGATTAATGTTTTAGAAAAATACCCTACAATTATTTTACCTGCTCCCTGTGACTTTATTGTTGATAATTTTAACAGTAGACTTCAGTGTGCTCTTAATTCAGTCGCTCCGCTTAAATTAAAAAAGGCTCACTCTAAGCCTATAGCACCTTGGAAAAATGAGGAAGTCAAGAAACTGAAAAGAAAATGCAGGGCGGCAGAAAGAAAATGGAGGAAAACAAATATACAAGGAACATCTTAAATCATACAACTATGCCGTTAGAAATTCAAGAAATTCATACTTTGCTAAAATAATCACAAACCATAAAGACAACCCAAAAGTTCTACTCTCTACCATTGACCATCTTTTTAATCCTGATTTTAATACAATTCTAATAACTCCTACAAACATTCTCTGTAAGGAGTTTGCAGCCCACTTCTGGGGAAAGATTAACACTATCAGATGTGATATTTTATCCAGTCAAACCTCTGCTTTTAACCCATCTGAGTCTCTGTCTTCACCTGAGGAAACACTGGACAGTTTTGTCCTGGTTAATGGTGAGATGCTTTATGAAGTTTTCTCCTCAATGAAGCCCACCACATGTCTTTTAGATCCAACTCCAACCTCATATTTTAAGTCATTTTATGGATCTTTTAGAGACGAGCTTTTAAACATGATGAATTGCTCACTTCGGACGGGTGTAGCAAGATCAAAAGACCAAGAATGCCTTCATTCCTTTCTCCTCTCTCTAAGGCCTGGTTGTAATTTACTGGAGACATGTGGAGCCATAAAGTCTCTCTTTATTTCCTGCCATCTACGACCAACAGACAACTTTATTGACACTAAAGATGCATTTATTGCCCTGAACTTCCTGGCCTAAACAATGATTGGCCGAGACCTGATAAGGTGTTCGAACAGACTACGTTCCCAGAGACTTAAATAATTCTGTTCTACTCCCAGAAGATTCTTCTGTGACACCTAAGATAACTTTTGACCTCCTGGGTAGTGGACCCCTCATTGCTGCCCAAGAGTAGAGAACAGATGTTTTTCAGCCAACAGAAAACCACAGCCTTATAAACTCTTTAATGAAACAATGGACACATCTAACAATGTGATATTTGATTCTGTAATGAAAAATGCATTCTGATGATGTGACTTCTGTTTCTCTAGCCTTACAAATGCCCAAGTTATGGATATAATGCGTTAACCTTCTTAAAGCCTCCTCTGAAGCGACAAACCAAGAGTGCTCCTCAGTGGAAGACTGAGGAGAGAACTTTATCCAGAACTGCATCTGTTATATCTGCATTATTGCCTCTTTCTATTGATGAAATGTTTATTACACAATTTCTATACATTAAGTTTTGGTCGCATAACATCTCAAAGACATACAAACTGGTATATCTAAGTTTTAACCACATATATTTTGTTTGGTTGTATTTTTAAGAGGAATTTCATGTTTTATTCTTTCTTATCTTTTAGATATGGACTATTTGGTATCGATTATCGTAAGATTTTCTGCTCAGTTGGAGTGTTTATATTGGGTGGTTATCAAAGTACAACTTAACATTTTGGCCAAATGTAAGTTGATAAAGTCTTTGTTACTCATCTAAGGCCCTCCTCCTGTGAGACCCTCCTCACCAGTCAAAACCAGAGAGACACAGTCCTCTCGCTCTCTTCTTCTTTTGACGCTCTTCTTCTTTCGGCTCTTCTTCTTCTGATTCTCTTCTTCTTTGACTTTCATCCCTACACTTTGTTTTTACATCTTCTTCGACGGTCTGATCCGTTTTTCTTTTTGTCAACGCGGCTCTCCAATGGCTCTCCAATATGTTCTCCTAGTTCTCCAATATCCTCTCCTGTATCTTTTTCTAAGTTTGTCTAAGTAACGTAACACGCCCGCCGGTTTTCTTGATAAGCCAGTAAGCTATAAGACTACAAAGATTTGTTTCATAGTAAATGGACTTTTGTTATTAATTTCGGAATAATTTTCGTCAGGCCAGCGAATAATTAGTTTTTGAAATTAATTCCAAATCCTTTTTTTCATCTAATCGAGACCACAAAGCTCCAGCTCCAGCTCCACCTTTAACAGAACCTGCTAGTCCAATCTAAGACAGCACCTCTCTCCCGTGAAAGCTACGGGACCAGCTCATGTTGGCAAATCCCCTTTCTGGATCCCTCGTGCTGGATTGAGTGTGGACTTCTCAGCCTCCCTTTGGGACGACTCCAAACCAGAACAGTCCTACAAGGCTCTCCAGTAACTCCCGGACCAGTTTGAGATCCGACACCAGAAGCAACGCCATAGTAAGACTGCGGTTCTGAAATCCTACAGATGGGCTTGAGTGTCTTGGTTTAATTCCCCATTAGTTACCCCTGATTTGATCTTTCTAAAGTAGATTAATTTGTTAAATTAATCTTCCATAACCACTCAGTATACTCAAATGTTTCTTGAGTGTTCATAACTTCTTTCCTTATTCACAGCATCATTGATTAGTATGACTCTGACATTTCTTCCTTCTTAACTGTTTTATTTTATTTTATTTTATTTTATTTTGTCTTATATATTCATCATATGCTTTTAATAAACCGCCCTTAAATTAAAAGTTCTGTCTGTTGGTATTCTATTTGGAAGATTGACATCACTGCATGAGAATTCTGTCTTTAGACTTGAGACTGACGAAATTGATAAATTCTGATTTAATTGATTTATCTGATTTTAAATTTAAAATAATTAATAAATCAATTAATAAATTAAATTTTGCCTTTTTGTATAAAAAGGATGGTGGCCCTTTAATTAACGAGAGCAAATGAGATATTAAATGAATATTAATTTCTTCAATTAATGTTAATCAATATCCAGACAAAAAATCGCTACACGGGGGTCTTTCCCACTGCCTTTAAGACAGCAGTGGTGAGGCCCCTGTTTAAGAAGAGCAATTTAGATTTTAATGATTTTAATAATACAGACCAGTGTCTCACTTACCATTTTAAAGAAAAATTTAGAGAAACTTGTTCTCATTCAGCTTAATTCTTTTTTAGACACACATGATATTCATGAGTAATCTCAGTCTGGTTTTAGGGTAAACCACAGTACAGAGACTGCCTTAACAAAGATTTGAAATGATTTTAGATTGAATTATGATTCACAAAAGGTGACAGTGTTGGTTCTGCTGGATCTAAGTGCTGCCTTTGATACAGTGGATCACACTATTTTTTAAGCAGACTCAAACAGCTGGTTGGCCTCTCTGGTACTGTACACAAATGGTTTACTTCCTACCTCACAGACAGAACATTCATGGTAAGTTGAGACACATGCTCCTCTAAAGTCCATAAAAGTCCATGTGGTGTGCCCCAGGGTTCGATTTTAGGTCCTGTGCTTTTTAACCTGTGCATGCTCCCCCTTGGCGGTGTCATCAGGAGACATGGAATCAACTTTCACAGTTATGCTGATGATACACAGTTTTGCATCCCCATGTCTCCGGATGACACCAGGCCAATGGATGCTCTTTTTAACTGCATTTTACAAATCAAATCATGGATGGTAGAAAACTTTCTCCAGCTTGACCAGGACAAAACTGAGGTTTTAGTCATCGGTCCTGAGGCCCATAGAGAGAAGCTCTTACCCAAACTACAAGCACTGTCTTTTAATCCTTCATTACAAGTAAAAAACCTGGGCGTAATGTTTGACTCTGAGCTGACTTTTATTCCACACATTAAGAATGTCACAAAAATAGGTTTTTATCATCTAAAGTACATCGCCAGAGTCTGCCCCATTCTCTCTCGGGCCAACACGGAGACGCTGATGCATGCTTCTATTACCAGTCGTTTAGACTACTGTAATGCCCTGCTCTCTGGTCTTCCCAAAAAGAATATTTCAGGTTTACAATTACTACAAAATTCAGCAGCACGTGTCCTGACTAAGACCAGAGGGTGGGCCCACATTACACCGGTTTTAGAATCACTGCATTGGCTCCCCGTGTGTTTTAGGATCGACCTTAAAGTTCTTTTATTGGTTTTTAAATGTCTCAATGGACTTGGGCCTTCTTATCTTTCAGAACTGCTTTTACCTTACAAACCTCGCGGACCCTGCGCTCCTCTGGCAGCGGGCTCCTAGTCATCCCAAAAGTCAGGACACACACATGGTGAGGCGTAATTCCAGTTTTACAGCCCTAGACTCTGGAACAGCCTGCCAGAGGACCTCAGGGCCACTGAGAACATTCATGTTTTTAAGAGCAGGCTCAACACGCACCTTTTTAGCTTAGCTTTTAATTAAGACTTTAATTAAGACATTTATTTGTTTTAGACCTTTACATTGTTTTTATCTATGGATTTTATTCTTCTCTTACCTTAGTGTTTTAGTTGTACTGTTTTATGTTCTTGTTCTTAGATTTTATTCATATTTTAGTTGTTACATACTTTTATTCTTTTATCATTAGGTCTCCAGTGTTTCCTCTGGGGGAGCCCTCTGCACCACGAGCTATGGTTGGCTACGGCTGCAGGATTCTGTTCCGTAGGTTCCTGGTGGAGTCTTGAGATCCATCATCTCTCCTCTGGGCTCTGCGTTGGTGTCCTGTGACTGTGGTTGGCTCTCTGCTCCTGGTGCAGACGGCTCCTCTGATGGCACTTTCTCAACTGGTCTGTCTGTACTCAGCCTCTTGTTCTTAGCCTAATGTCCACTATTTTAGTGTGTGTGTGTGTGTGTGTGTGTGGGTGTGTGTGTGCATGAGTGAAACGTCGCGTGCATGCGTGCAAGTAGATGCTTATGTAAATAAGGGTGGGTAGGTGGGTTTGAGGGAATGTTTTTATTTATTATGTAAAGCACTTTGAGTTGCATTCTTTGTATGAAAAGCGCTTCATAAAAAAAGTTTGATTGATTGATTGATAGATTGATTGGAGAAAAATCTAAAGCTCATCAATATTTGATGTGACCAACCACAAACTAGGATCAATTCAGATGGATACACCTGCACAAAGTCAGGAAATTTGTAGGACTGTTGTTATGTGCTTGATCAACCAAATATTCCAAACAGTTGCTAAAGATCTCATCATTTTCTTTTTAGGTTGAAACATAGGCATCCACTGACAGACATCTAGGAGGCTCTGAGGATAAGGAACAGGTTGTGAAGACAGTTTATCATCATCACAGGTCACACACTAGGCACAGAAACAAGAAGAAAGGGAGTCGTAATATAGCAGCAAGGTCTCTCCCAGGCAAAGAGTTCAAAGAAGACTGGGTTTCAAGATGTTAACACAGTGATTAGCAAAGAAAACTTAGTGCAACAGATAAATGACATCATGCTGACTCTCTTTCAAAATCAAAAGATGTCCAGCAGTGGCACCAGCTCAAAGACGGGATAATCCAGTGATACCCACATACATCCATCTACTGTCCAGAGAGGTCTGGCTAGAAGTGGTGTTCATGTGGGAATTGCAGCAAAAAGTTTTACCTTAGCCGTGGAAAGAAGCCAAATAACTTGACTTTGCATGATAACGTACATAGGAACCCGTGTGCAGAAAAACATCAGCAAGTGCCCTGGAATGATTTCAAATTTGAAATATTTGTCTGGGGCAGAAGGCGGTTTGTTTGCAAAATGGCTGGAGAGCCATACACTAATTAATTTATACAGGCCACAGTGAAGCATGGTGGAAGTTCCTTGCAAGTTATGGGCTGTTTCTGCATTTGGAGTTGGGGATTTGATCAGGATTGATGATGCCCTCAGTTCTGGGAAGTATAAGCAAGTACTTATGCATCATGCTGTAGCACCAGGGAATCATCTGACTGGCTACAAATTTATTCTGTGGCAGGACAGCAGATAAGAAAAACTGTGTGCAAGTGTACCTAGAAGAACTGATGATGTTTTGAAAGCAAAGGGTGGTCACAACAAATATTGATTTGATTTAGATTTCCCCTTACCATTTACTGAGTGAAGAAAAAGCAACTATAAAAACTTAAATGTGTGAGAGCATTTATTTCACAGCTGTTGTCAGACCTTGACTGGGCCTCTTTTACAATACTGTATGCATGTGTTAATATTTTCTACTTCCAATAAAAAAAAAATCTCTGACCAACTTTAATCCAGTAGAGACCAAGTTTTCAAAAGAAATTAGGACTGAACCCTTCAACAACCTTTGGTATCTGTGTTTAAAAGGGGAAATTGCCATTTTTATTGTGAAATCGCAAATATGAAATACTGGCTTTGGCAAAGTGTTTTTGCAGGATTTTATTTTGCTGATAGTAAGATTTTATAATTTGAGCTCCAGTCATAAGATCCTTCAGAACTTAAACAGACATTACAATTAAAATTAAAACAGATTGCAGGATGGCTGAATGTTTTTGCACCTCCTTAACCATTTTAAGACTATTAAGGCTGACAAAAATAACACATTGTTCTCCTCTTGAAGGACAACAATCGCAAGTCCTAAGGCTACCAGCAGACGCAATCATATCATAAATTCAACTTGTCCCTTTAAAGTCATTCTCTGAAAAAATGATTCTGTTGTATTTCTTGGGGAAGCAGCCATTCAGGTGAAGTATACTGACAGCAGCATGTGTGTGATGCTCTGTGCTTGTGGTCAGGAAATCAGTGTTAGACCACAGTATCAACAACAGCAACAGCCTGCAGCAAACAGTTGAACAGAGGTCAACACAGTACATGAGAAAGGTCCTCAGCGTGCAGCACCAGCCTGCGGTGTATTTCTCTGCCATGACAGAGTGCATTAGTGTGAATAATATTACAGTATCCAGGGAAAACAAGTCCTGATACCTTCACACACAAAAACATTGGCTTTCTGAGTGCAGTTTGATCTAAATGACAGGACACTGATGGGCTTCATTGCAGTGGAACTGTTAGGGACACAAATGCATATCCTGGTTTCCTAAAGTTATTAACAAGGAATAAAGGGCAATTTTACAGAAGAAGTGATTTATACAAATAAGATTGCAACAAGGAAAAAAACTCCCATTCCTGACTGCATTTAGACAAGAAAGAACTATTGTCATGCAGCTGACCATGGACTAAAGAATGTACATGTCGTTGTCTATTAGCTGCCATTGACCAACATTGACAAATAATTATAAATTTGGTGGAAGTACATTCCCCGGGTCAATTTTGCTGTGTTCAACACAAGTAGACATATCTAAAGTGGAGAGAAACATTGTGCTGGTGGAGTGTTCCCCGCAGCCCCCTGACTAATTGTAGACAGATTTTAAATGTTCTTCACCGTAGATGTAATGCCTGGGTAGTGCTCTCAACTTAAGGGAACTTTAAGGCAGATGCATATGCCATTTCACCACGTGCAGCTGCTGCTGGTCTCAGTATTATAACACCATGCCTATAGGATGATAGACAGCTGCTCCCAAAAGGGCGCCTCAAGTTGTACAACACAAGGAAGTAGCTGGAGCTAACAGAGATGAACGCGACTGTAACTGAGGGTAGCAAAGGTAAGCGGAGGTCAACTCTTGCCGGCATTTACAAGCATGTTGGATCAAGCGTTGCAAAATTTTTAAGTATGTATAAAAAATTTTGCAGACCTGAGAAACATCAGCAATGCTTTAAATAATCATGTGCTCTACTCATAAAACAATACACTTGTTGTTGGTGCTGACTCAAAAATAGTATGGAGCCCAAATGACAAATATATCAGCACCCCCAATGAAGTCTTTGACTTTTATTAAAGGTTATGCAGCAGCAACAAAACGGATGCATTTCATCCTGAGGCTTTCATCAGCATTTCACTTGGGTTGAAACGTGGCCATTTTGTTGCTGCTGCATATACTTTAATAAAAGTCACAGACTTCATTGTGAGTGCTGATGCTTTTGCCATTGAGATTCTGAACATCAGCAATGCCCAACAGATGTTAACTTATTTCTATGTGGCCTGATTAACTCAATGTTACCCTATATGTTTGCATAAGTTGGCCAAAATATCAGTCTGTGAGTGCGTCCTAAAATCTTTGAGAGGCTTTGAAAACAGCCTTTAAAAAAACAGACTGGGGTTAATGATAAATAAAAAGGCTGGGTCAAAACTCACAGCTCTCACAAACAGCTTTAATGATGCCACTGACAATGTTGTGAAACAAATTACACAAGTGCATTTATATATCTGCCCAGACTTACTTATTCAAACTATATCCCAAGAAAACCCAGAAATCCTCCCAGTATCCCTGATGGTGAGATAATGAGCCAGCACTGAGTGCTGTAACCTAAGAGTTTATTTAAACTCACACGACAGCTGCGCCAAATAAATCCCAAACGGCTCATTCACACACTCAGAGACACAGTAGATGTGTAAGTGCACAGTGCTGATCCACTGTGAAAACCTAAAGTCCATGAGGTGTCAGAGGACTTTTCAGCTGCAAATCATGCACTTCCTGTGAGTCTGCTAATCTGCGGTCTTTGCTGTGGACTTACTGTACTTAACTCACTCAAGTGTCCACAGCAAAATCAGAGTAATTATACTGAATCATATGTGAGTGTCCTTGCTGACCATATGCGATGCTGCACGATGCAACACAACATTTTTGCCTCAACGCCCTATCTCTGTTTTCCCCTCCATCAAGTGCATTGACATGGACAAAGGGCAGTGAAAGAGGGATTTTGAAGAGGTCCAGGAGGAATTTTCTTGGTGTCTTTGGCTTTTTTCACTCAGCAGAGCTTGTTTATCTGCTTAACATGGTGGAGATAGCAAAGTATCGTCTAGTCCAGTGAGTTAAATGATTTACTTTCACTTGGAACCTTTGAGACCACCCCTTGTAAACACAAAGCACTACACGTTTCTCCAGCTGTGCAAACCAACACAATGTGAAGGCATGTGATGCTGCGCAATGCATTGCAACAAAAGACGCTTGCTTTCAGTTAGGAAAGTGTTACCCAGAGTTCACTGTGAAAATTGCTGACGGTAAAGACATAATTGTCCAGCCCCTTGCTAAATATATACAAACACTTCTTAAGTGGAGCATTTATTTTGTAAGAATATTGGTAGAAATGCTTAATACAAGCATGCACATGATGGGAAAACATTCAATGAAAATTGTAGATATATTTATTTTGTGGTTGTTTAGGTAACATTTAAAGAATAAACTATGATTTTAAACAAATATTCACACAGTATTAATATTTAAGATTTTTGCTTAAGATATTGAGCTGAACTATGAAAACATTTTAAAGAAAGAGGCACATGGTGAACTTTTTCCCTCATTTTATCTTTCCAGGGGATGTTCAATAACATATCAGCAGGTCCTGTTTCTAGTGCATTATTTGATCTCAAGCTCTTGAGAACATGTTCACACACTCTCTCCTAACACCATTAAAGTCGGTGAGGGCTCAGTGTTTAGGCTTCAGCCTGGAGATTGGGATTTGACAAGTGAGTGACCAGTGTGATTTGCCTCACAGGAACCATCTGCATGCACATTATTTGCAGTCTCTCATGTTCATGTACCTCTTACGCAAGCAAACAGTTTTAAACCTCAGTACATAAGCTTATCATTCACAGATAAGTCAAAGCAAATATTTGCAGACTGAGAACAGTAAATGTATTTTATGTAAATTACATACTCATATTAACCTTTGACATCCAGAAACAAAGCTGCCAGCTGGTCTAGAAAACCTCCAGTGCTCTGAGACAACACTAAGTACATAATGCCTATTCACCGAAATTAAAATGTATTTTTAGGGCAAAAACAAGTCCTTTCAGTTTATTTTTAATTAATTTTTTTTTTCCCCTAAAGTGTCTGGATAGTACTGAGCAGTGGTGGGCAGCAGGACCTTCTTAGCCTAAAACTAGCTACATTTTTAAACTTAACAGACAACTTGATGACTGCTTGTGATGCTGCATCCTGTGCATCCTGCCACAATGCACATAAGAGATAAGCTTGGATTCCTTTTTTAAAGACTTATGATGAACTCATATATCTGCACTGAATATATTTGGAACCATTGAGTGTTGAGAGTCACGCCTCTAGCATCACTTAAAATGTCACCTTTTTGTATAAAACAATAATCTTTGCTTGTTTAGTCATAATTTTGTAGTTAGGTCGTTGTGATTGGCTGCAAGATGGTGCAGCAGGTAGTGCTGGCACCTCAAAGCTAAAGGGTTGCTACTTTGGCCCCCCAGTCAGGCAGAGCCTTTCTGCCTGGAATTTTCATGTTCTCTTTGTACATTTATGGGTTTCCTCCAGGTATTTCTATTTCCTCTCATGGTCCAAAAACATGTCTGTCCAGTTTATTGTGTGTATGGGTGTCAGTCTACAAATGTCAGCCATGTGATTGGCTACTACCCAGTCCAGGTTGTGCCCCGCCCCTTGCCCAGTGTTCATGGGCTCTAGGTCCCTGTAACCCTCAAGGGAAGTTGTGCTGTATGGGGGTAAAATTTAGAGGTTTCTAAGGGCCCATGACCAGTCGGGGCCCTAATAAACATACTGACATTGGCTCATGCTTTTCTCAATAAAATGACATTCATTGCCAATTAATAGGATTTGATTCACCTGTACTGATAAAAATACTTACTTCAAAGTATTTTCTAGTTTTTAGAGCAAAGGGGTAACTTTAGCCATTATCTGGATTGATAAATTCCCCCTTTATTCTCATGTAATGTTTCAGTCCTGTGACAGAACTAAATCACTGCAGGCAGGTGATGCTCATTGCCACTATAAGGTGTAAAGGAACACATTGTCTGACCCATAAGGTAAAAAAAAAATATCAGGATACCAAATGTTAAATAAAGATAAAAGGTGTGTGTGGGGGAGGGTTGCTGTGAGGTTGTCAAAAATAAAATACTGAATGGTTTCTCCCTCCTGGTCACTTTCAAAGTAAGTGTTGGGTGCAGATATAGGACTGTTACTGTGTTGTGGGTAAATAATTATTTTCATAGATTCGCATAGATTAGTCATTGTTTTGGGCAAAGTCATATACAAGGCTTTCTTTTCTAAATATGAATTCAAGGTAATATCAGTCCACTTTGAGACAACTTTGGTGCATTTTTGTGTGAGCTAGCCATATTTGACATAAAACATTCATCACAGGATGTAGATTTATTTGATATCTCAATCAATCATTTTATTTCACAATTGTATGTGTGAAAGGGGTCACCCCAAGGAAGCTATTTAAAGCTTTTAATAGGGGGCCTGGTTTTCCATGAATATAGGATATTGGCCAGATATCTATGTTTCTCTAGTT
Source organism: Cetoscarus ocellatus (assembly GCA_037902135.1). NCBI lineage: Eukaryota > Metazoa > Chordata > Actinopteri > Labriformes > Labridae > Cetoscarus > Cetoscarus ocellatus. The sequence goes on from JBAMNC010001855.1 coordinate 12,579, forward strand.
CCAAAATCCTCTACTACTTTAATCAGTCAATATATGTGTAGTGGTGGCAAACCATACAAATGTTATCTCTTCTTGACTTAGATTTAAGATTCCACAATTCAGCTTATTGTCTATGTGAATGAATAAATAAAGTAAAACATTTCAGATGTCATAAATACCAAGAAAAGCACTCATAAAGTCAATCCAATATTTATTGAGTCAAACTTAAATAGTTTATAGTTTCTTCACATCTTTAAGATGGTGAGTGTTGTTGTCTAAAAACAGAGTAACCTGGCTATAATCATTTGCTAAGGTGTCAAAAGGTACCGAAGAGTATTGAGGCAACTTTAAAGATAATTCTTTCAAAGTGCGTAACTTAACCATTTAGTGTTACTTTTACAGAGTATATGCTACTTTACACCTTTCTGCTTATCTATTTTAATGTCAGTGTGTGTCATATAAATAAATGTGACTGGAGATGATACTAAGGAATAATCAAACTTTCCCTCATGGGTCAATTTTAGCTGTTGTGGTGGAGCCAAATATGTAATCCTTTCATGGGGCCCAAAGCTGCTTGTGGCACCCCTTTGCACAGATAATGGTTGGTTGGATGGTTATTGCGGGGGAATAAGATTAAGGATCCTAGTGTAAAATGCATGCCACTCCACTGCTGTATAAGTCAGAGTAGTGAGTAAGCATGGGATTTTGCTCCCAGCACTAATTTGCTGTAAAGGTGTTTCAAGTCATTTGTAGAAAATGATTCCCCCTTAGCTCAGCATGTTGAGTCTATTCATTTCATTGCACCATGGGTTTCACCTTTTACAATAAAATGCCTCACAGGGTGCATGAAGAGCTGTCAGTCCACTGGATATTTTAAGTGTTTCCATGTTAGGCGGTTCATATTGCACTTTGTGATATTAAACACTGCACACTGCCACAGTATTGCATTCAGGCAAGAAATGTATGGAATAGTAATAATGCTGTCTCTAAGAAAAGCCAACAGGAGGTAAATTGAAGTGTAACCAGTGTGTGAGACAGGAGCTTTGTATTATTTTTCTGCACTCCTTTTTATGGAAATCAATGGTTGCTGTAGCCCTAAAGCAGACATGAGGGATAGATGAGGATAAACACAGGCGAGAAGATTTATTGTGGCTTCATATAATGGATGAGCAGCACACAAAAAAGAGGAGAATCCAGCATTGTGATAACTATTCAGATATTCTTGCCAGTGCACGTTTTATAAAAAGACATCTGATTGCCTATTCACTGGTTAACACTGGTATTGCAACGGTAACAAAAAATGCATAATGGAATATGCTTTACAGTCCCATCAACACAATCTTAACTGACTGGCAGCTCAAATCACACCTTAGTGTCAGGAGGGGTTCATTCAGGAGAGGAACAAGTAGACAGCTGAAATCCTTCTGCACTGATGAGAGAACAAGAGCAGAATAATATCTGTAACCAGAAGATGATATTTAATCCAGAGGGCTTTTTATGAACCGATTGTACATCCTGCAATCAGCTCTTACATGGATGTATATATACAGCATATAATACAGGGAACATGAGTCCTCAGAGAGCTGGAGATATTGCTGAGATCATGAGTTATTTATGGGCTGAAAACATTGCAAAGTACATGTAAGGAACATTAAAGAAAGCCTTGCTATTATGTTTCCCAGGTCACACAGTTCAGGCTCCTTATATTAAGAGAAACCAGCACCAAGTAGCTTAGGCCAAAACCAGTGGAATGGTTTTTGTTTTGATCATTCCCAAATTCCCTGAGGGAGTTTTTCCAAGGGGATTAATTAAGTTCTATCTAATCTAATTGTGACTCAAAAATCCTCAGTACTGCAGCTTCTTGGTGGCCTTGTGCTTAGATATGACACTGTAGCCTAACATTTACTGTGTCCGTAACCTAACACACCAGATGGACCATTCATTATATTTCACTAATCCAGCTGGAAAAGATCCCATAGAAAGTGTTTGGGAATGGGTAGAACCTTACAAAAGCATATTCAGCAGGATTGTGTGATCATTCTGTCAATCATATTCATTGCAGGCCAATCACATAATACTGTAGGCGGGCGCTATTGTTGTGTAAAGGAAAAAACATGAGCCAATTGGAAAACAAACTCAGCTAAACATGTAAGAAGTGTAGTGAAAATTTTCTTTCTATAGAGAGTTTCTCAGTGTAATTACCTCCGCCAAGGAGGTAATGTTTTCACTAGGGTCTGTCTGTCTGTCTGTTTGTCTGTTAGCAAGGTTACAGAAAAAATTCTGGATGGATTTACATGAAAATTTTACCAGAGGTGTAGTTTGGTCCGAGGAAGAAACCATAACATTTTGGTGGTGATACAGATATTGGTCTGGATTCAAAAAATTCCCAAAATTAAAAAAAAAATCCTATAGGTTAACATTGGGCAGAATTTAAAAAAATCATATCTCTGCCATTTCTCAAAGGATTAACTTCCAATTTTACAGGGTAATATGGGGTCCCTGTCTCTATCATCAAGGCAAATTTCATCTGAATCCAATCCAGATTGATGTCACAAAAAAATATTTCATTTTAGAATGGGAAATCCCACTGACGACATTCAATAATTCATTTAAAATCCAAATATTTAGTGACGTTCCCAAAATTTGTTGTGTTCATACAGAAAAACAACCTCCATGTATGTGCTGAGTTTGGTCCTGATCCTGGCACTATTCTGGACCTGGTGATCCAGAATTGTATCTTTTACAGGGGTTGTGGAAAAGCCACTGCTGGAACTGAGCTGCTCTGAGTGCTTTTCTAGTTTGTTCTTCATTTAATAATGACCTACAAGCCAGATCTGATTAAACTGCTACTGAGGCTGTTAGCATGAAAGATCACTTCAGGATGTTTTGGGATCTGAGAATACCAGCGGCTTTTATACAGTCTGCAGCTCATATCATTCATCTTTCACCAATTTCAAGCCTCTGATACAACGTCAGACAGAGCAAAGCAGGGGTCAACCAGTTCCTTCCATTCTATCTTTGCAGTTTTTACAGTAAAAGCAAAGAGTGACGAAACTTTGAACGTTACAGCTCGAAATGGCAGTGTGAATGGGGCTCACTAATCCCTGTTTACACACAGTATTTAAATCCCACTTCTCAGGATAAAAAAGTTTTGTGCATTATTGCATTATTCATCACTCCTCTCAGTCACCCCAAACAACCCCTGCTCTTTTTTGCCGCGGTGGTGACAAACCAAAAAAAGGGAAAAGGGACCCAAAAAAAGGACATGTGTTCCCCTCTGGGCCACGGTCCTATACGTCACATTCAGCAACTTGTGCATCAAAACAGGATGTGTATTTTTAGGACTTTTTTATTCAAGGTTTTTTTCAGTTTTGAAGGTGGAAACCAACAGGAGGGAAGTGACCAGCCAGTGCTCTGCCCCTAACAGACACATACACACATGCACACACGCACCTTCTCACTAATGCATCTCCATTTGTCTGTGAAAAAGCAAGGCGAGCAGAGCAACTGGAGCTCAAAGTGCTTTGTTGCACTGAGGGAGCGTGTCTATCCACCCTGCAGGACATCCATATTTCCCCTCAAGGACCTCACCTGAATTACTCTTTCAATCTTTTTCCATGGCTTCTTTCCACTCTGCCCTTTTGCTTTACCCTTGAGGGGGTTAAAACAAAGTGCCCTGTAACCCGCTGTCTCTCTGTGGCAGGACCCCACAAATGGCACTGTGCAGTATTACAAGTTCGTGGAGATTCGGAGGGGGAGGGAGGCGAGTAAGGTAAAACAGCAACACAGAGTCAGAGAATCAGGTAAAACGGCGGCTCGCGATGAATTCTTTTTGATGAAAAACACATTATACTGATATGTTAGATATTGCCCTATTCCATTCCTATTTCAAAAATATACCAATATATTTTTAAAATTGATATATCGCCAAGTCCTAATTACAATCATTTTTGTTATCTTTTTTGACAACAGTTTAAGGCAGTTGGGGAGCTTTTTTGTTTTAGTTTGATTGCAATGGAAATTCGAATTAAGTTTCTATTGAGGCCTACCGCTCCTGAACCTAAAACAATGGGTAGGCAGGGATCCATCATGCACATTGTGTTCAGGAGCAGCTACCTTGAGGTTGTAGCAGCATGTTACTACATGGAGCTTGCATGTACACAGCCTGGGTCGGTTGGAGGTGACATGCTTTATAGGCTCTTGTGGCCATGTGGTAGGGTATGTAAGATTAGATCAGTGTTAAGGGAATAGTTTGGGATTTTTGAAGAGTTGAACTGTCCTGAACACTAGCCCCAGTGAGGATGATAAGGTTTGCGTCAGTACAGAAATAGTCGGCACAGAAGCTATAGCTAGACATTGCTGCACATGGGGCCACCATCATTACATAATTTATAGACTTTCAGGTGAAAAGAAGCCACTAAAACAGCGTAGTGTGATTACACTCTATGTCTTATTTATTGAAAACTATTTACTTTTCCATTACAAAGCTTCACCACCTTTTCACCAGCAGCACTGACCAGCTACAATCTGCAGTCTTCACAAGAGGAACAACCGCTCCTAAGCTACGAAAAGAGACAGAAGTAAACTTCATTAGAAATGCAAAGAGAATACTTCAACAACAAAAATCCTGTTCATTCCTTTTTCTGTACAGATGCAGAGCTGATCTCTGTCACTGTGGCTAACTTTCAGGCAAGTGCCATCCAACCACACTTTAAAAATCCTTAAAACAAAAAATCCTTTTAGTGTCACAAAGCAACCATACACAAATGCTCAACCCAGGAATTATCAGTGCACTAACTTTTAATAGGTAAAAAAGAGCATCTGTCCCTTTAAACTAATCTTCCACAACAGATAGACAGACAAATACGTATATCTAGTCCAGGATATATTTCACAAGACTATGGAAAGCCCATAGAAAGTGTTTAGGGAAGGCAGTACCTTTCAAATATACTATATACATGGAAGGTGATTCTATAATTATCCTGTCAATCACATTCAGTACTGGCCTATCAGATGATATAGTAGGCATTATTTAATGTTCAAATTCATAAACTTGAAGTTTTTTGTTTGTTTGTGTGTTTTTTTGTTTTTTCAAATATCCACTATTTTTTAATTTTGATGTCTGCAGCATGTTTCAGAAAAGCTGGGAAAGGGGCAACAAAAGACTGGGAAAATTAAGGGGCTTTAAAAAAAAAAAAAAAAAAAAACACCCGTTTGGAACATTCGACTGGTAAACAGGTAAATGGGAAGCAGGTGAGCGTCATGATATGGCAAAAAAAGGAGCATCCCGAAGGCTCAGTCATTCACAAGCAAGGATGAGGTGAGATTCACCACTGCATGAGCAAATAGTCCAGCAGTTTAAGAATATGTCCCAGTGTACAATTGCAAGGAATTTAGGGATTTTAACATCCTCAGTCAATAATATCACCACAAGATTCAGAAAATCTGGAAATAATTCTGCATGTAAGGGACAAGGCCAAAAAATGGATGATTTATTTTTTGTTTTTAAATAAAGACAATCAAGTTCATCAGTTTGAACACTGAACAGATTGTCTTTAAATTGAATCAAAATTGGATTTGAAATCATTACATTTTGTTTTTACACAGCATCCTAACTATCAGGAATTGAGGTTTGCAGCATATTGTTTGGGGAGCCTTTGTTATAGCACTGCTTATAAAAATGAGCTAATTAAAGGTGTCCAGAGGAATCCCGATCGTTGATGGAAAATATTTTACAGGGACATCAGCATCCTTTTACTCCACCTTCCCAACTGGTGCACTCCCTTCTGCAGTGTTTTTGGCCTTTCACAGAGTATATAAAATACTGAGGGAAATCAGGTGTCCAATTCTTGGCATAATTTTTTCATTATCAAGCCATGACCTTATAATAGTAACTGTCCTCAAAATAAATAACACAACAACTTGAAAAAGTGAACACCAGAAACACGCAAGGACTCCTTATCCCTCCTTTATGAAATGATCTTTTAACAGCTGTAGTCTCCCTTCAGCCATGCTCTTTTCATCCATCCTTGCTTTTTCCTTGGGCAATGAAGGTCAGATGAAGGTAATGCTAGGGATTATGGGAGCTCAGTGACTGGTCCCTCTGCCTGCTATGAAAGGGTGGAGTTAATGGCTTGAAGAGTAGTGGGAGGTCTCCAATTTTCTGCCGCAGGCCGTGAAAACGGATGCCTTTTATTGCAGATTGACCCTCACAAGCTGTAGCTGGAGGCCTCTCACCTGATGTTCGGGATGGGAACCTGGAGAGGATCTTTGCCGGATTTACAGTTAATGTACCAGTGTTAATGAAGCTGCTATGGTCCGCTGGCCCTCTTAGCTGTGCCATGTCAGAGTGTCCATCCCCCTGTTGATCACTGTGGATCATACGTGCCAATAAAACTGCGGCCTCTCCACCCCCACATGACTTTGGGCGTGACGGGTAATGGTGTGTGCAAGGGTAAAAAGGAGGGGTGGGGCTCAGCTGGTGCTAGCCAGGGAGCAACCTATTTTCTAGCTCTCTAACTTTTCTTGGTCAACTAGAAACCAAAGTTAAGAAGAGTTTGCACAGTGGCTTATGGATGGTGTATAGGTATTTTTTCTTTGATAGAAGGAACAAGAACAAGAGTATGGCCTGGATCAAATGTGAGTTTAAGAACATGTGTAATGTTTTTTATGGAATTGTGTTTGCCTGTCCAGTTTGTGACCAGATTACTAGCACATTAATGAACAGCTACATGGAGAATTGCAACTGTAATTCATATTATGAGGCCTCAGATTATGTGCTTTAAACTACAGTGGGCTGTAAGCCTGTGCTTAAAAAACTTATTAGGCACAGTACTGTCACATAATCCTTGCAGAAAAATGTATCATTTCAGATTTTACAGAATCAAAACAGCTCCGAATTTGTAGCTGCTTCTAAGAAATTCAAGAACATGAAATTTAGTGTCTAAATTGTAAAGTCATTTCTAACCTGGTCTTTGCTTGTCCTCCCTCAGGCACCACTGCACATAAAAACAAAGTCACTCTGTAAATGACATTACAATGTGGGCACATTAACACTTCAGAACCATTGTCAGTTAACATAGTTTGTTGCTACATCAACAAGTGCAAGTTAAACCTCTCACATACAAAGCCAAGGCCATATATCACAATGCCCAGAAATGCTACCAGCTTTGGGCCCTGAGCTCATCTGAGATGGAGTGAAGCAAAATGTAAAAGTGTGCTGTGTTCTGACAAGTCCATGTTTCAAATTGTTTTTGGAAATCATGGAGGTTGGTTCAAAAACTAGCATCTGTGACGGCATGGGAGGGGGGTTGGGGTGTTTGTGCCATGGTATGGGTAACATGCACATCTTTGAAGGCATTATTAATGCTGAAAGGTACATGGAGGTTTTGGAGCAACATATGCTGCCATCCAAGCAACATTAAAGACATCCCTGCTTATTTCAGTAAGACAATGCCAAGCCACATTCTGTATGTATTACAACAGCGTGGCTTTGTTGTAAAAGAGTGCTAGACTAGAGACATACTAGACCGGCCTGCCTGTCGTCCAGAACGGTTTCCCATTAAAAATGAGTGGTGCATTATGAAGTGCAAAATATGACAAATATGAGCAACTTCAGTTGTACATTAAGCAAGAGTGGGAAAGAATTTCACCTACAATCGTGAAAAGGAAAGGAAAGGAAAGGACAGATGTTACACAGTGGTAAACAAGCCCCTGTCCCAGTTTTTTTGGAACATGCTGCAGGCATCAAACTCAAAATAGGTGAATATTAAAAAGAGAAAAAATAATTGATCAGTTTAAACACCAAATATCTTGTTTTTGTAGTGCATTTAATTGAATAAAGGCTGAAAAAGACTTGCAAATCATTATTTTGTTTTCATTTACTCTCTACACAAAATCCCAACTTCATTGGAATTGGGGTTTGTGTTTGTGGTATCATAGTGTTAGTTAACAGGGCCTCAAAAGAAGTAGTAGTTCAAGTTGTAGCATTAACAATGATATTAGTCATGATATCAATGGTTCCCACTGTGTCACTCTAACCTTCCCTTTAGCTCTTTGATGGCTGCTGAGCTCAATGTCATCCAAAGAATGAACACTGACGGAGGTGTGAAGGGCTTGGCACAGGCTGCACCGGCTTTAATGGAGATGAATGTTAGCGTGCTGAGGGGCTGTGTAAGAAACTAAGTGTGGGTCACAGACGGGTGGATAACATGTAGTGAGAGCTTTCATGACATCAAACATGCTCTATCACCTGGATTTATTAAATATTTTAAACCCAGTGTTTCAAACTTTTGTTACATCATGGACAGTGCCAGAGCATGTGAGCAGAGTGGAGCGATGAAATGTCTCTCTCGTGCACAGAGTTGTTCCTGGCGCCCGCTTGCCCACTCAGAGGGGATGCATGCCACTCCGCTAATTATCCCTCCACCTTTCACTCAAATTTCAAACCTTCGGACGCATGGTGTGGAGCGAAATTGGAGCGGGAAGGAGCAAAACATAAGGTGGGGCCTAGATGTACATTTTTTTTTTTTTTTTTTTTTTAGATTTAGTGGGTGCAGCTAATATTCAGGTGCGCTCAATAGCCCGAAATTTGCAGTAGATATGAGCAGACAGTAAGGCGCTTTGCATGTTATGTATGATTAATACAGTAACTGGAAAAAAATGACAAGAGATGAATGGGGCAGAGGATAATTAGAACCCTCCAGTCAGCCATTATCATAACATACAACAATTAAGGTGATCATCATGGTCCATCACAAGAGGCAGCACAAAACATGAATAGGGCCCAAAATCAGCTGCTTCCACTTGCTGTTCCTGCTTTCTAATGTCACAGTCTTTGACATGACTCCTGGTGTTTCTAATGGCAGGGGTCAGGGTGGCCACCACAGCAAGACATGGAACAAACTCAAGGGATTATCCTGACTTTGAAAGCTGTTGGAAATAGCCGAGGTTTTATCAACTCATCCAGAATACTAAAAAATACAATTTAGTTTTGAATCAGACATTTCTGTGCAAAATATTTCTTATATATTTTAGCTTTATGTCACAACTACTAAGACATTTTTTTTGCAGAATAATGAGAGTTTGTTATTATGTGTTTATATCAAGTTAACATGCTAAGGTTGCTTTCATACCATAAGATCAGCGGACTCAGTTCAGTTCAGGATTGAAGTTGCAACATTCTTTCACTTTTGACTTGGTTTGGTTTGCTTTCACACCACACCTTGTCAGGCAGACCAAAGCTTGTCAGATGTTGTGTATATTAAAGGATAAGTTCGTTTTTTTGACACCTGGACCTTATTTTTAGGATTAAATACGCTCGTAGACTCACCCAGACAATTTTGGCGGAGCTTGGAGCCGTTTTCAAGCAATTTAGATCTATCCAACGGCATTTTTCCTCATGCCGTGGTAGCAGACGGGGCCAGAAATTGAAGCCCCTAAATTAGACATTATCTGCCACAAAACTCGCTTATTTCAGCTACATTTTATAAATGAATGGCCAGTGTTATCACCATGTCAGCTCAACTTTGTTGTTATGGTCATCCGGGGCTTTACAAGGATGGGTAACTTTTGGTGACGTCATAGACAAGAACATGAGTAGAGCCGCTGTTGTTGCTAGGCTACACGGCTACACGGCTACTTTTGTGCAACATGGCGGAATATTTATCTGATGTAGAAGTGTCTGACGACGACTTTGAGTATAATGGATGCCTGTATTGTTTTGAGCGAGAATATACCAACGAGGAGCTATTTGAAAGGAGGATGCAGAGGGAAAGAGCCGAACAGCTGACCAGAGAACAAGCAACCACTGTACGTCCACGAATGGAGGCTAACTGGTGGTGTTGTTGTGGACATTGCACGGCAAACACAACAGAGGAGGAGTGCCTTTGCTGCTCAGAGTGGGACTTGAGACCAGAGGAAACACGTATTGATGCCCCCCAAAATACGATTTCAGGCCCCGTCTGCTACTTTGGCATGAGAGAAAAACGCCGTCGGATGGATCTAAATTGCTCGAAAATGGCTCCAAGCTCCGCCAAAATTGTCTGGGTGAGTCTATGAGCGTATTTAATCCTAAAAATAAGGTCCAGGTGTCAAAAAACCGAACTTATCCTTTAACCCCCTGCCGCAGCTGTAACTGCAGTCTTTGTTCCTGCCATCTGGCTGGAAATACACATCCATCTTTGAGTAAAACCGTTTAGCTCAAAGCAATTCAAAAGTATTCTGTGCCATAAAAGAAGATAACACTGCATTTAGACTGTGTCAGGGTGCACTTGCATGTTGCCTGGAGCAATGTGTTACCATATACCACATGGATTTGTAGATGTTTTGTATAACGTAATGTTTTTAAAGTAGGCCTCCTGGAGGCTGGTGGCACAATCAATGCTAACATTAGCCACACTCTGCTTGACATTACAGATGAACGCTAGACTAGCTTTCTTGCTATTGTTATGTTTGACCAGATTCAACTCACAATGCATTGCTTTTTGGTTCACCTGCCTTGTTTGGCCCTCATTTGGCTAGGTTGGCTTTCACAACCACTGAACCAAACTCTGGTCTGCTGAGAAGCAAACCAAGACCCCTGATTCGGGTGATCCAAAGTTTCGTTCTTTGGTCCACACAAAAGGTTGTGGGAATGCTCAAACCGTCTCAAATGAACCAGATCTTCCCAAAAAGCAAATCAGAGTTTGTTGGTTGGACAGAATGTGTTAGGTGTGAAAGCACCCTTAGGCTCACACAACCTCTGGTGTGGGCCAAATAACCAAACCCTGGTCCACCAAATAGCAGGGGTCTCGGGGTTTGCTGCCAAGCAGACCAGAATTCAGTTCATCGTGGGTGTGAAAGTAAGGCGGACCAAATACGGATCAAATGAGGCAAGCAAACCAAAAGGGGATGATGTATTTTATGGCTCTGTATACTTCCAAACGTATTACTTGAAGCTGGTTGTGTATTTTCAGCCCATTTCTGGGAAACAACTAGAGCACCAACTAGTGGTGGGAGGCTAGGTTACATCACATCTGCTGGCTTTGGGACACCTGACTAGGTGCAGTGTTAAAGCAAACCAAACCAAGAGAAAAATGATGTTGCAACTTCACACTCGAACCAAACCGAATCTGCCAAATTTTAGTGACCTAAAATGTATATATTGTGGTCCTGAGAATTAAAGTAAGATAAACCATACAAAATAATGATTTATTTTTAAGTTAAATATGATAAAATACTGTATGGAAATACTAAAAGAACCCCCCCCCCCCAAAAAAAAAAAAAACCTTACATAAGAAGAACTAATAAAACAACAGACATAAATAAAACTATGGTACAAAGCAGTCAATCAAAATTCTAATAAATGTCGGGCCTAAAAGGGTAGTTCTGAAGTTTCCATAAAAAATATTACCATTTTCTGCTGCCCTCCAGTCTAAAGATAAACTTTTCCACAGACAGGGCTGTAGCGATGGTAATGTTATGTACTGTAACCTAAAGCCTGATGCATATTGTGCGATTTGCAAAATTGCATAATGTTTTTTTAAGCACACTTTTATGTAACAAGATTGTCTTGCATCATTTGGGTCCCAGCAGCACATCATTTTTCACTGAGCCACTGTACAATAAATCAGTGTGTGTGTAAAGCCTGTTGGAGGCAGCGAGAAGAGAAGAGCAGAGCCACGGCGCCCTCTGCAGGAGAGGAGAGGCATGAGAGCTCGAGAGAGACAGGGGAGCAGAGGAGAGAAGAGGAGAGCTCCTTAGTCCACGGCTATCTTCAATATGTTATTGCTGGCAAAACTTTATTTCATAATGCATTAAAAAAAAGTGTAATAGGTTAAAAACAAACAAAAAAAAAAAGGTGGCCATGTGGTTGTTCTGTCTTTTTTATCAGACATGGTTAATTACCACGTACACAAACTTATTTTTTCATGTTTTGACCATATTTTTCATGTGTGTGCAAACCTTTTCTTCACTACTCTGACCATAAAGGGATAGATTGGAGGAACATATAGGTTACAAAGCATTGGCCTGAACACATGCCACATCAACAGACAGCAGCTCCCAGTCCGTGCCAAAATGGTTGGCATGGAGGCTGCTAATGGTACCAATGAATCTGTGTAATTATAAAAATTCTCGGTAAAACAAGCCACAAAAACAGCAAAGGGTGATTACATGCTGTTAACATATCAATTACAATGACTAACTTTACCACTACCAAAGCTCTTTTTCTGTATATGGCACAGTCCTTCCACTAGACGCCCATTTATCTTGTTTGGTAGCAGTTGTTCCTCCTCTAAAACAAGCTGGTCTGTGCTGCCTACGGAAGGATACTTAGGCTGTGTATAGTTCAGTATTTTTTCCCTCTATTTTGAAATAATACTTCTTACTTGGATGATACCCAAGATTATAGTTTATATCTGCTAATTGTTTTTTTTACTTTTTTACCTTTTGATATCCTGTCTTCTTTTATACCTGTGTACTATACAATGCTACTGGAATCTTAATTTCCCTAAAGGAGTCTTCAAAGGGACTAATAAAGTTCTATCTTATCTTATCCTATCTTACCCAGTTTTGTCCATGAATTATCCATATATATCTATGTTTGTGTTTAAATATTAGTATTGATATTCTTTACTGGTCTTGGATACATGGTTATTTATATGTACAGTTTGCTGTGTGAAACAAGTTAAGCTAGCTGAGAAAAAAAGTTTGGTAACCACTGTTCTAAACCACTTTCTCAACGATAACTAAATTAACATGCATAATGGTGGTGCTGGTGATTCTTTTTTTTTTTTTGCTACATACTCACAGTCAGTCAACACACCATTTAATTTTTATTTACCACCTCATTTGGTCAGTTAACATCCTTCATCCTCCTGTCTTTGCCTTGTGATACTGTGAAAAGACTTGTTTTTGCTGAAATTTTCAGGAGATGTTGGGAATAACCCAACTTAAAAATGATTAGATTTTGGTGGTGATACAGATAACCACCATAAGTGAACGATCGTTTTTGCTCGATAACTGTCTAACTAACAATGATACCGACATGATTCTGAGTGCTAGGTGTGGGTTTTCAGGGTCAAGGAATCATATCATGATGGTAACTTTATCATGGCAGTATTGCTTATAGATGTAACAGCAATGTGTGAGATACTTTAGCGGAGGTTTGCGCACTCTGAGTGCTTTCTCGTTCTTTTTTTGAACTCAGCAGTATGCTGAACCATTTTGTTTGGCTTAAACAGCCTACAGTTGGGCGGCCTTTCTGGCATTTGTGCAAACATCACAAGGCCAGTCCATCGATGGATGATGATCACCATGGTTGCTCCAACATGGTCTCTCAGTTTAAATAGCTGTTGCATTGTGAGAGAGTTGTTCATCAGTGCATTATGAGAAATGTCAGGTAAACTGGAGAGCTACAGAGATATGAATGGATTACGCGCACAAAAACACTCGATATCAGTGCTTTAAAGTGTGTATGAGTGAGTGTAATGATCATGCATGGTGAAACCATTTGCACACACAGAAGTCACTCTAATTGCTCATGTAGCAGCCAGGTACACTCTGACAGAAATAGTGACATGCGGGACATCTCCATTTTTGCATCCATTATTTAAAACCCCATCATCAATTGAAATTCTGAGCTCTTGATCAACGATATGAATTTTCACATGAGCAGACACACTGGCTGTCTGCTTGTGCCTTTGTCTCTGTCAGTCAGACGTTCTCGCTGCTCCTCCGTCTGTCTCTCTCATCATCCCTCATTGGTGCAACAAAAGGCAAATGTGCCTGCAAACTGCAGGAGGCACATAGGATTTTCTTCCAACTCGGAGCACATCAAAACCACAGAGGGTGGCATTGCACATATACACACACACTGTAACAGTCATGCAATCAATCATACTTCTTTCTCTCTCATGCACACACACAATCTGCCATCATTGTCCTCTCCCTCCACCATGAAGTTGCAGTATTGTTTGATTTAAGCATGAGTGAGTGCACAGCAGGGGGCTTTAAAAACACGCCAGGGGCTCCGGGCAATATGGTCTTTTTTGTTCTTTCATTTACAGATCATATTCAAGGACTGGTCAGGAGTATGAGAAGGTGGCTTGCAAAATTTACAGTACAAGTGCAGCATGAAAAAGGGAAGCTGCAGCCTTAAAATGTGAGGTAATGATTTTTCCTCCTGGTGGGATTCTGCTTCATGCGGTGATGATGAAAAAGTGTCATTGCTATTTTTTCCTGTTAGTCCAAATTTTTAACTGGTTGAAGTATCTTTCAGTGATACATGCCATTGTACATCTATGTTTGATTACTTTTATGACTTCTTAAGCATTCAGTCTCTTGACTCCTTTCAAACAAACCTTGATCAGGATTTCAAGCTTCCAATGTGAGAAATGAGAAAGAATGCTCGAAACCATGTCAGGTATGAAAACAGAAATGTGCCTACACCACCATGCAATGTGAGGAGATTTATTTTTCCACTTTGCAGGACACACATTCCCTTTATTCAGCCATGAACCAAAATTGTAGAGGCACTGAAAAAGGTTCAAGAATGACTGGCAGAGAAGAATATGACAGCAGATAGAAAGAGAACCACAAAAGAAGTTCAATCAATGCACAACCACAACCACTCCAAATTAAGTGATTCAAAAGAGGGCGTATCTGGTCTTCAAAAGCAGTTATGTGATTTGAAGTGTGTGCTTGTACTGAGTGGTTCATGATGATTAATGGAAATTAAAGTTTAAAGATTTGTGAGGAAATCTAAAGACTGTGGATTGTGCTATCACATTTGTACAAATGCCACTGAGTCCTGGATTACAAAACATACAAAGCAACTTCACTTGTTCTGTCCTTGGCTTGCCTTTAAGAACCTCTATTGTGTTTTGTTCTGGGTTTTTTTTAGTTTATGCCCCATACTGTGTTTTAAATATCTTCTTTATATGACCGAGTACTTCTAAAAAGAAAACAGAATATCTGCACCATCTGTACTTCTCCCTTTTCCACCTCTTTGCAGCAGAAGTTGTTGCCTGAAATGGCTCGTTGTCCTGCCCCCCCCCGGAAAAAAATACCAGAGAAGTCCTACCATTGTTTCATCGGCAGTGTCCTTTGGGTCAGGCTAGCAAGCCCAGTGCAGAGCATAGACTGTGGAAGGAATGCACAGTTGTTGACAACATGGGACCGAGCAGCCCTAAACTGACCAATCACCACAGAGTAGATGGGACAACCAATCAGAGCGGACTGGGCCCAAATGGGGAAGGGGGCCTTAAAGGGACAGGAATTCTAACATAGTGGTGCAGGAATAAGTCCAAAATATACAGAAGTGAGTTAGTATTGAGCACTTCCTGGTTCCAGAGGGTGAAAGCACATGGGACATGGGGCTTTTCCTTTAGCCCCATTCTGTTATCATTTCAGTTCCTGATATTAACATTCGAGAGATCAACAAATTAAATACACAATAGTTCCTGCAAACAGCACACATACAATATATTAGTATGGCAGTGACAAACAATCATGGATGACCTGCTGCATGGTCCTGCTCGACTCCATGTGCTCTATCCTGCATCAAGCATCAACAGAAATATTATTTAACATAAATTTATACTTTTAGACCACTTAAATCCATTTTAATGGTAGTTCAGCTAGATGCTGCTGTATTAATCACCATCATTCCTCTCCAGATTATATTCATTATAGATGTTAATTTTAATATTAGATTGATCTCTCTATCCATGATTGTATTGATTATACACCCATAGTCACTTTGTTTACAACCACATAGACATGAGGAACCTCTTAAAAATGAGATGCCACATCTCAAGAGGCTTACCTTTAATGAATTTATACTCAACAAATAAGCTATGTTTATAAATAAAGATTGATTAAGTCTATATTCAGCAGAGACAAATGTGATTATAGTCCCTTTGTCTCAGTCTGGATGGATACATACCTGGATGTATGTATTTGTATATACAAATATATTTATTATATGAATTTCTATATATGCAAATATGTTTATCTATAAAATTAAGAGTATGGCTTTAGCCTGCTCTGTTGTAAAGTGTCTTGAGATAACACTTCTTCTGAACTGGCACAATACAAATAAAGATTGATTGACTGATTGATTTTAGAATAGCTTAATGGATAAATGCCTGAAATAAAGTTGAAATAATAAAATGCTTTTACATGTATTATTGCTCACTTTTGAATTTATAAGCGTTGTTGTGTTTTTGAAAGGATGATTGCTAACAAACTTAATAATTCATACCCCATTGCCGCAACCATCAGGACTAACTTGATCAGGTCACTCAATTGAGAGGAAATTCTCAAACAAGTGGTTACAGTGTGACATTTTTTGTTGGAAATGTTCTTGCTGCATCTAAATTGCATCTAAACAGTAGGTTGCTTATACCTTTTTACTTGTGCCGATTACATTTAAGTTAAAAAAAATTCATGAAATAAGACAGGACACAGTCATTTCAAGTCAGCTGAATACAGTGCAGTAACAAAATATTTAATGTTTTCAATACATACGAACCAGTTTGATTTAATTTGATGAATGCAATGTGTTTAAAAACATCTGAGACAAAAGCATGTTTGCAGCTGTGTTTCATTACTTTCAACAAAACTCTGCAAGCCTTTGAGGACTGGAAACACTTATTACTGAAGTATTGAAAGTGAAAATTCTCTTCCATGTTTGCTTGATGTACATCTTAAAAAACCCACATTTTGCCCTGACTCTCGTACATACATTTATATTTGATGACTGGTAGAGTATGCTCGTAAATGCTAATGTTCATAAATCAAACAGTTTTCACATACTGAGGACCTCTGATCCAGCTGTAACATCTGGGATGTTTCATCAGAGCTCCTCTAAAGGCCCTATGCCCCTCATAAGCCCAGTTCACTCTGATTGGTTGATTGTCAACTCTGTGGTTATTGGTCAGTTCAGCACGGCTTGGAATCATGTTTTCAATAACTCTGCATTCACTCTACCATCTCTGGTCTGCATTGGGATTGCCAATCCAAGCCAGTGGGCTTAAACTGCTGATGAGACAACAGCAGGGTGTCACACTAGTGGATCTATTCTGTCTGCTAAGCTGTCTAAAGCAGATGCTAAGGATGTCCACAAAAGGAAAGAGAAAAGTCCTGATGCCACTGGCATTCTGTCTTGTGCATAGAAGTGCTCAATCTCGTGGCAGAGACATGTAAAACTTTTTTACCTTCACTGTAGCATCAGAACAACAGCAGCAGCAACAGGGGTAGTAGTAGCAGCAGGAGTTTCAGCAGTAGTAGTAGCACATTGTTAACCTTTAGAAAGAGAAAACAGTCAGAACAATAAAATTAAATTAAAATTACTGATGCTGGATATTTAAGATTTTTGACAAAGCTAAAGCCAAAATATTCATAAACAATTTTAATTTTTAATTATTCTCTTAACAATCTTTATTTGTTAGTCAATTCAAAACCTTTTGATGGAATGTTTATATTATATATATATATATACACACACACACAAATATATGTGTGTGTGTATGTATGTATGTATGTATATGTATATATGTATATATATACGATATATGTATATGTTTATATGTATTTAAAGTAATAGATTTAAATCTAAATTAATTAATTTAAATTTTATTAATTTAAAGCAGTCTTTCTTTTACAATATTTTAAACATTTAACAATGTAAATTAGAAACTTTTAATAGTTAGTGCATTCAAATTAAATGTTCCAATTCAATCAAAAATTATAATGCTTAAAACACATTTTAACTTGATGTAAGTACGTAAAAACATTCCAAAACTGTATATAAAGAGACAATCTGTATCATCTTAACAGCTTAAGTTTATCTTTATTTCACAAATGAAATAATTTTTTCTTAATCATGCACAAAATAAACAAATAATTAACCAAATTGATTTTCAAAGTTAAACCAATTTATATTTAATTCCCATTTAGTTTTTTTCTTTTTAAATATTTTTTAAATGCATGCACACATGCATTATTCACCTATGCATGTGCAATTTTAATGCCTAATTAAACTTAATTAGAAAGATTAACCAAATCCCAGGGACAAATGCTTTGTGATTAATTGACCACTGGACATCATGCAATTTACCTGTGAACTGAGTTCACTGAAAAAATTAACTATCAAAGAATTTTAAACATGTCACAGTTAAATACAAAAACTCTGCAAACAAATTTAAACATGTACCAGTGGCTTCTCTGGTCCTTTCTACCTTTTACATTTCATCTGGTTTCTTAAACATTTTGCTCTGAAACACAAAAGACTGATTGGTGACCTGCTCTCAGCTCAGCTGGTCAAACCAGAAAAATCACCTGGGTCAGATTAAAGTACTGCTTTTCTGCAGTGCTGCCCTCTGGTGGTCACCAAATTCATCTAAACATATTAAGTTCACTTATTTGGAAAATAAAAAATTAAATAATCCAGCAAGAGTAAATAACTGAGGGGAGAGAGAGGGAAAGAAAAAGGGAGAAAAAACAACAGAACAGAAAAAAGATGATCTCCCCTCTTTTTTGTGATTTGGTTTAACAATACCTAAGTAGACGCTCAAACTTCACACTTCAGCAGAGTACCTAATGATACTTTACTCTGTTACTGTATGCCACAGCTGATTTAATATTGAACAGAGATACATTTGCAAAGACAACCTGTTAAGACCAGTTAACATGGTCACAGATTCAACTGTAACACTGGTCATATTTGAGGTTGGGGAATATTTGAAAATGTAAAGGTATTTGCCCACAAAATGACATCATTAATCTTTGTAATTACATGTATTCAAGTGGATAAATATTTTTTGGAAACATAAGGATAACGTCATTCTTTTAAACAAAGAGGGAAAAACATTTTCAGAAAGTACCTGCCAATATTTTGATACGGCTTTAGCTGCACTGGTTATACAAAAAGTTTAAGCTGCGTTTCCAATGATTCGTCTGGTTTGGTTCAGTACAGTTCAGCACGCTTTGGAGCAGTAATCCCTGATCTTGTTTGCATTTGCCAGCTGTAACTTCACTTGAGGGCAGGGATGTGAGCTGGGTCAAGCCAACTATGTAACTGTGTCACAAGGACATCACTGCAACAATGGAGGACTTCCAACACTCCAGTACTCTGTGGAGCACTGTTTGATTTGGACAGTTTTTACAGCAACAGCAGTAAAAAACATCACTCTAAATCCATGGTCTATTTGAACATGTATGTGTTTTCATTGTTGCTGCTGTCTCGTGGTATTTTTAGTATTTTTAGCTCCACCCTTTTGGGTCAGCTCAGTCCACCAAACAGTGTGACCGTATGGATCAGTTATTTGAGTACCTTTTTTCCTTATCTGACAGTGGAAACACCTGAAATGTGCACAGTACTGAGCTGAACTGAACCGGACTGCTTGGTGGAACGTGTTCCTCTTTTTTTAGGAAGCTTCTGAGTAATCACCACCCTCTGGTCTTAATCTTAGTTGTGCAGTTATCCACCTCTTGGGGTCATAAACCACCAGGCAGAAGCTCTAGTCCACAGATCTTCAGGCATTATAGAAACATCCATCCTGTCTTGAACACACTGTGTAAAAGGAGCTGTTGTAAAGGAGTCAAATCCCCATCTCCTATGTTAGCATTTTGTCTTTTTCTGTGTATTTTTATGATCTTTGAGGGTCAATAATTATTTGATAAAACTGTATTGTTCTTCCATACACTTTGGATTCTCGACTGATTCTCCCTTATCTAAGTTTTCCATCTGAGCATTCAAGTCTTTTCCTCTCTTTTGGGAAATCTCCCAAGTCTCAGTCTATTTCTCTGTGGCTTAAGGGTGTAATGTTTTTTTCTTGATATTGAAAAGATAAGATTCTTAGAGGACTGAAGCTCTGATAGATGTTCTCTCAAGTGGATTTCTTTCACAAGAGTGTTCAGACTCCTGACAAACCTCATCTCCACCAGAAAGATTATTTTTAATAGATTTTTCAAGGTCTAACTTTTCTTTAAATATTGATTCACAAAGCATCTGTTAATCTGTCAAATAATTAATTTTCGACATTAAAGACCCATTATTATGTTTTTTTTTTATTATATATGCCTTTTGGTGTGTTTCACATGTCACCTCTGTGTGATTAAAGTACTTCTATGAACAAGCCAAAATAAACTGCAGCTTTAGGACTTCCCCCTCTGAACCTCTTCACGGTACTAGTAGCTACTTGAAACTGGAGCAAAATCACATGACACTGAAGCTGCTGATTTGGGAGCATTGTGGAAGTGAGAAAGGCCCTTTAACACACAGATTACACCTGTTGGAAATATTTCTTCTATTTGACTTAGGAGTGGTTGAAAAGCTACAAGCATTTTTAATTCAAGGTAGCATTTCCACAGTCCTCTGTGGCTGTTGTTTGGTCCTGACTTAATGTCCCTGTGTGTGTGTGTGCGTGCCTGGGTGCGTGTGTGCGGGTGAGAGGCTGTCTGTGTTAAATTTGGGCTGGGAGGGTGGGTGGGGTTTTGTATCTTTTTCCTGTGTTCTTGAATGTACAGCACTTTGTGCTACATGTTTTGTATGAAAAGTGCATTAGAAATAAAATTTGATTGATTGATTGATTGATTGATTGATTGATTGATTGACATTGTTGCTTGAATACTGACATTAATGGCAAAGGATCAAGAAGTTTAAAAAAAAAAAAGTTTATCACCACCATTTTTGTTTCTTAAATTCATCTTCACAATCTCAAGTCGCTTGTTTTATGTGTGATGCTGGCCACTGAGGGAAGAGAAACAGATTCTGTAAAAAGCTGTGCTCCCACAAGTTACAGCAACTGTAGGCTCCTCCCCTTCAGCAGAATGTCACTCAGTTTCATGGAGGACCACATGCTCTCTCTTCTTTTCTAATTGTTTATGAACATTGGCTGTGTGATCCTGCCACACTGGCAGAAATCCCATTCCTGCACTCCCCATCTTTGAACCACAATTTCATTTATCCCTGCACAAGAGGAAAATTTAGCAGATTTTAGATGCAATGTGCTTTTTTCTTTTATACCAGGGTGGTCTAGCTTTGAAGTTAGGTTGAGCAGATTATCTTCTGAAACTATCCTCATGTGTGAGGAGTTAACAGTCAATACTAAAATGTTCAAGACTGGTTCAAAGGTCCCATGATCTCTAATCTTCAATGTCTCTGATATTGAAAGCCCCGGCTCAAAACAGTGGCAGGGTCCTATTGTTTTGCTTGGATAAAAAGGTGAATTCATTTGTTTGGGTTAACCTCAATTTGTGTAACTAAGGTGGAAATCTCACAAAAATGTTTCAAAAGCTTATAAGTGGTCAAAATTTGAATGAAGAGCAAATCACCCAGGATGAAGTCACTATGCACCACTGAACTGTAAATTTGACCTGTATATGCATTATTTGGCAGCAGTAGGTTTCCTGGCAAAGTGGTCCATCATAAGTCAGACCCTAGAATGAAACTTGAAGTAACTTTTCCATTACATTTCATCAGATTGATCACAAGTTGGACCGAGACAATAAAGAAGACATTTTAATCTTCTTTGTTAGTCATGGCACAAGAAAGGAGGGATCAGGTTTCAGTGGTGATCCAAATCTGGATGCAAGGAATTTTTTTTTAAGGAATTCTTTGTCGGCGTTGGTGGCACAGTCTGATTGTGTGCCCTGTCAGTAAATTGGAGGGTTGCAGGTTTGAGCACAACTGTCACATGGCAATGTGTCCATAGGCAAAACACTAACCCCAAGTTGCTCCCACTGCAGCATTAGTTTTGTATAAATGGGTATGAAAGGTCTTGAAAGTGTTAGCTGATACTGATGGACAACTTCCACTGAAACTCGGAATCATCAGAGAGTGGATGTGAGAGTGAATGGGTGGACGTAAAGCTGCTTTGGGTAGTCAGTGAAACTAGCAGAGGGCTACATAAGCTCAAATCCATTTACCTTTTTCACTGATCAATATATTCTCCTATAAGTCGGCGACGAGGTGGCGCAGCAGGTACTGCACTTGCCTCACTGCAAGAAGGTTGCTAGTTTGATCCCCGTGTCAGTCAGGGGCATTTCTGTGTGGAGTTTGCATGGTCTCGCCGTGCATGCGTGGGTTCTCTCTGGGCACTCCAGCTTACTCCCACAGACCAAAAACATGCTCACTATGTTCACTGGTGACTCCAAAATTCCCTGAGGTAGGACTGTGAGTGTGAATGGTTTCCCCTCTCTCTATGTGGTCCTACGATTGGCTGGAGAGCAGTTCAGGTTGTACCCCACCTCTTGCCCAATGTCAGCTGGGATAGGCTCCAGGCCTGTGACGCCAAAAGGAATAAGCAGTATAGATAATGGATGAACTGATGGAACTCGTGAAGTCCACAACAGATTTAATCACATTTAAAGGGAATGTGGGTCATGGCCCAAAAACATGTGATTAAATTTAGGTGGTGATCCGAATCTGGACGTGGATCCAGGAATTTTCTCAAGGATTTTTAAACAGTAGAGCAGTTTTACACATTTTTGACAATAATTCATTGGAAATGCCTTGGCGGAGGTTCGTCCTCTTAGCACTTCTACATTGTTCTTTCTTCATTAAGTCATCACTCACTCATGTATTTCCTTCAAACTCCCCCCATCCTCCAGTGATCAGCTTATTAGGGGTATTTACTCACATGAGCACTCCAACCAGGTTCTGCCGCAGCCTCATCCTGGCTAATGCTTGTGTCACTAATGATTTAAAACTTTCCTTGTGAATTTAAGGCACATCATTCTATGCTTAGTGATGTCTCATTTCCTGCTGCACTACACAAACACTTGTGATTCACTTAAATGTTAAATTGAGCAGGGTTACAGGAAAAGACTTGTAATACTTTGACACAAGCTTTTGTTTAATGGGTAGAATGTGAGAGCATTGTGTCTGCCTCTTAACATTTACAAATATTTCCACACTCTTTGGATTTTTCGGTTCAGTTTTTGGAGAACCAACTTTATTAGCAGCTTTTGATGGAAAACAAAGACAATGTATAAAATTGAAACAGAAATGAGTTCAAAGCGTGAGGGCTATTGCTTTGTTTCTTTCCATAGCACATAGGGGGACCTCTGAGATTAAAAGACAGCAGTAACCTTAGGAGGCCAGTACGGCTGTGAGGAAAAACAGAAAAACAACAAAAATAACAGTTTCAATGAAGAGAAATGGAGACAGCAGGGTACGGGAAAGAGAAGCTGTTTGATCTTTTATAAAGGGTGTAAATATCAAACAAGTGAAAAATGACTCATTTCTCAGCTGAGAATCAGGCACAAAAACATACCTTTAAAAATGATAGTGAAAAGCTTTTTGTTTTTCATTTAATTGTTTCTTGAGCATGTTTTCTTTTCTCTGGAACTGTTTGGTGTAAACGTCCTACGTCCCAAGAACAATGGTCCCCAGTGAAAAACGTGTTTAAGGCTATGACTTGAGTTGTTATCACTATCCTAAGTACACTGTACTGCAGAAAGCCAGCTGAGAACCTTTATGACATCAAACCTTTTGTACAGAAGTGATATTTACAGGCTCTGGTAGAAAAACACAGACATGAACTGAAAGACTATGCCTGCATTTTTGGAGTATTCTCATGCTGCCTCAGTGATACACTTTCATGACTTAACCTGGCTACAGTTCAGGTCTGGTCAGGTTTGGGAGCACATTATATCCTGGACTGGTCACCAGCCAATCACAAGACAGACATATGGAGACAAACAACTGTTCACACGCCATTGCAATCACAGGGGTAATTAGAGTCACCGGTCAGCCCAACATGCATGTCTTTGGTCTAAGGAGGGGAAACCAGAGTATCTTGAGTATCACTTTAATACACTAGAGTCATGCAATCTTGATGCAAAGGTAAAAGTGCCTGCTGTAACATCGTGCAGCCCCAAATATGCACATGATTAATAAGTGACTATTGTGCTCCAAAATCTAAATGCTGGAAACTTGGCTTACATCTATAATATGGCAACAGCCATCAATATATATATATATATATATATATATATTTTTTTTTTTTTTATTTTACAAATTTTAATTGATTTCAGCACACCACTCTTTACTCTATTTCTATTGAAAATTAATTCTTGAAATAAAACCCATGATTTTTAACTCAACCTTTCTTTTAACCTTAATTTGGGTATCCCTCACGCAGCTCCATGCAGAATATATAGTGTAAATCTGTTTATGTGTCTGGATAGTGTTACACGTTTTGTACCAAAAAAAAAAAATTTCAAGGCAAAGGTCTTTACTCAAAAAATTGTAAAGCACATAAAGGTGTAAATGATCAGGCAAAGCCCCAAAAATGGCAAGTCCAAAAAAGTTCGAAATCCATTCATTTATTTTATTTATTTATTTACTTATCTATTCAACAGTGACAGTGCACATTAATGAACATCTATTCAGAAAACAATAGATGTAAATATGCTGGATTATAGCAACAATGCTAATTTACATCCGCAGTCCCTAGGCAGGTAACACAAAAACATGATGCCAAAGACACCACACACAGAAAAGCAGGACATAGAACAGGACAATAGATCACAAAAGAGCACATCACAAGACAGTACATTTCTGCAACCGAAAGTCAACGGTTACAGGACTGGTTTGCTGTCAGCCACTGCTTGACGTGCTTTTAGTAAGTTTGTAATGTGGGGCACTCCTTTATGGGGAGTTAGAGACTGTTCCAGATCTTACTGGCCTTTACAGAGAGAGTTTTGTCCAAAGGCTGTTTTTCTATGTGGCACCTTACAGTCCCCTTCTCCAGGAGGCCCAGGTCATAAATTGCTATGAGCCCTTATTTCAAAAAAGTCAGACATGGGAAGCGGAACAAGTCCATGTAACACCTTATATATCAAACAAGCAAATTTAAAATGTTTAAAGTTCTCAAAGCTCATGAAGTTGTTCATTATTACAATGCTGCAAACTTGGAATGACAATGGTTCTCTATAAAGGACCTTTAGTGATTTTGTATAGAGTTACATCTACTACCGGTATCTATACTGCTTAGCCCTTTCAGGGTCAAAGGGGCTCGAGCCTATCCCAGCTGAATTTGGGGGAGAGGCGGGGTCTTCCCTGAACTGGTTGCCAGCCAATCCCAGGGCCTCATAGAGAGAAAGACAACCATTCACGTTCACACTCCTACCTCAGGGAATTTTGGAGTCTCCAATGAACCTATAATGAGCATGTTTTTGGTCTGTGGGAGGAAGCTGGAGTCCCTAGAGAGAACCCATACATGCACAGGGAGACCATGCAAACTCCACAAAGAAAGGCCCAGGGCTAAAGAGCATGTACACATGAGGAGACATTGACAATCTGGCATCCGGCTGGTTGAAAACATGTAGTATTCATACAGCTGAGGGTGATTACAAATTAGACACAAGTGAGTTGGGACAAAAGAAAAAAGACAGGAAGTAATACTAGACATCAAACAAAAGTCGTAGGAATACAAATTAAGACTGAAAATGAACCCCAATCTTTTGATAATGTAACAGGAGAGGAGAACATAACACAGTGAACAAATAATGAAATTTTGAACTATAAACATGACATTGTACAGTTAAGAATGCTTGAACCAAACTGATCTTGCTCATTTTAAGAATGAATTGCAAAACACCGCGGCTGCTACGATTCGACCCAAATGCCAACATGACATTCATTGCCCTGTGCTTAAATCCAACACCATCACAGTTTTCACACGTGTGGTTCATCCAGTGAGATATTGTTTGGCAACATGCATCGCATCAGTGCACATGATCACATCATCATTATTTAAGGCTGAGAAGCAGCTGACACCTTTAATGTGCTTGATTGTTTCATCATGCAAATGCACACAACAGTCTGTTCTCACCAGATGAAGATGGATCATCAAACACGGCAATAAACATGGCAGCATGCAATACTAGTAAAAGACTGATCTTCTACTTTACAGCCATGGCAATCACTGTAGATGAGCTACATAATGGATCGGCACTGCTGCCAAGGATGTCTCAAAAAAGCATTTTTTAAAGGAGCAGCAGTTTCTTTAAACCTGTGTGTAACCCAACATCTTTTAACCCATAAAAAAATATATTGCTTTATTCTCTGTGCTCTTGCAGTCCCCTCAGCACTGCAGTCCTGATGCTTTTATATTTTTCCCAGTCAAAAGCACAAAACTTTGTAGCACAACAGATGAGCTTATAATCCACATTAATATGGCATTTTGAAAATAAATAAAAAAGCTCTTGACCCCATTAAAAATAAGTGGGCCATTAAAAGTAAAATATTTCCCCAGGCTTAATAAGTAGGAAACTTAAATAAGGAGCACTCAGGCAACAAAACAAATAAATCTGAGTACCCAAACAGTGCTTATAATATAAAATGTTATGTTACATAAGTTACTATATCTGGCGTTTTAAAACATAATGTCTGTTTGAATATCTATTAACCTCTCGTCTATTTTTAACAAAGCTGGTTGGTTATACAATCTTTCTTGCAGTGTGAGAGATTAGGCTTCTTTAGAGAAAAGTATCCACATCAGGGCTGAGTGGGAATTCATATTAGATGGTACATTAGAGAGAGCACAAGCGAGGCATCCATCCATTAAATCCATGCCAACTGCAACATCCAGAGTTACGTCAGTGTCTTGAGAGGAAACCGTGTGAGGCTGTGAGAGGGTATTTTAATTTCTAACTGTTTTTAACCATAAAGCAAGACCGACCCCTTAAAAGGGAAGGAAAAGTCATTTTTAATCCAAATAGGGGGCCTTGGACTGTCAAAGACATGGTTTACTTTTAATGCAAGCAGTAATTGCAAAACTTTCCTTTATAACCTCAACATTAATCATTGTATGACACAGGAAAAGTAAGCACATTTGTTCATGATCGCAAAAGTAAAATGCAGACTTCTCAAGATGTCAGCCTCTTTTTCTTAGCCCTCCTGTGGGATCTGATGAGTTTTGCACTTTGCTTAATGTGTCTCTATAATTTACGCATCAGAACTGTGCCATATTATTACCTTTGCCAAGGTGATAATGTTACTGCCACTGTTTGTTAGTTTCATTGCTTGTTTGTTAGATTGTGAACAAGATAGCTCAAAAAGTTACAAATGGATTTGATGAAATTTTCAGAGAACGTTGGTCAGAGCACAAGGCAGAAGCGTTTTATATTTTTGTGGTGATCCAAACCGGGATGTGGATCCAGGAATATTTCTAAGAATTCCCGAGCAGTGCAAGATTGGGCAGCTTTCCACATGTTAAAACTCAATAAGTTCTCAGTGGATTTTCTTGATATTTTCAGGGCATGTTGAAAACAGCAAAAGGAAGAAGTGGCAAGATTTATACGGTGATCCAAAACCTGGATGCAGATCCAGGAATGTTCTAAAGGATTACTCAGCAGAGTGAGATAGGGCAGTTTTCCACATTTTTGACCATAACTCACCTGACAAGTGCCTTGGTGGAGGTTTGTGCTCTCATATCACTTCCAGTTATTATATGTAAATATCGCTTTCTACTTTCATTGCATCAGCTCTGCATCAGCTAAATATGATCCAAAAGTAGTCACATTAACAACTGCCCCCCAAATATACACACACACATACATTCATATATATATATATATATATATATATATATATATATATATATATATATATATATATATATATATACACATTACATAATGACATTATAATTTCTGCTTACTCTATTAAATATTTTCACCAACCTTTGTAATAAAAAAATTAACCCTTTATATGTGAGTTTTACGCATTAAATTACCAACATTTCTTTAAGAAAAATCGAAATTGAAATATGAATTGTTTCTCATGTTCAAATGATAAAGGGACTATTTTTTCTTTTTGATTAACAAAGTCTGAGACATGTCCATGAGTGCTGTCAGCATTGCTGATTTTGATGCATTTTTATCTTTAATGCTGTGTCAACTTAGAGAAAAAAAAATCTCACTTTTCATGTTACATCCGAAAATTGAATACAGAAACAGCAGAGGAACCTTAGCACTTTGGCAAGTGACTGCTGGTTATTATAATCGAGCCAACAAATCAGTCATCATAACATTACAAACAAAAGTATGTTAGTCTAAACACAGTATGTCTGTTTGCTGTTCTGAGTGTCAGCCCTTCTTCCAACGTCATCACATCCGTTTTTTATGCCATCGATTGTAATCACATGGTCTGTCATGCTTGTGGGGCATGTCACAGCTTGAATTTATGGCTTGGTGGTCACCTAATCTGACATAGACACTGTAGTAACTGACAAAAAAATGGTGTAGTCTGACCTCAGCATTAGTTAGAGGCAGGTGCTAATGCTGTTGATCCAGCATGCATGGTTTTGGGGTCATATCTGGACAGGGCATATTGAAGGGCATAGCAGATTTTGTTGGTGGTGCCTGCCACAAAGAAAGGAAATCTCAGAAAATCTTTCAGGTTTGCATTTTTTTTTTGTTTTCTCCTCACCAATCTTTGACTTGAGAGGCCTATGGTGAAGCTTCAGTCGTGATAAGTCACAGTTCATCTCTCACAGGCAGCTGGAGGATTGTGTGATTATAACAGCTGCCTCTAGAGATAATGATTCAGTGTAAAATAATGCAGAGGATCACACAGTTATGCATGTCACTTAGCATCTGCTGCAGTCTGAATTATTGACTCTTAGTTTTAAAAACTGCACACATTTAAGAGACGGTTATTAGGTCACAAAGGTGGTAGTGTAACCTGGGGTCTCTTTTTGTAGCGTTTGGTAAAATCTAAATGTATCGTGTAGCTGCCCAAAACACCCAGAAGTTAAATGTGCATCGAAAAACATGATAAATGTTTTTGTAAATCAGAGCCAACAAACTCTTGTCCCGCATCCAGCTAAGACAAAACCTGCCTCACTCTGCTTCTGATAAGCTTTATTTCTGAAAATTAGCCATTCCAGCCAAGGAACCTGACAAGCTTTAATCAATTAGAAGAGCAGGGTCCCTGGCACTGAAAGACAATACAAATCCAGTCTTATATTGACTCAAAGCAGGACACAACATTTTAGGGTTGATTCTGTATTTTAACAGACGAGTAGAAACTCTTCTAACATGACTTACTGTTACTTTAAAGGTGCCTGAGCTTAACACCATTAATCCAACTTTGGTGAGCTTCTTGTTTTGGTCTGATGGAAACAAGTCATAGCTACACAAGTTCTTACTGAGAGTTGTGCTGCATGAGGTGCACTAATATCAAAATATTCAAAGCAATGATATGAATAATAAAAACCAATTACATTAAACTAATTCCAAACATTCATCACAGCACCTATAAAGTGTTATTTTGATTGATTAAATTAATATTACAAGTGTTTCCAGACAATAATTGGTGGCATTCTGCAATGGCTGGGGTGGCATTTTGGTTGGCCAATTTGATTCTAGGTGTGGCCTCTTACATGCTAGACCACCCTGCTGGCCCCACCCATACTGAGTATGGATGCTAGTCGATATACAGTAAAAGCTTTGTAATAATAACTCTTTTAGGGTAAAACTACAGTATAAAACTGTGTTGGCTCAACTAGACACTACAGTAAGATTATTTACACTGTTTCACTTTTTCTCTACAAAGCCCCCTGTTTTCAGAACTTTGTCCAGCTTTTCTAGGCAGATTGTTGTAGTGGAGTCAGTAATCAGTCACTAAAGCATAAACTGATATAAATCCAACTCACCTAAATAGATAAAAGATGGGTTGATCCTGTATTTATCCCATTTGTAAAAGCAAACAAAGCAAACGATCAGAGTACTAGTTTCCGTCCTCTGACATGGGCCTTTGCCAATTTTGGCTTGATGTTTGGATATAGACATCAGGATTCCCCCTTTTCAGTGACAGAGCATTTTGTTTGCAGTGCCCTATTTACCCATCAGTAACAGGAAGGTCCAGGAACATGTTTCAGAGTTCCACTCTTGAGAGCAATGGGCCTTCAGGTTTGTGTTTATGGCCTCACAGTTCATGCATCTGCAGCTCAAGGTAACTTGTGATCTGTCCTACATCTCAGTTTCCACAACAGTTTCTCCCGTCCCTCTTTCAACCCATGACATTATCTGCAAAAGTTCTTCTTCTATGTACTCTGGTTCATAAAGATGTCATCTCCGTAGACGCCAATGGGCCAATTATTTATATTATCAATGGCGGATCATTGGAGCCCTTGATAGTTCCAAACAATGCGACCAAGGCAATAGGATTCATCTGGGGAATGTATGTTTCACGCATTTATCGAAGGTTGATTGGCAGGTAGGAGGCAACAGTTTACATTTTAATGATGACCATTTTACAAGCACATTTGAAACAAAATTAACAATGTAATTTAAAGCACGACAGCTCATCAAATTTAGACAAAATACTAATTTTAATGTGGTTACTGGTCTACTTCTTGTTGTATTTTACATCCTTGATGAAAACTCTTTTGCATTAGGCCTGTGTGGTTAACCTGGAAACAACAGGATTGAATAAAATGTTTTTAAGAAATCGTGTAAGCCATTGTTATGTTGCTTAATTTTCATTTAATATAAGAAAGTATGGATAAGTAGTCAACCAGTAAAAAAATAACACGCCGTGGGTTGGTTTTCCTCCGGTCCTCCCGATATACACACACACAGACATATATATATACATTAGATAGATACAATAAATAAGATATTTTATGCTTCACAAGACAGTTTCCTACATGTTCTAATTTAATTAAGCTAAGGTACAGCATTTGAAATTTGCCTTATGGGCAGTCATATTTACTAGTGCCATGGGCCTCTATGAAGTGAAGGTGCCACTGAACCATCCCATATCTTCTTGGACTGGTTTTTCCTTTAAGGCCTCCACTTTCTCTTCCTTTAGAGGAAACCAGGGTTTCTCCAGCTGACTAAGCACCACCCTTTCAAAGAGCTATCCACCGACCCATAGAATTAGCACAACCACCTCTGTTATATTTCAGTAGAGCCACCCCAACACCTCTTTTTAACCATCCACCCAAACCACAAACAGGCGCCCCATCAAATATGGAGACACTTCAACCATTCCTTTTGTTCTTTTTCAGTAAACCAAGGAGACCCAGGCATCAAAGTTGGTCTCTGAAAAGTTCACATTTGCATTTTGCATGGTAGAGGCCACTGATTCAAGACCCAAATACACACAGTGACTGTCAAGGCAGGGAGGAGGAACAAAAAGATCCAGCTGGGTGGATAAAATGTGAATGATTAAAGTCATTCTTGTATAAGCTGCTATAAAGCATCTACATGCTCCAAACTGTTTGGACTAAAATCCTTCCTCTCCTGTTGGCAAGGGTTTGACACACTTGTCTATCTAAAGGGGACATATTGTGCAAAAAACACTTCTTTAAGGCTTTTGAGCACATTTTTGGGTATTTGGAGTTCCTCCCAGCCCGCAAAATGTGACAGTAGACAACAAAACCTGTATTTAGCAGGC
This sequence comes from Cetoscarus ocellatus, assembly GCA_037902135.1. Taxonomy (NCBI): domain Eukaryota; kingdom Metazoa; phylum Chordata; class Actinopteri; order Labriformes; family Labridae; genus Cetoscarus; species Cetoscarus ocellatus. The sequence continues at coordinate 43,963 of JBAMNC010001855.1, forward strand.
TGCATGAATGTAAACTCATGGTATTTGGTGAGCTGTTGAGTCTGTGGATATACTGTTACGTAACAGTATATTTTCCTTTGCATAGCCTTCCTGAGTATTCAGGAGTACTTCACAAGATGGATCTGCCTGATGACAGACAATGAATCAGGCTGATCCTGCTGCACTGCAAGGTTAATGAAACTGCTTCAGGGTGTAATAAAGGTTGGTGACTGCTGCTGGTGGACACATCTTCAAGAAAAAGGTTTTGTTGTCAAAGCTTGACAAACTTTTCCCCTGCCACAGAGCTGAACCTCACAGCAGCTACAAAACCCCAATTCCAGTAAAGTTGGGACATTGTGTAAAACAATACAAAAATTAATACAATGATTTGCAAATCCTTTTGACCTATATTCAATTGAATATGTGACAAAGATATTTAATGTTCAAACTAATAAATTTAATTGTTTTCTTGCAAAAATTTACTTATTTTAATTCGTTGCCTGCAACATAATCTGAAAAAAGCTGCAACAGGGGCAACAAAAGACTGGGTAAGTAGTGGAATACTCAAAAAACACTTGTTTTGAACATTACACCGGTGAACAGTTTCATTGAACACGAGTGTCATGATGGGTGCAAAAGGAGCATGCCTGAAAGGCTCAGTAATTCACAGGCAAGGATGAGACAAGGTTCCCAACTTTTTGAAAAACAGCGTGAACAAATAGTCCAACAGTTTAGGAAAAATGTTTCTCAACTTACAGTTGCAAGAGCTTTAGGGATTTCATCATCCACAGTCCATAATGTCATCACAAGATTCAGAGAATCCAGAGGAATCTCTACACACAAGGCCAAAAACCAACACTGAATCACTGTGACCTGATCTCTCAGAGGGCACTGCATTAACAACTGGTATCATCCAGTAAAGCAGGGGTGTCCAAACTGTGGGCTGGGGGCCAAATGCGGCCCGCTGCCCGTTTTGAATTGGCCCCTGAAACAGTTGAATGAATAAAGACATTTCGATTACAGCAGTAAATACCATCAATCATGCACATTTTCTGCCATATTTACATTCATCTTCAAGCACCAACATTCTTGCAGTTTACTCTCGTTTTGTGTCCGACAGTGAAGATAAGCCGTCAGAGTTTCCCATCTCTGCTGCTTAGATCATTCTTGCCCTGACTAGATGCGGATGCAGTGATAGCCCAGGGTAACAAGGGCCCCTTGACAAGTGATAACCCACCCCTAAACCCTAAACCTTTAACTTAAATACACCAAAAGTGAGGTGGAGCAAGTGGCTCAGCATTCCATGTATTCCTCTTTATGCGGATGTAAAAAGTTTGGACACCCGTGCCGTAAAGGATCTAAACATGTGGGCTCAGGAACACTTTGGAAAACCATTGCCAGTTAACAGTTCATCACTACATCTAAAAGTGTAAGAGGAAGCTGTACCATGCAAAGTGAAAGCCATACAACATCATGAAATGCTGCCAACAAAGTGGAAAAGTGTGTTGTGGTCTGACAAGTCCACAATTCAAATGTTTCTAGAAATCATGGACATTGTGTCCTCACACAGAGGCTAAGCCTGTTTTTATTTATGTTCCACACACAACTTTCCATCTTTATTGGAAGTGGGGTTTCAGTTCTTTTCCCTTTTGTGCATATGGAGTGCTCTGAGCTCTCAGTGGACAAAATCAGTGACATGACGGAACAAATCATAAGACACGTGTCAAAAATCAAACACAGGCTTTCTGGTGGTAGGCCATCAGACATCTTAGATGCGGAGTTGATAGTCATTCACTATGACACATCACACTGTGTGGCCAACAACCAAAACCAAACTTTTGAACATAATTTTACTTAAAATGTGTCATCTGATCTGATCTCACTCCATTGTGAGCCAACAGAGCATCGATCCAAATGCTTAGTTATCCACATACTTCTCTTTTTGATGGTAAGCTAAAGTTTTTGGAGGTTCAACAAAAAGTCTTGCTAACAAACTGTTAATTTCAAGATGGTTAAAAGTTGCAACTATTTTGACAACCTTTTTGAATATTTTCTTGCACAATATTGCTTTGAACAAACCTTTTTCTATTATTGCATATTGTTCCTAAGATTACACGATGCTAAGTATTTGTGCATTTGTATTTTCCAAGCTTTTTCTTCTCTAACCTTCATAATCATCTGAAAATAAGTCTTAAAGGTGCAGTGTGTAGAATTTGGCATTTGAGCGACATCTATCGTTCAGATTCAAGCATAAGCCCAACCGTAACCAAGACGTCACATCGCTGAGCTACGGAAGCCTGTGAAGACCAAAAGGGATCGTGAACATGGCAGCATTTACTAAAGTGACAAGGTTTGTAATCATTATTTTTATAGATTATAGGTAAGTTGCCCTCTCTCCTCTTCTTCACCTGCATTCCAGGCAGATTTCAGAATCGGCGGACAGATTCGCGTTTCGTTCTTTTTGTCCCTAAAATCTATCCTTAGACAACATGGCGGATCGTTATGTCGGCCTACATGAACGCGGCCCACAGTGATGTAAATTTTTTGAAGCTTTTTCTAACTAAATAAAAATAAAACAAACGTTTTATGGGGATGATTGCACTCCTGTTTTGACAGACTTTACATACAAATAGAAACATTATATGCTATATTCACCGTTTCTGTTCGGCGAAATGTTGCCAAATTCTACACACTGCACCTTTAAAGTATTTTACAATGCTGTAGCACCCTTCCAACAAAAAAAGAAGAAAATTAAAAAATAACAACCGTATGGACCTCTCTTTGCTCATAATAGAGCACATTAAAGCTGACTATATTATAAGGTCTTCTTTTATTTAACTTATAAGGTCTTGCATAGAGTTGCACCATCTTCTGCATGTGATCTTTTTCTACCGAATCCCAGAACACCCACTTACATCTTTCTGTGTCAGTCTTTTGGTTGCTCCCATGTGGATTTGGCTGGTTTCAAGTTATAAATATAGCATGCTTCCATCTTATAAGGCAGACATATTTCAGGTTAAAAATGCAACTTAAAAAAAAAGATATTGAGCCTCTTCTTTTCTCTTCTTTAGATCTTTTGGTTATTCAGGTCAGTTGGTGGAAATTTCCAACTGTACACCCAAAAAGTTTGTTATTATTCTGACTACTTCTTCTTTGTCCTAGCTTTTCTGAAAAAGCCTCACAGCAAGAGAACTGCTGGATCAACTCCATGGACGTCCCTGCTCACAGTATTTTAGCAAGACTATGCCAAGCCACATTCTGCACGAGTTACAACAGCGTGGCTTTGTAATAAAAGAGACTGGGTATTAGACTAGCCTGCCTGCAGTCAAGACCTGCCTCCCTTTTAAAATGTGTGGCACACGATGGAGCACAAAATACGCCATGGAGACCCCTCAGTCTTAAGCAGCTGCAGTCATACATCAAGCAAGAATGGGAGAGAATTTCACCTGCAAAGCTTCAGCAATTAATGTCTTTAGTTCCCAAACACATATTGAGTTTTGTTAAAAGCAAAGGTGATGTAACACAGGGTAAACATGCTCCTGTCCCAGCTTTTCTGGAACATGCTGAAGGCATCAAATTCAAAATGGGTGAACATTTGCAAAAAAATAATGAAGTTTATCAGTTTAAACATTAGACAGCTTATCTGTGTCGTGTGTTGTTGTGGACATCTTACTCTGATGCATGCTTTCACTTCTACAGTTACACTTCACATTTCTGTCTCACTAAAACACCAGGGGTGGGAATCACCAGTTGCCCCACGATACGATACTATCGTGATTCTTGAGCCACGATTTGATAGTATTGCGATTTTGTGATATGCCAGTATTGCAATACAATATATTGATTGTTTGCAAAATATATATTATTTTTTATATTATTTATAATATATTATCATTGCGATATCACACAATAAGAAAACATGTTATAAACTAAGAAAAGAAATAAAGAGCACATCACTTCGCTTCTCTAAGGTCGCTTTGCTGGTCCCAACCATACAGCTCTGTGAGTTGTATCACTTCCATCTGCCTATATCCTCGTAGAAAGGATGTTTGGTGTCATATATAATGTTACATTCTCCACCTCCACGATTCACTTTTCTTCATCCATGGTGTCATGTTGCCTCTGGCAGTCTCTGACCGACTGTTGACCCGATGCTCATGCCTCCGGTTGTGATGTAATGACCACCTATTGAGGACATTTATGTTCAGGAGTCCGTGCATTGTTTCATTTTGAAAGTACCGGATACCTCACACGCTTGACTTCCCTTTCTGGTGCTTTCTAAACGACAGTGAATTTACGAGGATTGGAAGCAGTCACGCTGAAAACAGACCTGCAGCGTATCTCGAGTGTAGCGGAGCGCACTGCCACTCCAGCCACGCTCCGCTGCCGGACTGGGGCAATAGGTGATTTCTGCAGAGCCGCAGAGCACCGGCTGTGGAAATGCTCTGATAGACTAGAGAGGGAGCGAAGTACAATAGACGGCTGGTTCGCGGCGCGAGTCCCTCTCCTGACCCGCCATCTTTGTTGTACTAATTATCTCCTGATCTGCACGTTGACTGTCACCTCCTACCTCACTCAATTAAATGCGCAGCAGCACCATCCAGTGGACAGATAGAGGAATGGATTTAGTTTTATTCACAAGTACCACAGACTACATTTCATATTTGCAATATAGGCTTATATAATTTCAATATTTTGGTGTCTTGATTGGATATAATATCATCGCCTAAAATATTTCGATACTATGCTGAATCGATTTTTTCCCTCACTCCTATTAAACACATATGAGTTCCTTTCTCTCATGACCTAAAGACCTTCACTTCACTTCATCAGCATTTGAACGGTTTAAGTTATTTGATGACGTCTTCCTTACAGGAGCAGAGTCACACACATAGATGAGATTTATAACATACACATAGATTAGCTGAGTGGCGCACAGATGTCCTTGTCCTTGGTCCACGCACAGTTCCAACTAACATATCAGCTGTTTGTGTCTAATAATTTGAAGACGGCGCCGGAACAGCGCCTTTGGATTTACACATACACACATGTACCTCTACACGCACACACTCCCACATTCACAAACACACACACACACACACACCAAACACACATATCCTTGAACTGCTATGCTTTAAATGTGTGCACTTCTTCCTAGATCTTTAGACTTTCTCTGCAGATGATGGACTGCCCATCTCTGTTCCTTTGATTGTCTCCGGACTTGCAAGCCTGTATTTTCCGTTTTGTAATAAAAACTCACAAAAGCAGCATTTTGCTCAAGATTAATTATTAAATTCTTGGGGGAAGATATACAAATTTGCCATTACAGTGTTCATCTGAATATAGGTCACAGAGTATTTGCAAATTGTTGTATTCTGTTTTTATTTATGTTTTACACAGCATCCCAACTTCATTGTAATAGAGGTTTGTAATTTGATCATACAAAAGTTAAATGGTACTGACACTGCAGAGTATGAGGAAAAGAACTGTATTCAAAGTGTCACAATATGAAATAAAAGTCAGCCAAGCAGACAAATAAGATAATGGTTTATAATTGAAACATGTTTCTGGTCCCAGCTTTGGTTCTCCCTGAGGAAGTCTGGAGATTAAAAAAATTGGTTTCAGACAATTTGTAGGAAGAGATAGAAATGTGCTGTGCAGGTGAAGCAACTGAGGCAAGAATCTGCCACTCCTCTCTGTTCTTTCATACTGCACTGAGCATTTTCTTCTCTGCGAGCTGGCAGATGAAACACTGAGTGAAATATTGCAGGACTCCTGCAAGACAGGTGGCTCATTACCCACATCATCAACAAAGAGCGCAGAGAGAAAAAACGACCACCGAGGTTTTTGACATGAAGCAACACCTCAGCCCCCACTGAGGTTTCCTACTGTATGTAATTAGCTGCAAGGACAGCAAAGGGAAATCTTAATGATGCATCCATGCTTTATTCTTTCTTATTTCCTTCCTCTTTTGAAGCTGCTTCTCTTGGCACAGCAGACCCTGACTTTCCAGCTCAGCAAGCAAAAAGGGTGCAGAAAGGTGGGAAAATCATCCTTGAGGTGTAACAGACCCAAAAAAAGATGTATGAAAAATGTCGCCATGCAGAATCGCTCCTTCATGTAATAACCTTGTAGAAGAAGAACAGAAATGAGGATGGATTACTTAAGAGGGACGTGAAGCTTTGGGGAATATTTGTGTTTCATTATGATTAATGAGCAATGATCCCTGTAAATCATGAGGTACATTAATAAGAAGGGAAGGTAGGTTAAAGAGGATGTAAGTTTTTGTGTGTGTGATTTAAGTTAACCCAGATTCAGCCTGCCTGGTGAGCATGGTGGTTTGTGCCTCATGCAGTGTTTGGTAATGAGGAAATCAAAGATAAAACATTTAACATTATGAAAAAAGAGGCATGGCTCAATGGGTGAAAGTACAACGGCATATCATGAAAAACGTACTCGTATCATTTTTATATTTGATTATTCTCAGCATCTATAGTCTGAACTGCATGTGGAAAACAAACTGGACAGCCTGTTTTGATGTCTGTTAGCACAATTAAAGGAGATTTTAATGAGTTTATATGCAAATATAAAAAATGTAGCTTGGTTTATCAAATATTAGACTGTGTGTGTTCTTTTCCTGTTTCTGGAGTAATTATGTGTGCTGATGAGTGCCAGGGGGGTGTAAAGGGGGGAAAGACCGTGGATTTGAAGGCCCCATGACTGTTAAAGGCCTCCAATATTTTTGTTGAATCAGCATTTTTTTGTGTTTAAACATTTCTGTTGTTACAAAAAAAGAAGCCTTTCACTTTTGTCATTGCAATGTAATAATTAGGCCACTTTTGTTTTGTTGATTCTGTTTTGGCCTCCAATAAGAGGCCATTTTGAACACTCAGTACCTTGGTTTATTTATTCTGCTGTCTACCCAAGTGTCTGAATGGTATGTTAAAAAAAATGAAGGTCTTCAAATTAAGTTTAAACAAAAATCAAAAGGTAAATATGGAAAGGTTTTAAACATTTGATGGTGTTAAAAATTCAGAGATTGATGATCAGTGTAAGGATAAATAATAAAGAGCATTTGAGCTGAAGTTCTTAAACAGAATAACTTGACTGCAATAATTTTATGCAGTCCATTAATAAAATCCTCATTTATTTATTTTCTGTGACAGATGCCTAATTTGAGAAAACGGGCAGGGCTGGTTTTTGAACAGGGCCAAACGTGGTATCTTTCATGGGGCCCCTGTTGAGCACACAGTAGTGCACTGGCTAAGGCTTGGGTCATCAACCATATTTGAGCAAAGGCCATTATTTTCTTCAAGACATATGTTACAGGGACAGGATTTTAAAAAGCAATAATATAGATATTTTGGTCTAATTCTCATATTAGTTTAATATTTCTGTTTTGCATTCGTTGTAATTGTTTTTTATATATATCTTTGCCAGTAAAAGTGAGATCAGCCAGAACTACTAACACTGCTGCCAGCCACATGGGGCAGCTGAGATAGTGTTGGGTTACTTTCTTCTAGGGCTATCATGACCTAATTTTAATACTAGTGGTTATACTGGCTTGTAATGCCTGACAGGTGTATTCCTGTAGAACAGGTCAAATATAAAATCATTAAAACTGCTTTGATTACATTTGTTTGTACATTGTGTCAATATAGTTGTAAGAATTTAAGGATAAAAATGATAAATTTAACCACACGAAATCCCCTCTTCACATTTAGGACTTTGAAAATGCTCTGGGTACCTGATTGGAAGCTGTGGAGGTCCTGATGTGGCCCCATGGCCGCCAGTTGATGATCACTGGCGTAAGGCATTGAAGAAACTGCTCACTGTCTCTCTGTACTTGCTTCCATAATAAACTGAAATTGAGTTTACCAACAAATGCTCTGTAAACTGTATGCATGGGGGAGGGCTTACAAAACATTATGCCTTCAGACAGAACTTAAGACTATTTCTTTACAAATTTCAGAAGATTTTTTTTCACAATTGTTTTGCAAGAAATGGTTTCTCTGGTGACTCTGACAGCAAAATGCTCTTTAAGAGGCAGGAAATGGGTCTGCTATCTCGCCTTCAAGTATTCTGATCTGATTTAACTCCTATTATTTATACAGCACTACTGTTTTATTTTAGACTACTTAAAGAAATATACACCATTTCATCCTTTAAATTTATAGTCTGGAAATGAAGAAGCATTCATGACATGAGATCATTTTGTCTTCTATTATAAATGAGTTTATACTCCAATACTCAAGATTCAAGTCAAATGTAGATGGATGTCTTGCAATATCATGACTGTGCCTATGATTACTCATTTCAGACATTATTCATTATGTTGACAAGATTATTCAGAACATTCTTGGGATAGGATGTAAAGATTGCAGAAGTACGCACAGTTAGCTATAACTGCTGCTTCATTAACAAAGATCTTTACTGAAGTTTATCAATTAATTCAGTTTATAAGTAACAGAATTCAATGTTGATTTTCATTATGATGAAAAACAGTAAAAACATCAGTTGTTTGTACTGTTCATAGATTTGAAGCCACATAATAATAATTCACATAATACAAGTGGATTCAGGTAACAAAATGGCATTGAAAGTGAACAAGTTTACCTGCGCTTAAAGGTTTCTGAGTTTGTTATTTAATCATCATCCATGAGATGATTTAGAAAACAGCACAAATAACACCTGATCAATTGATGAGCAGATGTTTGGTTACTCTTCTTTGTCCATTCATATGAAGCTAAAACCAACAAAAACATGAATGAGAGCCTGTCCAGGGAACATCTGGAGACAGGATTCAAAGATAGTTTTTTATTAGGAATTTCTTATCACAGATGTGCTGATACAAATTTCCTTGTAATAAAAACTTAGCAAAAATATTTCACCAAAAAATAATATGATTCCAGTAAGCTCAACAAAACTCAACTCATTTCTGTTTTATGCTCTATGCAAATTACTTTGGCACTTTGTCAAAAAGAGACCTACTTAATGCAGATTGCTATTCTTATAATCTTGCCTGGAGTAATTATACAAATGTTGAAGTTAAAAACTTATTTTGTGGTTTTGATAGATTTTATTTCTGCAGGCTGAAGAGAGATTGGAGATAATTGCTAAAATCTTTAGGCCATTAGGAACCAAAAATGATCTTTTAAAATGTTTTACCGTTATCATTTGCAGGTCATCTCAGCACCCTGGGCAGTTTTCTTTTTTTTTAATAAAATTTGAGATCAGCACAATATATCAGTAATATAACTTTGTATCAAACAAGATTTTTAAGCAGGCAGTCATTTGTTTAAAGAAATTTTGCTGCCTCACTGTTAGATAATAGGCATCAGAAAGACTTAAACAGAGAAATCAATGAAATATTTCTTTAACAGTGGGCATGAATGCTATGCTTACGACCTAGTTAGACTTTGGTAGAAAAGTATTAACAATTTCCTGAAGTAAGATAATTAAATTTGTATTTTTTTCATCCTTTTTCATGATTTCACTGCCCAGAGGTGTCACAGGTGCTAACTGGACTAAGCACCCAAGATAGGAGACTCCTACCTAATGACCTCAGTGATATTCTAGCACTTGTTACCCATTGGTCCAAATGGTTGAATTCAGGGGCCTGTGTTCAGCCTTGTGTTAGGGTTGAAAGAATCCTCTTTGTCACTTCCTGGAGCTTGCATGAGTGGAACCTGGGTCTGTTGAAGGTGCTGCTGTGGTAGCTAAGGGTGGTATGGTAGATAAAGTAACTCATAGTTTAACTTGTCAGCGGTGCATCAGGCATCAGGGGGGTTAGGGGTCTCTAACCAAGTGTTTATTCTTCTGTTAGAGCACAAGCACCATCTGTTTCCATCAAAAATAAAAGTGGAGGAGGTTTGAAAACTTAAACAAATAATTGTGATACTGTCAGTACTGAGCTGCAAAACTAAGGATCATAGCATTGGGGTGTCACCTCTTAAACGACAGGTCAAGGGTTCAAACCCAGCTCCAGCTGTCACATGAGGACGTCCTCTTGTGCAAGACATTTAACTCTAAATTCATTTACCTGCAGATCCCCCTGTGCTTTTTAGTTTATGTCTCTAACATGAGGTAAAAAATGTATGAGGTGGAGTTGGTCCCAGACCTCTTTTGTCATTCACTATGACACATTTCACAAGATGACATGACTGATTTTCATGGCCAACTGGCTCAGAAAAGCTACAACTGCCGTGTCAGGCCATGATTGTGAACTGTGCAGTCTGTCCTTGGCATTAGCCTGCTAATTGTTAAAAGGCAATCAGGTGATTAGATTTTCTTCTCATAACTGGCTCAACTGGAACTGAACTAATTATTTTAAATCTACTGTGATGCTTTTCCTCAAAATAAAAGCAAACAACACTGAGTAACATAAATTACATTTAGAGGACCAGATATGTAAGTTACACCAAGTTTACTTCAACCTCATTTATAAATTAAATTTATTTTAAACCATGTCTTTTCAAAAATATTTTCCAATATGTTACTTCATCCTTTGATTTTGACTTACCATTTGCAGAAAAAATGATTTTTTTGAGATTATAAGGCTGGAAACTGTCAAATAGAAAATATAATATCTAACTTGAAAAAGTCATAAACCTTAGAGAAACAAATCAACATATTCAAGTTTTAAAAATTGTGAATTTACAAGTAACCAAACCCCAAAATTTTAAGAATTCAAAGTATAAAATAGCCTTTAATACAGGGAAGAAAATTATCACAGACAAAGCCCTTTGTCTTGTTTCATGCCTGCAGTTAAGATCCTGACTAAATCTTACTTTTTACCTAGACTGAGTGATGTGGAAGTACTTTATTTATATTAAGCAGCAGGAATTTAAAAAGACATCTTTGTAAATTAATGTTAGGGTGCTTTCACACTTACGTACAGACCAAAGGACCTCTAGTTCACTTTTTTGGAAAGTACTATGGTCAGACAAAAAACTGGGGTCTCAGTTTGCTTCAAAGCATTCAGTTCATAGTGGGTGTGAAAGCAATGCTGACCAAAGCTGCAAACAAACCCAGCCAAACAAATGGAGTGAACTGTGGCTTGACTTTAGCTGAACTTTAGAAACAGAAAAATCTAACATAGCGTTCACCTAAATATCAAGCAGAGTCTGGCTAATGTTAGTATGGCTACTACCGCCAGCCTTTGGTTCTCTTTACAGATTAATGCCTACTGGTTTGTGCAGAATTTTGTTACTCATTGCTTCATTCAACATGCCAGTGCCACCTGATGCAGCCTAAATGAAGCCTAATCTTTATTTTATGGCACAGAACACTTCTGAACTGCTGGGGACTGAACAATATTATGACTTGAAGTTGGTTATGTATTTCCAGCTCATCATGCAACAACAGGCCAGATGGCAGGAACAAAGACCATAACTACAGCCCCAACTAGTGGCTGGAGGCTAGTTTACACAACATTCGACTGGCTTTAGTCTGCCTGATAAGGTGCAGTGCAGTGTTAATTTTGTTGACTAAATATTTTCGTCATAGTTTTCGTCAACAACCTTTTTTCCCCTGACGTAAACTAGACTATAACTTAAAAAAACAAGTGCACATGGACAAAAACTAAAACTAAATTAATTGACATTTTCGTCAACAAATAAAAACTAGACAAAAATGTTTGACAGATTTAATCCAATCAGACCTAATTTGGTCATGTAGAAAGTAGAGACAAGTTAGGAATATATCTAATCACAGCTTCTTTGGTTGTGTGGAAAGGTTGGATGAGTTAAGAGGGACATCCAATCACAACTGCCTTAGCTTCACGGTGGCGGGATAAGTTGGGGAGCGATCCAATCAGAGCTACTCTCTTTATGAGTCAATATATTCATGTAGAGCAGGTTCACTGTTTGTTGTCAAATTTGTTATTGTAACTGAGATTCTCTAACAGGTAGTCTAATGGTCCTTTTCCATCAGCACGTCTTAGCCCTACTCTACTCAGCTCAGCTTTCCCCGACTCTACCTGGCTCTACTCTACTCGCATTGTGCTGCTTTTCCACCAGCCCAGTTCCCTGCCCAGAGGAGGCGGGGTCGCCATAAAACAGCTGGGTGACATTGCGTTCATGTCATTTTGAGTGCGACACAACAATCAAAACAATGGAGGACTTGGAGCCAATAGTATACTTGCTGCTCGATCCGTGGCTTTTTGTCACAAACCGAATGAAAGAGGAAAGCAGAAGAAGGATGCAAGCAGCGAGCAGAAATACCGAGGACGAGAGCAATCGAGCTGCAAAGAAAAGACGTATGAGGGTAAGCTAATGGTAGCTACCGCAAGTATATTAGCTAGCTCGTCACGCTCATGACTCATCGGTGACGACATTCTCTGACCAATCAGTAGCCGGCAGTTGGTCAACGTCACCTTTTAGTGTCGACTCAGCTCGCTTAGAATCAGAGCAAAGTAGGTACTAAAAAATGGTTTGTTTAAGGAGGTACCATGCCGGTGGAAACGCAACTCAAACTGGGTAGAGCTGAGTAGAGTAGAGTAGAGTAGAGTAGGGCTAAGGCATGCATTCAGTAAAGGGTTATTAGGTGTTTAATTTCATCCAAGTGTAAAACAGGACTTCAGAAACTGAAGGAAAATTTAAAAAAAAAATGCCTTACACTTTATACTTCATATTTTAGTCAACTAAATTTACAGTAGATTTCGTCTTCTAAATGTTTTGAAATTTCATCAATTTAAACTAGACTAAAATTAAAACAATTTAAATGACTAAATTATGATTAAAACTAAAAGATATTTTAGGCAAAAGACTATAACTAAAACTAAATTTAAAAGTGCTGTCAAAATTAACACTGGTGCAGTGTGGAAGAAAACCAAACCAAGCGAAAAATGAAAAAATGTTGAAGTTTGACCCCCAAACAAAACCCAGTCTGCTAAATTTCAGTGCGGAAGTGATTCAGGAGAAAAGAAAATGCTGGTTTGAAATTGATGATAGTTTGTCCATAACAAACTACACTGCACTGGCCAGATATAATGTGAGTTATAAATTAATACGTGAAACTAAAAGTAATAATAAAAATAATTTCAAACGCGTAAATTTGATATTTGGTTTCTGGTAAATTTAAGACTTAAAAGGGGAGTTAAGAATCTATTTTTTTATTATTATTTCTTTTTAAGAGAGGACCGAAGAAGCCATAACAGCTGAGGCATTTTAGTTTTAATGTAAAAAAAATTCCACATTGTATCTTGAAGATCAGGAAAAAACAAGTTTCTCTGGTGTTGTTTGGTACCTTGAAGCAGTAAAAACAAGTTTGTCCTTCCTTCCACAGGTGAGGGAGACTTTGAACATCCAGCTGGTCAGTGAATCCGCCAGAGAACTCCCATATGTGACCATCTGTCCGCCTACACCTGCTATAAGCTGTGAATTATCCTGTTTTTTTCCTCTTAATAAACATGCTTGGTTGGAAAATGTTTAAATGAATGCCTCCAGCTTCACTCTTGATCTGGACAGCAGCACATAAACACATTCTCTGCACTAAGACCACGGGGAGAGAGGTGGTCCTCCACCTGTGTCAACAGTAATTTTGACATAATGTGCGCAGTGCCGAGACGAGCAGATTGAGACGTGGCGCCTGCTTCGCTGCTAAATTTCTCATTACACAGAGCGGCAGACACCTCGAGCAGGGCTGACAGAGGATGAGTTGAGCTGGAGGACACTGCGGGGCGATTTCCCTCATTATGTTAAATCCTTCAGTGCTCTCAGAGAAATGATGTCCACTTTAATAACAGTTTTTAAAAAGTGGTAAAAGCAGCAAACATAATGAAGGAAAGCAGTGAGCAGCGGCGCAGTGTGACCTTCTTAGGGTTTCTGAGTGCTACTTGGACAAACAACGACAGACAAATAGAAGCGTCATTAGTGAAAGAATAAATAAACTAGAATGCATGGATACTGAGTTGTGTAAATAGATATTGTGCTATCATTCACCTTTACTATCTTAACCAGTATGTGAACAATGTTTTATCTAAACATGAAGAATGAATTTTGTGCTTTTTTGCCTCATTTTTCTTCATTGTACACGACTGTAAGGCCACAGAAGTTTTTGTGAAGCTAAATCTGAATATAAACGGCATTCACAGCCCCATCATCATATAGCAGAACATGAAATCCACTCAGGACAAGGGTGCAATAATGAGAATACACCAGAGTCTTTGGTGCATATGATGAAATGATGGCGAGATTCGGGCCACAGCGGTCGACTGTCTTCACCCAACAATCCCTAGCTGTCTCATTATTTCCTTTGGATGCAGCTCCTGCTCTTCTTTTTTCTTCTTCCATTCTCATTAGGTGATGCCCTGTTATGCTGCAGTGCTGTATGTGCATCACTCTCCACTGTGAAATTGTGCAAATGACTGTCTATACAAATGTTTCATTGTCTTTTCTGAGAATATCAGACAGAGTAAAAACTTCTTTTTAGAGTCCAGTGGTCCATTAATTTGTCTATACTCCGGTGGTCTAATGCATTAATTTAAGATACTTTACAATAAGGCACAAAAAACGCTTAAATACAAGGTGACAAATAACTTAATAACTACTATTTACTAAGAGCAAATAAGACATTTATTGCCAGTTTATGTAACAATTGAACGTAACTCTGTTTAATTTACAAACTGATCAAATAACAACACTCATATGTTCCTTTTTTTAACGTTATTTTTATATTTTTGTTTTTTAACAAACACATGGAACAATTGACAGACAGGGTCATCACGTAACAGACAGATTGTTTTGTCAGCATATAATATTGAGCTTAAACTACATATAAATAAAATAAAACATAAATAAAAAATTACAATAAGGTTACAATAAGGTGCGCAAGTCAGTATTTCCTTAGTCTACTTTTACAAGTCAAATAGTGTCCTTTGAGCTTAAAAGTCCCCTGTTATTCCAGAATAAATTTTACAAAGGACAAAAACATCACTTCAGGTTACATTTTAATTTCCCGGTTTTTCCAGTATTTCTCCCTTTTTTGGAAGCAAACCACAGAGAGAATATCAGTTCTTCCATTAACACTTATATATTATTATTAACAAGCACTTGATTACTAAATTGTTCACTATTAATCAAACTTTATAATGAATTTGTTTCTTATGAACATGCACTTTTATATTAATTTGTTCTCCATTAACAAGCACTGACTTACTTATTAATATGACATGGCACTTGATTGTAAATTTGTTCACAATTAACAAAGATATTGCTCATTCATCAGTAATAGCCAACCACTTAATAAGTGCTTGATTACATATATGTGTTTACTATTAACAAGTGCTTACTTAATCATTTGTTAGCAATTAAAAAAGCTTTTAATTTCTGATTTGTCCACCATTTACACCAATCATTGAATCATTGAGCAAGGAATCACTTATTTTTTGATGATAAACAAACACCTAATTGACCCTTTGTCAGCCCTCTGATTGGTTTGCTGAACAACCAAACAGAAAGCCCCTTCTTATAGCAACCGTTGCCAAGGTACTCTAGTTAGATCAACTTCAGCCTCAAACAGGTTTTTTCATTAAGTTGCAGTGACAATGTGGCCTTAATTGTGTTGCTATATATGGTTAAATGTGTTATTGGGGTGTTTGCAAGAGCAGCTTGAGCTATCACATCATGATCAGGGATAATTTTTTTCATCCTGTTTCCTAAACTGAAGGTTAAGTAGAAAAAAAAAATCTTTTTTTTTTTTATTCAACGCTGACAACAACACTGATATTTCAAAACACTTTCATTAACATTAATGTAGTATTTACATATCTTCGCTGGGACATCAGCTAAGAATACCATAGAAAAAGCTATAAGCACAAGTAAAGTACAAATTTAAACATCTTACAAGTCCGATTTATGTCTTTTTGCTGATGGACTGCAGGAGGACAGTAAATGTTTGCCAACATTAACAGCATCAGGTCCAGGAAACATTTCAAGCAATTTCAACATTTATGTTTCTTTGAGTTTTGAGTCATCCTAACACATCCTATCATAATTTGTCTTCATTCTGTTACCCAGGCCAAATCAGTAATCAATCAAATATTACTATTAAAAATCATGTGAATTATTCTCTTGTTATGGAACAACAAGCACCCAATTACTCATTTGTTGACATATTAATAAGCATGAAGAACTTTTAAAAGATTGGAACCACCAAGTGATCTTAATCATCATATTCACTTCTTGCCTGATAATGAGCTGTTAAATATCCACTTATAACCTACTGACTGGCACTTAATTTAACTTAGCTTAATAACTCATTCATTACCTGACAACTAGCAATTAAATGTTTACTTCCTACCTACCACTTCGTTATCCATTTTTCACCTACTAATTGTGCAAATTCTAACACTGATAAACTACCAATTATTAGTAATTCATTTCCTGGTAAACAAGCAACAGTTACTCATTTATTCCCTTGTTAACAACAGTTAGTTAATTATGTCTCCTGGTCAACTAGCTGCAAATTATTTCTTGATCACTTATTTACTGACGGGTAGTTACGAAGTTCTTTCCTGCTTAACCAGCAGCTAATTACTAATTGATTATGGCATGATTGTGCCAATTTATGGGTTTCTTATTGCATGGTGTTACTTATGTCTTTGTCACCATAACAAAAACAATCAAATGTGTTAAATGTCAGGATGCATGCTACATCTTAATTTGCATATTATCTTCTTATGATTAAAGCCTTTCATTATCTCTGTTTTGGCTCTAAATATAAATATAAAGACTACACTTCTAATTCTAGCAACACAAAAAGGCCCCACATAAGAACAAATAATTCCATTATAAGTCACAGTAAAATGGTTGAAATTAGAAAAGGCTGCCACAGAGAGGCTAATTTGCAGTTCAAGCACCATTATAAAACATTACACCCTTGTGGATAATAAATTCTAATACAAGCTTATTATGCCTTTTAGCTGCAGTACTTAAAATGACTCTCCTCATTCTTTCTGGAAATGTTTTCAACTTTATGGTAGTATCAGTATATGTAGCGCCCTGAGTTAAACAAAGACACAAGGCTGCAGCTATAATAATGTCTCGTCTTTATTGTTCTTTTGTTTGGTTACTGTTTGTTCAGATTTGCAAGGCATGCAATATTCAAATTTAGAAATACACAAGAGCAGGAATCATATTCAGTTGTGTATCAGAGACAGCTAAAAAATGAACCCGTCCTGCTCCAATAAACTATAAAAAAGCAGCATATTCTTTACGTGAGTGAAATGTTTCTGTGAGCGGTGTGCTTTCATCTGACAGAAGGGAAAGCATTAGAAATCAGCTGACTGCTCTCTTCTTCCACTTCTGTCGCAGAAATAACAGCTATATTTAATACAGCCGCGTAATGACATTTGTTTTCCTGACATCCCAGTCATTACAGTGGGCTGGGGACCCCTCTTTGCCGGCCCCATAATGACCGGGATGCATCACCAAATGACATTACGTTCATATTGATGCCAGCCATTACCACACTAATCCGGGCTTTGCTTGTGTGCACTTGTTGTGGCCTCAGAAGAACGGAGGAAAGGCAATAAAAACCACTCGCTAAGATCTATGCTCACAATTTCAATAATTTTATATTCCTCCATTTTAAGTGCTCAAGGCTAAAACTTAATTTTCCCTCTAAAGATACTTTAAACAGATTTTCCAAGAGCGGCCAAAATAAGTCTCAGAGCTTGTTTTGACAGTAAGTGCTGCAGTTACTGATACTGTTTGTCTGAAGTGAAGTTTAGAGGCAGCATTTCTGAGACGCTTGTCCTCTTATCTAAATAGGAAAAGAACTAAGGCTGTGTGGGGACCACATGCCAACAGCTAAAGGCATGTTTTGCATAAGATGTACAAGCTTGTGTCCTTAATGAAGGTTTCTCCTGATACAAAAGCCCAAAACAGGAATGATAATGGACATTTTCAAAGGAAATCATATAATTTGACAAGTGTTAAAACTGCTTCAAGTTAACTCGGATTTTGCTTTAACTAAAATGGTTAAGTCATCATTACTTACTCTTTCACGTTTCATAAAAGAAGCATCCCAATACTCAATCATGTATAGCTGTTTACTATTTAGCTTAGTAATACAGTGAAATTATCATGTTAAGCAAAGATAACTGGGGATGGGGGACAAAACTTTAATATACCCCAGCCAAGTTTTTCCCCCAGTGTGCCAACATTGAGACGGCCACCGTATTTAAGCACAAAAAAGTTGGTTGTTTCTGAATAAAGAGGAGAGGTAAGTCTTATAATGAAATGTAAATGTTAGAAAACGACGTTAGCTCCTTGGGTTAAAAAAAAAAAAAATTACATTAACTTGTTATCTTGTGAGGGTTAGTTTAAAAATTAAACTAAGAAAAAACAAGAATATGGACCCAATCACAGACAAACAAAAAATCCTTTAATATAAACTAAAAGGCTCAAAAAATCCAAAGATAAATCTTTTACAAATGAATGTCAAAATACAAAACAAAATCTCTCTCAAAAAGCTTCAAATCAAACAGGCTATCCACAAAGAAAGAGAACACTAGATGAAAACTCAAAGTACAAATCAAAGTCACTACAAAGTTCAACAAAAGACAAACTACCAACAAGAGGAAACACTGAAAACACTGGAGACTAAGGGTCAATCCCCTTAGCCCTTGGTTTTGCACGTTCTCGTCCTCACTTTTACCACATTTTGTTCCTCCATGTTGTTAATTCTGGTCTTATGTGTAAACATTTAGGGGTGTGTTATTCAAATGACAATTGTTTTCAGCTGCAACATTTATCAAGAGCTGGTCGTTCTTATGCTGGGATTGGTTAAATCGCAAGTTACCATGCCATATAGAGAAATGAAGGCCATTGTATTTTGAATTGCACACTGTACTTATAGTTCGTCCTGATTTGCCCAGAAGTAGAGTTGATTATGCATATAGAGTATGAAGTTGGCCAAAAATAACAAATATCCTACTAAATAAGAAAATACAGTTGTATACGCCTGACCAATCTACTTAGTACAATGTCTCCCTAAATGAAAAATGTCTATTAATCAGATGTCTAAATGGCAGAGGGTGTATCTTTGGCAACAAAACTGGCATTATCAGAATCATTGTGACCACCAACTGTGCTATGAGCTACCTGATGGTGCAATGAGTAGCACTATTGCCTCAAGACAGTTGTAGGTTTTGGTCTCTGTCTCTTTATGTGTAGAGTTTGCATTTTCTGTAAGATAACATTTCTTGCAATGATTTTCAACTCTTGAACCTTAAATTCTCCTGCATTACTTCAGTATTTACAGTATTCCTTTTCTTATTTTACTTTTATTCTACCAGGAAACCCCACCACGATTAAAAACCTATTTTACATGAGAGTCCTGAAGAAGGTAGCAGCCAATAGACCAAAGCATTGAGAGAACGGAAATGCAGAATATAACAGACCTTTTACCGAAATCTGAATCTAGAAATAAATTTTTCCAAAGTAAATGTATTGGTATATTTCACAAGTATAGACTCTTTGCACAAGTTGTAGACGTGTGAGTCAAACCAAGGGCTTCAGGAGAAAATCTCGTCTATTATTTGAGACGGCGCAAAGAGGTTGGACTCGGTCAGGGCTTGTGATTAATCACCATGGCAACACGATTAATAATCACAATACCGCCTTGTTCTGCCAGGAGGCATCATCACGAGTCACTCCGAGAGGAGGGAAAGGGTTTGGGGGATTGAACTTGAAGAAAATTAAGTCTCTAGACAGTGTTCTGCAATGCATTATGGGAGTCCCGGTCACCACGCACTGAGACAAAGCATTCATCAAACAGATGCCAGAGACCCGGAGAGCTCTCTGCGTCCCCACATTCTTCCACCTTCCCCTGCAGTGATTGATTGGTATTCATTAGACATCGATTTGAGCTTTTTCCCTGTTATGTCTGGTCTCAACTGGAATCGCAGCCTCAGAGGAGAATATTATTGTGAGCCGAGACACGAATCATAAGAGTCAAGTGTAACAGCTTTGGCAAAGAGGAGGGCTGAGTGTGATGTTTGCTCAAAAAGCTAATTCAAGCTCTCATTAATCATAGAAGGAATTTACATACAATGTATCTAAGCAGGAGAGCTTATTACTCCATGGAATTTATATATGTCTTTAATAGTTTAGACCTTTACATGGTGTGGGTAATGTTCTTTGAACTTTTACGGATTACACCGTGACCCAAAACCTAATTTTTCATGCATTAGCAAATGACCAAGTTTAAATCTCATTAATGAACTGTTACGGATTAAAAGGGAGGGATGTTTGGATGTAGAGTTAAAATCTCACATTTACATCTCTTGAAAACATGATGTAGGGAATTAGAGCTAATTGAGAACAATATTAACAAAGAAAGAATTGAAAAAAGTCTCAAAATTGAATACTGAAATGTATGAATAAACTACAAAATGAACAAATCCCTTTAAGTATGTATGAATTTACCTCAAAGTTTAATAAAGTTAGTGTTGGGTAGATTTTTTCTTTGTTGTAACAATAACTTTTGGAAATAGCTCTTATACTGTTGAAAAGTCTGTTTATTTCACTTTTAATTGGTGTTACATTTGTTAAAAAAAAAAAAAAAAAACATACATTTAAGGAATGAAAGGCAGAGCTGAGTGTGTGGGCTGCACCCATGAAAAAAATGTCCAAATCCTCCCTCTAATTGACTTTTGTTTGGTTTTGTTTGGTGGATTAGATAATTGAAGTCTGAAGAAACAAAACAGATTAGTAATTTTTTTTTTCTTTTATATCTAACAAACACAAGCCTCAGCAGTGCGAGTGGGAACTAAACACAGCCACAACAGCCTGGGACTTCTTCCTCAGGCTGGTCACACACTGCTGTGGGATGGTATCTCAGTCTTTAACCAGCCTTGTCACAAGTCAACCAAAGTGGTTGTGTTGGTCACTCTGGCACAAACAGGATGCCAAAGCTGATCCCACAAGTGTTCAGTGGGGTTGAGGTCAAGACTGGTGGCAGGCCATTCCATCCTCTTCTCTCCCAAATTCTGGAGGTAGTTTCTGATAAATCCAGTTCTGTGGGGTGAGCGTTGTCATCTTTGAGGATAGAGTTTGGTCCCAGTTTGGAGATGTGGGATTTCATCTCAATATCTCTCTGCATTGAGGATGTTACTCTATCGGTGCAGCATTCAGCGTAGTGGTCACAGTGTCTTCTCCATGCCAAAGGCAGGATCTGGATTCTTTGCTGAACGTAGTGCATGTGTTGCCTACACCAGCGCAAACAGGTCTGATGGTGAAGGGCAATCATGGCATGCCTCCTCTGTGCTCTATGGGACCAGAGATTGAGACGCAAATCAGGCGTGAGAAAGCGCCCACCAGCTATCCCGAACCTTATCAGAGGATGTGTGGATTAAGCTATTTAAGTTGAGGGGTCTTTTCAGATAGAAGCTGTACTCCATAAGGTGAATTCACTTATTGGTAAACCATTGTTCTTCTTTTTTGAGTGAATGTTGTATGTGACAGGAAAAGACTAAACAGTGGCTGCACTCCCTCACTTGTAAACTAATGAATTTTATTTGATAATTTTGACAAAAGGCCCAATGTCATAAAGTGTAATATACGTAACAGACTCTCTTCCAGATCAATATTTTGATTGGATATTTATTGTATAGAAATTGTCTAGAACAGGGTAATGGGTGAGATTTTAAGATCTTACAGTTGTCCATTGCTTGTGAATACAATAAAAGTATCTGATGAAAATGAAATCCCTTCTGGAATAAATGTCTTCATCTTTCTGCACCCATCTATCACCCAAAAATGTCACATGGGCACACTTTTGTGTTCTTACTATTTCAAGTGATTTCATCAGCACAATAAAACAATAAGGTTGAGCGCTTCACCCAGGGTGATGCTTGATGGTTGTTGATTTGATAGATGTGATTCATGTGACCTGCTGTCAAAGCTGCAACTGGCTGGGGAGAGAGAACAACTGATTTGATGAATGTAGGTTTGGCAAGTTGTATTTATGAGAAGATGTAAGTACTGGCTCGTGTCCGGTATTATACAGATTAGGTTGTTTTGTTCTCATAAGATGTTTGAAGTCCCAAAAAATGTACAGCTAATTATAGTGAAATCTAAATGTTGAAGAGAGTGGACGAAGAGGAGGGCTAACCCTTAGCTCTCAATTCCAAACACAATTTAAATTTATTGCAGAATGAGCTGGGAACAAACCATGGAGTTTGTTTTGCATGGATAAGGGACAAGCTCAGCAGAGAGTTAATCTTGTGGATGTTTTCCAGTCTTTCTAATATCTTTCTAATCCATCCTTATCTTTACAGCTTGTCCTTTTTGGGACGGGGGGGGTGAGCAGAGCCTATCCCAGCTGACACCTGGGCAAAAGGCAGAGTATACCATGGTTCAGTCACAAAGAGAGACAGATAAATATTTATGCAAACTTCAATCAGACAGGTCAAGGTGTCAAACCAGCAACTACAGATGTGTCCTTGAACAAATAAGTGAATCCAGAACAGCTTCAAATGCTGTGCTTACAGTGTGTGAATAAGGTAAATGGTGTTTGTGTGAGACCATTAGAGTGTTTGAAAGGAGTTATATAAGTGCGGCCCATTAAACATAACTACAAGTAAGAGAAAAGGTTGACACCCTCTGGTTTTCTTGTCATTCCCTTCTTTAAAAGCAGAGAAACACATATCTCCTCCCTACCCGTCTCCTAAAAACATCAAATGATGGCATTTCTGTTGTTTAAATGAAAGATGGCAGATAGCAAAATAGGCTTAGTCATTTTTTGCTTTTTGACTGAAGTGTTTGCTGAATACTTCACTTCTTATTTTCTTCAAAAACATCAAACAACTGTCTCGTCTCGTACCTTACACGATGTTTTCTTTCTGGCTGAATACGTCTCACAAAGTTGAATCCTGATATTGTTTCTTGCATCAGTGCTCCCTTGTTTGTTTTTCATCCTTCATGAATTAGATTTATTCAACTTTTCAATCCATAGTTTTTCCCAAAGGACATGTGAGTTTAGGAAGCAAAAAGTTTAAATGCTCAAACTTGATTGTTAGACCATAACAACATCCACTGTGGGGGTGGCAATCATCAGTGATCCCACAATAGGGTATTATCATGATAGCTGAGTTACAATTAAATTTGATTGAGATTCTTAACATTTATTGCAGATTTTAACCTTTATATAGTGACTTTCTAGCATATAAAGTTCATGCTTATTCTACTTCATAGTTGCAGGAAGGCTTTCAAACCAATAAAATATATACAACTGAAGTTCTGGGTGATGTTCTTGTTCATTTAAAGTCACTTTACCGACGTTATAGAAGACAAAAAATTGAAGATGACTGACTCATGTAAAGATAAATGCATGCTACCCAAACATTTAACTGTGTTGCTCACTCCACAAATGCATGATCCTTATGAGTTGTACTTCATTGTTACGGTGTCAAATCCGGCTTAACAATATAGAAAACAAAACTAATTGGTATTATCAAAGGGGATAATTAATCAACCAAAATAATGTTTCCAAACTTTTTTTGAACAATATGCATTCTGTGACTTTTTCAGTCTCCAAACTATTTCTACCAGCAACCCTGTTATCATTTGTGTCAGTCACTGTCACTAAGTTGTATCATCAGTGCACAGGTGGGCATGAAAGTTGTTTTTTATACTCAGACACTTGTCTAACCTTTGTAGAAATTCTCTACTTTGTTATTGCTTGTGGTCCTGTGCACATCTATCTCTTTATTTATTTCATTATTAGTTTGTATGTTAATTAATAGCTTGCAGTTTTTTAATTCACTTCCAAATGACTCCATGTATTTGTAGAGAGGTTTGCCCCTCAGTGATCTCTCGAGTATAAATTGAAGTCGCATAAATGAATAAATGGTTGAGTAATTGTAGAGGTTTGACTTATAAATCCAACAGTTACAGGTTTATTGTGACAAAGAAATACTACCAGCATTTCCTCAGGCTGCTTTATGTACTGGAGTGCATGAGTCAGCTTCATCCACACAGGATTTTAACAAGAATTTCTTTTTCTCCTACCCCCTGATTTTATGGGCCGGTTTAATTTCCCGTAACATGACAACAACTTCAAGAAAGCTCGACTCGGTTGACAGCGTTTGGCACTCAACCCACCCCAGCAGCTTCATAGTTATTTGCTCAATGTGGCCTCTGTCTGTCATTTAATTATCATTTTTATTGCCACAGAACCCCCTCCAACTCCATTTCAGCGGTGCCGATTGTGGCAGGCTCACCTGGAATGGAATCAGTCAAACACACTCGGCCATGAATTAAACATTACGGCCACACACAGAGTTAGCTGGGATGCATCAGCTGCTAAACCCTGCATTCTGAGAGCACAGTATTAAAGAAGAAGATATCACAGACTCATGTCCATATTCAAAAAACCTTGCTGAATAATTGTTTTTTTTAAATACCTTAAAATCAATGTAAAGAACTCTGTGGTTGAACACTGCAACCTATGACACTAAAAAAGATACAGAGTCATAATTTCATGTTAACAGCCAAAATGCCAAATGGGACCATTCACCACAGAAAAAAAGAACCTGCTACTGATCAAAATGTGAATTATTTTGACTGTCCACTGAGCCTTCTCTAAATCTTCTGAAGTAAAAGAAAACATTCAAAGGAGCAGCAGTGTCCTTATTTTCTATCACTGTGAAAGCAGGCAGAGGCTTAGGTGAGTAGAATTCTGCTGTAGCCCAGCAAAGGTGGCTTATATTATGGGTCTAACACCAGAAAGAAATGTATAACAAATGCTCATGGCCACTTTATTAGGTACATGTTGCTTGTATCGGGTTCCACTTCCCTTTGCCTCAGACTGGCTTTTATTCTTTATGACATGGATGCAACAAGGTGCTGGCATCACTACTTGGAGATTTTGTATAATGCTGACATGATAGCATCACACAGTTGTTGCAGATTTATCTGCTGCATATCCGTGATGTAAATCTCTCATTCCACAACATCCTTAAGCTCTATTGGATTGAGACCTAGTGCTGTGGAGGCCATTGGAGAGCTCTGAACTCACTGTCATGTTGTATAAACCAGTTTAAGATGACCTGAGGTTCATGATAATCTTCTTCTGGAAGAAGCCACCAGAAGATGACCATATTATGGTTATAAAGGAATGGACATGATCAACAACAAGGTAGTCTGTGGCATTGAACGATGGCAAAAACGGCAGCAAGAACACAAAAGTTAACCTTGCCTCGCAGATGGATCAGCTCGATACAATGTCCATAATCAGGCAGATCCATCTTGTCAAGTGCCAATCTACAACTATGAGTGACCCAGAACAGAACAGCCTAATTAGAATCCTTTGGAGCAGCAAGAGGAATGAGCTACGACTGAGACGACAGCAGGAAGTCAATATTCGGACAGGGATTAGCATAGATGCTAACAGCTTCAGTAGAAGTTTTATCAGATCTGGACTGCAGTTCCTTATGAAATGAAAAACAATTCCCAACACTATATACTTCTCAATAGGACTGCTATTTGGACTCAATTTCCAACATGTTTTGACTTGAGTTTGTTTTACTTAGTGGCTCCCATTCTGTCCCTTTCACAAGTATCCAATGCCACAGTCGCAAACAGTTATTCCAGTTAACGCATTGCGTAATGCATTACACTAATTTGGCCACTTTTTTAGTAAAGAGTAATCGAACACGTTACTATTTCCAAACCAATAATCAGATTAAAGTTACTTATCCAAGTAACTATTTTTGCATTACTATTTTTGTCACTTTCCTTAGTAAAAAGATATACTTGCTTTCTTCTTGTCCTCGGGGAGTGACGTCACATATGCGACAAGTCATGTTTGCAGTATGAGGACTACTCACACATAATACATTGCAAGCAGCCAGTGACACAAACGTAAACAACAATGGAGGGAGGAGAAAGATGTGCGTTTTCTCGCTGGAAATACACTTACTGTTTTGAATTTGAGTCAGCTAAAGAGGTCGCGAGCTGGTGACGTCACATACCGTTCTAGCTGTCGACAGATCGCTTCCGGAATTTGTGCTCTTTTTTAAAAGTTTTTAAATGAAATTTTTTGCCGTTTTCGTTATTTTTTAAGTTTCTTAAGGCTTGGGCTGTCCTGACACCAAAAGTGACGTTTTATCTGTGCCGCAATCTAAAGATATTAGATCCTGTACACGGAGCTGAGCTCTGCACGGAGATTGTTTACCTTGGCAACCGGTTACAACTCTCAATAAAATGCCTTCTCTTACCTCTCCGCCGGACTGTGCTGGATGCTTCCGTTTATCCCAGAAGATAGCCGAACTGGAGGGTCGGATTTCCACCCTTTATCAAATCCAAGACTCTGAACGTCTACTGGACTCTTTAGCCGCGGAGGCCTCCCGCCTCGCCGACAACACCACCACTCTGCCCTGGCTTGGTCCTTCTCACATCACCGACCCGGTGCAGCCCATCGTTAAGTCCAGCCAGGAGTATGACCAGGACTGGCCTCGGCCTGGTGCGAAACCCAAAGTTCGTAACTGCTCCACACCGGCCTCCACGAAACCCTGGACCGTCATTCGGGGTAAGAAGCCGGGTCGGATCAACTCCCGAGCCCACCCATCTGGGTCTACTCCTCCCTCAGAGACCATCAGGCTGGGAAACAGGTTTGAGGTCCTGGGAGAGCTTAACAAGAGCCCATCCAGCAGCCCGGAGCCTCCTGCTGGTCCTGTTAAGGCCCCACCGCGGCTCCTGCCGTCGAGTCCAGTCGGAGCCTCTGCCCGCCGGTCAGGAGCGGCTGGACACCGCCCGCTGCTACGGCCAACCTCATCCAGGAAAAAGAGGCCCCGCGCCGCCAGGTGAGCCACAGCGTCAGCACACAACTGTGGTGACAGGAGACTCCATCATCCGGAATATCCGATTCGGCTCAGCAATAACTTGCTGCTTTCCCGGAGCCACAGTCCGCGACATCACCACCAAAGCCACTGAAGTCATCGCAGCCAGACCGGTCATCATCCACCCAGGTACTAACGACATCCGCAGACAGCAGTCCGAGCTCCTTAAGCACGACTTTGTCCACTTAATCACAACACTTCAGAGATCCGTGAAGGACATCCATATATCCGGCCCCATCCCCTCCTGTGGCCGCGGCTGTGGGCGTTTTAGCCGGCTGCTCGCGCTGCACACCTGGCTTTCATCAACCTGCGCTGCACATGGAGTGAACTACATGGACAATTTTAACCTGTTCTGGAGCAGGAGAGAGCTCTTCAGGCAAGACAGTCTTCATCCAAACTGGCTGGACGCTAAGCTGCTTTCAGGAAACATCTTTTACAGCGTCCTCCATCCACGTGCCACACTCTCAGGTAAACAAAACACTTCACCTCCGTCAACCCCCTTCGACAAGTCCCTCTACGATTGATGTCCCCCGGGTCCTAGCACCACCATCATTGGTTCCCCATATTCACTCAGAACTGTTTATGAGGAGCCAGGACCCATCCCACAAAGTCAATCCCAAAATCATCCCAAACCATCTTCCTCCACCCATGGACCCCCTATTCCTATTCCCGTGATTACAAACACCAGACATCACACCATAAAGCCATACTCCGGACCCAATCATAACAACCTCAAACACATAACCACACACCAGCCCCCTACTCATCTCCCACTGACACCAGAGAGGACTATCAACATGGCACTTTTAAATGTCCGCTCTCTTTTAAATAAGACTCTTTTAATTAATGACCTGATTTTAGATAACAACATTGATTTTATGTTTTTAACTGAGACATGGCTCAGTACTGATGGACCTGCAGCTCTCAACGAAGCATCTCCACCTGGTTTTAATTATTGATATTCTTTTAGAAATGGTAGACGGGGTGGGGGGACTGCAACTATTATTTTAGCATCATATGGTTTTAAAGAGGTCTTATTTGGTGATTTTAGTTCATTTGAATATCATTCTTTTGTTTTTAGCAGTCCTTCAATATTTTTGTTTAACCGTTTACAGGCCACCCAAAAGATGTTCTTCTTTTATCAGCGAATTTTCAGAACTGCCATCCATCATTCACTCAAAATACAACAGAATCATTATTTTAGGGGATTTTAATATTCACATTGACAATCATTCAGATTCTTTTAGCTGTGAATTTTTAAATGTTATTAATTTTATGAATTTTAACCAGCATATATCAAGTCCCGCCCACAACAGAGGAAATATCTTAGATCTTTTAATAACATATGGATTATCAACCACTGTGTCCTCTTTTGTGGATGTGGGCCTGTCAGATCATTACTGTGTGTTTTTTAATGTTAAAGATTTTATCCAGCAGGACATCCTAGAGCATACTGTCAGGAAACGCTATCTTACCTCTGAAGTGGCTGTTGATTTTAGTGAAATTTTAAGTGATGCTCCAAAAGCTGTTTTACCCTCTTCCTGTGATTTTATTGTCGATCATTTTAACTGGAAAATCAAGTCAGCACTTGATATTGTTGCACCCATAAATATAAAAAAAAGATTAAATCAAACAGAAAACGTCCATGGAGAACAAATCATGTTCTCAGATTAAAAAGAGAATGCAGAATTGCAGAGAGAAGATGGAGGAAAAACAGACTAACAGTACATTTTCAAATATTCCAGGAACAAATGGCAGCATAAAACAGAGCAGTAAAACAAGCAAGAAAGGATCATTTCTCAAAATTAATCACTGACAATCTCAATAACCCTAAAATCCTTTTCTCAACTATTTACCAACTAACCAACCCTGTTTTTAACCAATTTTTTATTCTGAGTTATCATGTGAAGCCCTTGCAGTCCACTTCAGAAGTAAAACTGATTTTATCAGGTCAAACTTTTTAAACTGTAAGCCTGGTAATTTTAACTCGTCTGAGTCTGTCCTTTTAAATGAGGAAACACTGGAGAGGTTTGTCCTGGTTGATGCTGCAGTACTGGAAAAGGTTGTCTCCCAGCTTAGACCAGCGACATGTGTTTTAGGCCCTATCCCTACATCCCTCTTTAAAACCTCTTTCAGTGATTTTAAAGATGATGTTATAAATATTGTAAATTATTCTCTTCAGACAGGGGTCTTTCCCACCGCCCTTAAGACAGCCTGTGTCAGACCCCTTCTGAAGAGAAACAACTTGGATACATCAATACCTGATAAGTACAGACTTGTATCCAACCTGCCATTTTTAAGCAAAGTTTTAGAAAAGATTGTTTTTAATTAGTTAAATGATTTTATAACTTCTAAAAAAAATTGGTGACACATTTCAGTCTGGTTTTAGAGAAAATCACAGTACAGAGACAGCACTGCTCAAAATTGTAAGTGATCTCAGGTTCAATATGGATAAGAAATTAATCTCTGTTTTAGTTCTGTTGGACCTGAGTATATATATATATATATATATATATATATATATAGATATAGATATAGATATAGATATAGATATATATATATATATATATATATATATATATATATATATATATATATATATATACATATATACATATATGTGTATATATATATATATATACATATATATACATATATGTGTGTGTATATATATATATACACACATATATATATACACACCCATATATATATATATATACATATACATTATATATGTATATATATACATATATACATTTCGATACATTTATAGATATATATACGTATAATATATTGAATGTAACTAATAAAGTAACTTGTAATCTGACTTAGTTACTTTTAAAATCAAGTCATCAGTAAAGTAACAACGTTACTTTTTAAAGGAGTAATCAGTTATCTGAGTACTTTTTCAGGGTAACTGTGGCAACACTGGTCACAACTACCTACTACATTAACTGATTGGCCTGTGATGAATTGGCTGTTTCCCAGATGGACTAGTGAAACATGTTGAGCAGTCCATCTGGTGTGCCAGGTTACCCCAAAGTGGGCCAAGAAAATATCTACTACACTTTTACTCCACCACCAGCCTTAACTGTTGGGACAAGGCAGGATGTTTACATGTTGTTGACACCAAACTCTGACCAAACATCTGAACGTTCCAGCAGAAATCAAGACTCATCAAACCAGGCAACTGTAGCTTCAGTTTTGGCCCATAACTGTCAGGAGTGGCACCTGGTGTGGTCTTCTGCTGCAGTTTCAGAACTCTATCTCTGAAGGGATAGCGTTCTGCGTTCCTTGGTCAGAGCAAGTGGTTATATATTATTGTTGCCTTTCTGTAATCTCTTATTTCCAGAGAACTGCTGCTCACTGAATTTTTTCTCTTTTTCTGACCATTCTCTGTAAACCTGAGAGATGGTTGTGTGTAAAGTTCCATATGATCAGCAGTTTCTGAAATACAAGAACTTTGCCACATTAAAAGTCACTTAAATCACTTTTCTTCACCATTCTGATGCTCGCTTTGTACTACAGTTGGTCGTCCTGACCATGTCTACACGTCTAAATATGCTGTGTTTATGACACATGATTCGCTGATTAATTATTTCTGTTTACAAGCAGGTAAACTGCTGTTCCTAATAGAGTGGCTGATTAGCATAGGCTGCATTTTTAGAGTGAAAATGGCTAGTGTTCCAGGCTTGCAGACAGTAATACTTCTTATACTTCCCTTTTTTTTTTTTTTAACATTTCTCTCTCAGTTTCCCTCTTTCAGAATTGAGACACATATCAGTACCGGCCCCCCACTCAAAGGGTGCTAGATCATCAGCATAGAGCCACTTGTTATTATAAATTGTTGCTCTGAATTGCATCCTGCAATAAAAGCATTCCATGTTGTTAGCCCTGGCTAATCTATTTCCCCTTAATTCAATGCTCTTGTAGATGGCAAACGATGAAATATAGCTTAGGCAGGACAGGCAAAGTACATTACACAGGCCCGGGATGGCGATTTGTTGCCTAATGAAGCCATTAACCTCACACTACCAAATTTAATACCAGCAAAATAATGGCTTCATTAGAGGGAAGAATTGCAGGCCTGCGAGGAAGAATATCAATGTGTGCGTGTTGGTGGTGTATAATTTCGAGCCACCCATGAGAGCAGAGCCTCCTGTAACAACACACAAATCTTTATTTCTGCTCATAAGGGCAATAATGAGAATAACACGCATGAATGTGTCCCTGAAAACATTATAGGAGCAGCTGCTTTAAATAATAATCCATGTTTTATTGTGGAAATCTATCACACAGATGAAAAATTACTCATCCTCTTTGTTCTGCAAAATCATATCATTATTACTGTACAAACCCCTTTTTCCAGAGGAGTGGGAACATTCTGTAAAGTGAGAATAAAACAGAAAAAAATCCCTTTAATGCTGTATTCAATATTGCTCTATGATTAAATATATGATATATGAACAGAGAAACTTCTGTTTTTTGGGAGGTGTTTTTGGATATGCACAAGCATTCTTAATTTGTTGCCTGCAACATATACCTAAGAAGTTGGGACCAGGAAAGGAAGACTGAGAAAGCTGTGAAATGCTAAAAGAAAACACCTGGAACATTCAACAGGTGGGTAAATTAATTAGAAACGGGTGATAGCACCAATATTTGGCAAAAAATAAAAAGAATATTTTTTTAAAAAAGCATTACTGAGGGGGCCCTGATCACAACACAACGTTTTTGGCTGTAAATTGTGCCTTTGCTTGTGTTTTGGCTTTGGAATTCACAACGATGATGTTGGGGGTGTCTGAATGGAAACCAAAGTACAAATTTTAAAAATCTTGCTATACAAAGTGCCCCTGAATACAGAAACAGCCCTCACACACACAATAAGCTCTCAGTCAACAGCCATGCCTGTGAAGGTTTACTACAGGCACATTAAAACCTCAAGTTAGGCAGACCACAACAGCAATGGCAGACAATGCTTCTATGTGTGGCTTTGTGGTTTTACTGCAACATTATTTTAATCTCTGGACCCCTCATCATCCATCCACAAAAGTGGTCATGACTAGTTGAGATAGCCACAGCCACACATGTGTAATATTCACCCTCACCTCATCATCAGTTGCTCATCTCTAAGACTGGCACATATTTTGCAGTCACAAGAACAAATCTACACATTGTTTTGGTTCAGTATTTGTTTATTAGTTGCTTTATGTCTTACAGTGTTTCAATTTAGTGTGCACAATTTATCATTGTTAGTTTAGATCAATTTTAAGTTATTGATTGTGTTCTCTTTTCTTTGAGTTACCTGGATGTTGAGGGAGGGAAACTTCCTGCTTGGAGGCAAAAGGTGTGGCCAAGGGTTGACAGGACTTTTGTGCTGAAGCCAGCTCATTGGGTCGGACCAAGTCTGCTGATGTCATGGGGGGATTTGGGTTAAGTTAGTTTTGATTTGTTTTTAGTTTAATGTGGCAGCCATTTTGTTTGTCCCTTTGTTACCGTCGGTTTAGCCAAACTCCTATACATATGTTCCCTTCGTCTCATTTTGTCAGGTCTGTTTTGTTGAGTTGATATTCATCTTTTTTTTAGTTAATTTAGTGCTATATTCAGTTGACCTCTTTTATAGTCTTAATACTTAACATTTTGATTTGTAAATTTGACTGACCTTCTTGACTTTCTTTTTAGGTAAAATAAAAACCCACTTTTACCCTGGTGTTAGCCATTTTTATCTGTTTACATCTCACCATTCTGGAGAAGGGAGGGTGTGAGGATGGACAGTATGTGTTGTGACAAAAGTCACACTGCTCACTACCAGGGCTGCCTATAAAAGGGGATAAAGGGTAAGATTTTCTCAGGCTGAGAGTCACGGAGGGGCCTACAAAGAGTAAACAAGGAATCCATCCTAAATTTATGCAATGTTTACATATTAAAAAAAAAGAAAAAAAAACAGTTGCATTTTTAGTAAAGTAAAAATGTTTAAAATTCTCATTGTAGCCTATTTGAACGCCTAAACCTCCTCTTTTAACATGGGCTGGGGCCTACACTTATGCCTAAGGGCAATTTGGAGTCACCAATCAACCAAACGAGCATGTTTTTGGTCTGTGGGAGGAAACCAGAGTACCCGAAGATAACCAAGCATGCACAGGAAGAACATGCAAACATGCACAGAAAGGCCCTGACCAACATGGGGATCTAACCAGCAACCTTCTTACTGTTAGGCACGTGCACTACCTGCTGTGCCACTGTGTCGCCTTCCTTGGAAATCAGAATCTGACAATTTATTCATGCCATATGGCAAGTCCACCAAACCGTGTATACATTTTATTTAAAAAAATAGCGGAAAGGGGTATGTCAGAGATGGTTAATAAAAAGTTGGTATACTGACGAGGACGCTCAGTGGTGCTAACCCTCTAAATTAATGAAATCTGGGCTCATTCATGAGGCTTTTCAGGGGTCCAGCCACGTCTGTCGGGAGCCCTGCTCACAACTGGCCTTAACCTGACACACCAGTTTCGCATATCTGTGGGATATATATTTCACATCCATCTAAACATCCCATAGAAAGTGACTGAGAAGGGCAGGGCTTTAAAAGTGATACTGGGGGTTGATTGCATGAATGTTCTGTCTGTCACATTTATTTTGAACATGTCAGGGGCTAAAGGTCACTTTTTACTTTTGGCACAACTAAACCTGGTTTATACAACTGCATTTTGGTCCTTCAAAGGACACTGCAAAGCCTGGTCATTTACTAACTGGGCATAATTGTTTCATCTTAAAGCTTTGTAAGATGGATCTGCAGGTTTTTAGAAATGGAATCTGGCTAATCCAGTTCCTCTGCAAGGTTATACTGGTCTGACATGTGCAGTAAATTGTTTGTCAATTCACTGGATTCATGTGCACAGTACTTAAAATCAAGTGTTGTCTGTATGTAGAACTATTTATGAAAACAAAAAAGGAAAAATGGATGAAGATTTTTCTACCATAACTTTAAAATATTTATAGAATCTCGAGGAATTTATGTGTGCAAGGTACAAGATGAAAAGCGCATATTGATTGCCTGTGACATTTACCTCTCAGTCAGCACTGCATTAAAAACCAGCATCATTCTGGGAAGGATATTACAACATGGGCTTCGCAACACTCTTGAAAACCACTGTCAGTTAGCACAGTATGTCACCACATCTACAAAGTTCAGCTGCTACCATGCAGAGTAAAAGCCATATAGTGATGGTATCCCACAGTGATGCCAACTTCTCTTCAGGAACTCATCCAAGATGGACTGATGTAAAGTATAAGAGCATGTTGTGGTCTAACAGAGCTACAGCTATTTTTTCCCTTTTTAGACAATGGCACTCCAGTCCTCCAAGAAAAAAAGTGAAAGAACTATCCAGATTGTTATGAAAGTAAAGTTAAAAGCCAGCATCTGTGATCACAATGCAAATTAATGGCTCTGTGGTCGCCTAGTCTGACATACTGACTGTCGTTTCAGATGAAAAAAATCCTTTAGTCTGACCTCAGCAGACCTCATAGAATTACTTAAACCTTTATAAATATTTTGTCCTACTGCTTTGAATTTGTGCAGCTAGGTTCTGTGCTTGTGAGTATTTAGTATATTTAGAATAGTATATCTCTTAGTATAGTATATAGTATATGTCTTTTATATGGTCCAAAAGGTGTTGGAGTTGAATATTATGTTAGGTCTTTGTTGTTGTTTTATTTTATGTTGATGTTTTATTGATGTTGTTTGGGGTCTTTTGCATGTTTTATTGTCTCTGTCTTTTGTTTTGGTCATATATGCATCTGCACTTGTCAATCCCTTTTAAACCCTTGCTTTCAAAAGAGCAACAGAAGTGAAGTAAGACATTATATGAGTATCAGTACTATTAATGTCATTATATATGGTCTGTGAAGACACCACTAATATTAAGAGGTTGGAGAGACAAATGTTTCCATCTACACAATGACTTTCCAGGGATGAACCTGCTTATGTCTGCAAGACAATACCAATCCATACTGTACTTCAATAACAACAGCATCCCTTCATAGTAAAATAGCACTGGTACAGACTGATCTGCATGCGGTCCAGAACTGTCATCTATTGAAAAAGCATGGTGTATGTTGAATCGCAACAAAAAAAACTCTCAGAAACTCCAGACTGTTGAGCAATTAAAAAGTGTAATTAATTATGGGTTGAAAGGCGTATCCGTGTATTTGTCAATGCTAACAACATTAATACTTTTAAATAATTGGATGACTTAAAACAGCAATGCAACTTGACCCAAAATTAATTTTGGAGACACCTTCAGTTGGCCTGCCATGTGTTGGAACATGCTTTAGGGCAGGGGTCATCAACTACATCTGTACAAGGGCCAATTTTTGCTTGACAGATATTACAGGGGCCAGATTAAAAAAAATATCATAAATATTTTGGTTTATTTAACATACAATTAGGTTGTTTTTTTTTTTTCAAATGTATGTATTTCTTAGCCTTTAGAGGGTGGATCAGTCCCTATCACCCATACTGCTGCAAAAGGACATGGAGCAATGAAGATATTCTTTCTATCTGGGGCTGCCGTGTTTTCCATCACTAGATCTGACTCTTAATTTATTCATTCACCTGGTTAAATACTGGTTAAAATGGCTGCTAGGTGTCAGATGAAACATAAAGTCATATGTGATAAAAGTGTTTCAATCCCCTTTGTTTTGGAAGTTATGTTCATAGTAAAAGGAAGCTGATGACAAAAAGATACCCTTAAAAGCATGACAGATTTTTCTTCCTCATATTTCATGTATCATCTAATATTCTGGCAGCCAGATTGGAAGCTGTGGAGGGGCCTGGTGTGGCCCCTGGGCTGCCTGTTGATGATCACTACTTGAGTGATATTTTAAACTCTCAAAGGTCACCAGA
Organism: Cetoscarus ocellatus; assembly: GCA_037902135.1. Classification (NCBI taxonomy): domain Eukaryota; kingdom Metazoa; phylum Chordata; class Actinopteri; order Labriformes; family Labridae; genus Cetoscarus; species Cetoscarus ocellatus. Next base: position 79,695 of record JBAMNC010001855.1, read on the forward strand.
TCAATTAAATATTAGTATACAGTAATGAGGGAACTACATAATACAGGATGCTGGTAGTTTGTGAGGGAAGTAGAAGTGTCACAGCCCTCCACTTTCCTGGGAAAGAAATTAACACATATCATATGATGACCATGAACGGGTCTCTGAGCCATGTCAAGGGATCTGAGGGTGAGGATGATGCAATTTAAAGTTCTAAATAAATTTTAATGGACCCACGGCAGGCTCTTTAGATTTGGTTTAAAAGATTCATGGCTTTGCTTGAAATGTGTTGACTGAGAGTTCGTTAATGTATGTACTGTCCCATGGTTAATCAGTATTAGATAAAGATTCATTGTTGTTAACACAATTGAGACTGTAGTCATTTCTGCTTTTTAGAACCAGTGATCTACTGGATACAGACTGCTATAATGACGGCAGATCATTCTTAGGAACTAGAATAAACCTGGAGTATCGCCTTCTCCAGGCTGGGGGACTGAGCTGGGCATAAAAACAGCATATTGTTGCTGTTGGGCACAAACCTCCAATCTCCATTTCTTATAATTACCATTTCTGCTCATAAAACAGCACTCTTGGTCAACTTCCGTGATGGTAAGTGGGTTTTATTAGCTTTTAATCAACTTAAAGTACAAAAAAGGATTCATAATTAGGATGATATAATATTCATTCATTCAGTAGGGAAGCATTGGTTCATCTCCTAAAAAGTAGCAATTCTGGCAGATAGAAGGTTTGATCCTGACAGCAGTGATATGAACTGTTGTCATGAATGCAGGACAAAATGGACAAAAATCCCCTTAAATGGGGCATCTTGATAATATTAATAGGCCTGGGAAATGTTCAAGTCAGAATATAGTTATTCATCATATTTATTTTCAAAAACGTATGCATTTACCCATTGAACTATGCCTGTTTTTACTTTTTTTTTTTCTTTTAAAGCCATAGTAAAGTTATGCTGACCCTTCTTCATTACAGTTGGGGATAAGCTTTTATAATTTTTTTTAAATTTATTTTCATGAATGGTTATGATGGAAATGTTGTGAATACCACAACAACCAACAACTACCATCTTCAGTTGCCAGACACATGCAAAGTGTTGATAGAGGTACAGGTGATGGAAAACCAAGGTGAATATGCTCTTGTCCCAACTTTGACTTAAAATGTCTCGTCTTTGTGCTGTAATCAATCAAACAGTCAATCAATCTTTATTTGTACAGCAACAAATCATAACAAGTGTAATCAGTTCAATAAAGACTGGAACAGTTTTCAAATCACCATATTCTGTATTTATGAATATTTCACACCTTGTCCCGACTCTTATGAAACGTTGATTTGTCCAAGTGCCTCAGCAGAGACAAAAGGGTTCATGCACAGCTCTCATTATGGACACAGCTGTATAACTGTTGTGCTTTGTGGTTAAAAAAGCAGTGACTGATAGCATTAACTGTTATCCAGCGTCTCCCCTCTTTCCACTACTATGCACGGCTGATCAGCCAACTCATTATAATTAAGAGGTGTTAATTAGCAAGAGACAGAGCTGGCCTTTAAATCTCAATGACGGCATGCATGCCACAGAAAAACACGTTAACACCCAAGTCCCCGCTCACCTCGACGAAAGGTGGCGAGGTGACTCTCAGCGCCGCCTCTTCCCTCCCTCCTAACTCCACTTAGGTCAAGAGTTTCTCCAGTAAATTAGAGGCAGCGACTTTTGTTTGCATCTCCAAGCTCGTTCCTCCCATTCTCCCATGTTCCCACCTCGGTTTAATACATCATTCATTAAATTATGGAAAGCCATTAGTGTCAGGATTGGGAACTTGCAAATTCTTTGTGGCATCTCTCTCAGCATATAAAGCGGAGTGTGCCTGCTTTTATACCCAACTAAATATCAATGACAGCCCTTGTTACTGTTGATGGATGAGCATCATAATTAGATGGTGCCAGCGCTTACGACTATTAATGAGGGTGGTGAATCTAGACCTCTTCCTGCACCGGCAATTTCAGAGGCGTCACGTATTTACCAGACAGGGGGCCGACCTGCAGACAATACTCTCGCTGCAGGAGGTATGAATAAACATGATGGTGGGCTCTGAAGCTGAAAACCAGAACAATCAAGCCAGTTGCACACAGCTGTCAGGTCTTTGCCTCCTTTCTAAACCTTATGAAAATGAATATGAAATGGATTTGAGCTTCTATAGCAGTTTTCTAGTCTGTCTGACAACTTAAAGCACTTTTATAACTGCAGGTCACACCTATTTACTAAAGTGCTCTGAAATTTTTCACCCATATGATTTTGTGGATTGTTTTTATTTGAAACTCACAAAATATGCAAAAATAATTGTACCCATTAACTGCACTCTACCTCATTGGTTGTCTCCTCAAACGGACAGCGCTCCTGGGAGCCATTTTAATCACTTCACTGACTGACTGTTGTCAAGTACCTGATACAACCCAGCTTAAAAAAATACTGAACTGTTATTTCAAGTCAATCCTATGACTGACAGCTGTAATTGGCTTTTTAGTAATCTTTTTAAAGAAGCATACACCTATAGCTCATTTCTTTTGGCAGCTAACTTAATCACACAAGCACCCAGCTTTTTGTAATCTTTTAAGCTTTGTGTTTGAAATGAAGCATTGTGGTTGCATTTGGAAACAAATTCATTATCCTTTAAGATCAGACTTCAGCTTAACAGTTTCACTGAGCTCAGCTTCTTGTCTTTTTATTTGTTGCCATTACTCACTCTTTATTTTAGCTTCCAGGCTGTTCCTTCACAGCCTGAGTAATGCAGCTCTGAATCAATCAGTCTCTATCTTCTAGTCAGTCAATCCATCTAAACTCCATTATCATGGCAGTTTTACAAGTAAATGATCTTGTGCACAGTAACAAGAAACTTGCAGGCCAAACTGGCACAAAGATTGTTCATAAAATTCACTATCAGTTGCAGACTTTGACAGACAAGGACCCTAATGCTTGCTCATTCATTCATCCCTGACGCTTGTTAACAAGATAGATTTAATGCTGGAGATGCTGTAGGTGAACCAAAGAAGGTTATTGATGTCTGCGCTGCGAAAGGAGGTTTTTGAAGCATCAACTCGATAGCAAAGCATGAGAGATCACTGCAAACTGTGAGGCAAGCAATTATTTTAAATTGTGAGTGGTACAAAATACACCAAAGGTCAAGCATCTAGCACAATTTATCTACGCCAAAAAAGACTTCTGAGCTTCATTATATCATTCTTTTTTGGTTTAGAGTGGGAAAAAGATGAGCAATGGGCTCCAAAGCTTTGCTTCTCTTTTCAGACAACTGAATATGATACCTCGGACTGTATATAAGAGGTTGATGTGACCCCATGGTAAAAGAAATATAACACACTTCCAAGTGGTTATAAAACCTGCAGTTTTTCTCATGGTCAAAGAGGGTAAAGCAAAACCAGATGACATAATGAGTCTTCTGTTCAGTTTAATCACTTCCTGATTGAATACAAGAATACGCAACTTTCCCACTTAAAAAAGACAACAATTTTCAAATCTTCTATAGTTCGCTTTTGGTGAGCCATGCAAATTGTTGCCCCAGTTTCCTGTGACCCAAGGAGGTCTTCAGCCTCTGTAGCCCATCTGCTTCAAGGTTTGAATGCTTACATACTTTGATTGTAATGAGTGGTTATAGGAGTTACTGTTGCCTTTTTATCATCTTCATCCACTCTGGCCATTCTCCTCTGACCTCTGGCATCAACATGGCATTTTTGTTCTGAGAACCTGCACTCACTAGATATTGTTTTTCAGGTCATTCTCTGAAAATCTTGGAAATGGTTGTGCATGAAAATCCCTGCAGATCAGCAGGTTCTGAGATACTCAAACCAGCCTGTCTGGCATTGACTACCATGCCACATTCAAATCACTTAGATCACCTTTCTTCTGCATCCTGATGCTCAATTTAAACTTCGGCAGGTCGGCATGACCATGTCTACGTACCTAAAATACACTGAGTTGCTGCCATATGATTGGCTGATATGCTATTTGCATTTACAAACAGTTGAATAAATGTGCCCAATAAACCTGTGTCTCAGAAATATTTTAGATAAAACTCTTTTTTGAACAGGATCTTATCCATCTAAGAATGACAAGTCATCACAAGGACAACCTTTCAACCAAGTACTGAATTGTTCATTTATTTATATTTTTTAATATGGACATTTTGAGAAATTAAAAAATGGATGACAGTGGCCAAAATCCAAAATGAGTGGCCTCACATCCTGAGCTTGTGTAACAGTGGTTTACATCACAGCTCACTATGTTTACTTCTTATGTAAATCAACTGTTTATGGAGCAAGCATGAAAAGTTAACAAATCCACATCCACTTTAAGAGTCTGAAAAAGTTTTCTTTATTGCATCCTTTAAACCAAGGCTTGCACCATGGTCTCACAGTGTGCAGAAAGCATCCCCTGCTAGGCTGAACTGTGACACCTGCTGCAGCTTGCAATGATGCAAAGACTGGAGGTGAAACAGCTCCCCGAGCAGCCTTAAACAGAGCATTTGCATCATATCCCAGACTTAAAATGAGCTTTTTAATGTTTGCTGCATTAATAACCTTTCTCACAGCTTCCAACCAAAGCACACCAGTTGGACCAGTTTCAACTCTTGCAGGGATGGCTTCATTTATATTCATTTTATTTTAGAACTGCCACCAGAGTGTGAGTGCAGTCCAAATTTTAGGTCACAGCACAGCACTGCAGGGATGAAATATTAAGCCAGCTTGTTCTTACTTAATGCTGTGTTGTATAACTTATTCATTTTGGCCCATAATGTTTCCACAACTATCAACTCATAAGACAGTTACCTCCCAGAGGGCTGGAACATACTGTTGTTAAAATAAGCTCTCTGATTCTGTTATTCACAAGAGACATCAGGAGCTGCTCTGTGCCAAATGGTGTTTATGCAAAATAGATATACAGTATTACGATTAGGACTTTAAAAGTATCAAGCTAACACATATGGTATGCAGATGCCAAAGTTTTCTTGGCAGATACAAAAAAAGAACTCTGAAGTTTTGTCTAAGAAAAATATTCTTTTACACCTGCCTAAGCCATAGATGGATTAAAAAGAGTGATCTCATGTTCCTCTCTTTGAGTTTTAACGTATTCACTGGCATCATCCTTGTGTCTTGGAAGTAAACGACAAAGTTTAGGGTTTCTATTACTTATTTTATTTAGATAACTTGGTGATCTGTCCAGGAAATATGCCTGCTGTTTGTTACGGATACAGGAGGATACTTATATGAACATAGAGTACACACAGCAAGAACATCTGCTAATGGAGATTCAGCGGGCTTCAATTATAAATGGCAGAAAACTAAATGGGAACTGGATGACATAAGATCATCCAGGTTACCTGTTGATGCAGGTGATTATTTTCTGGCTTATGTTGTCAAATACCAGCAATTCATGTGTGTAAATCTTCCATCAGTGGAACTCGTCATGCAGACTGTAATGAACGTTTATATGTGTACAGACCCAAATCAGCATTTTTCAAAATCTAAAGACAAACCAGGAGGGCCAAAGGAAGTTTATCTTCAAAGTATTTGGCTTACGCTGATCGTTTATTAAATAAAGACACAGATATGTTATGGATGATGAGTTTGCTTGATGATTGCTAGCATTAGAGCTCACAAAGTGTTTTGTTGCATATGACAGTTTAAGCCTCACTGAATGACTCTCAGATATATAAAACAGACATTTAATGCCTTGTTGGGATAGTCCACTACACAATAATAGACAATTTTGGTTTGGTATTAGGTTTAAGTTCAGCAAGGGAACATTTTTTCTTTATTTAGTTACATGGAGTGTGACATCGCATGCAAATGGTCAATAATACGTTGTGATACATTTTTGTAAATCCTTTGCTCAGTTTGAATCTATTTCAGTAATTTCTTGAACTTTGTGACTTACAATGTTACAATTTAATTTAGCAGACGCTTTAGTCCAAAGCGACATACGTCTGAGAATTGGCACAACACAAGCAAGAATCTAGACTGAAGGCAACAGCATTAGTAAATAAAACAAACTTCTTCAAGTCTGTTTGGACAAAGGTGCTGCCATGTGATGCTAGAGGCAGTTACTTTTTCATTTTTTTCTTTTACCAAACAACTGACAGAAAACTTTGTCATGTCACCTCAGTATTATAATGATTGTCATCATGTCCTCATTCATTAACAACAACATCATATTAATCATCTTCATGCTCTGTGCTTGTTCACAAAGGTCTAAAAACTTCTAACTCATTCTACCACTGAGGACTACAGAGGAGAAGAGTCAAACTAGTCAAACATCCATGATCTGTGTTCTGGTCCTCATAAATTTTCTCTTCCAATGGATTATTTGGAAATAATAATAAGATGTTGTAGATCAGGTAGTCAAAGAGCAGCTGTTTTACACAGCAGGGAAACGGTGGGGACAGCGGGCTACACAAGCAAGGATTCCTTACTATGGCGTGATCGTCTCAGTTCAGATCAGCCTGAGCGTTATATGCAACCTTTAAAGATTGTGTCCAGGAGAATACACCCTTTCCAGGCATCCCCACACCACCAAAAGCTTCAAACAACAGCCTGAGATTAGTTTACTTTTGCTAAAAAGCAATCTGTAAAAAGTAAAGCTTGTTTTTGTGAATTATCAGCCTGCTGTGATACTCTGCTTGAATATTAATGAATGAAACCTTCAAGGCTCTAAAGTTTTGATCTAAGGTCAGATCGTGATAAGGTAGTCCCGTCATGAGCATGCTGCATTTATCCTCGTTGCTGTGATCAGATCAACAGTATCTTACCCAGATATAGCAGTACTTATTTCTGATTGGCTGATATATAGCTATAGGTTATTTTTTGAATGCCTGATGGGTAGTTGATCGTATTGACTGGGTCGTGTCAAGCTCCCATTGAGCTCTGCCCAGAGCGCCTTGCTACACCTTCCAGTGCATTACATAACAAATTTTCATGCATGACAAATACCAGATGTGGTTAAGACTTTCAAGTGCACTACAACGAGAATATGAAATGGATCAAACGTAATGCCAATAATAGTGTGGGTGGTGACACTTCATTACTGCCCTGAAGCTAGTGTTATATTCTCATTTACAGTCGTGACATTCAATATAAGGAGATATATTTCATAGAAAGAGAGAAAAGTATCACTTATGAAGCCTCAGCAGACTTTTATCAAGAGTCTGAACTTGGCAGTCCAGAGTTACATTTTTATGGCTTGAATGAAAGCCGTGTCTCATGCTGTTTGAGCTCCATCCTACTGATAAAGAGAAAGCTATGTGAACTGTTTCCGGAAAGGTCACATGGAACTGTTTTCTTTTAATCAATAGCACATTAATTTAGAAACAGCACCGCTTCCATGGCAGGTCCACTGACTCGCCGTCTCATTGTCACATCTGTGCTGGAGGTGTCACAGACTGCAAAAAAGTCCCAAGGTGCAAGATAAAGTTTTTTGTGCTCTGAAGCTATGGTGTTACTGGCGGATAGTGGATAATGAGATAGAGGAAAAAAGAAAAAAGAGCCAGACAGACACTCAGCCCGATTCACACGCTCAATAGTGAGATAAAAGTGAGGAATTACAAAAAGGTTCTCCATAAATAGACACACTGTAAATGAGTTGATCATTATAATAAATGACTGTACTTTGCTTCATGCTGTCTCCTTTCTTCTTTTGGCAACAAGAGGAAGAATAATGATATAGGTCACCTTACACAGTCAGTCATGTATGCAGAAGAAAAACTCAGAGGTCAAAAAGGAACCAAAGTGAGCACAAATACAGACTTTCAATAACTCTGTTAATATTGAACTTTGAAATGGCAAACTGTATTGATGTGGTATAAAGGCCCTGTTGTATTGTCTTTGTGTATAGGTCTGTCTGTATGCATGCATGAGCAGTACATTTGAAGATCGGGTTAACCAGACTGCTACATTTCTCAACCCTTAATTGCAGAGGTGAGTAAAAAAGACCCCACAAGGTTGTTTTCTTGATTGATTTCTTGATTGAGAATTGGTAAAGGTCCCACGTCCTTGTGTGTCTATTACACAATTATTTGATTTAAGTTGAATAAAGAAATCAAAAGATTTGTCTCTGAAGGGGATCAGATGCAGGTCTTTGTCCTTCCCCTTTGGAAATGCTTGGATCTGAGGGGGCAGGAAGGCTATGATAATGAATTCTGAACTTATTGCCTGCCCACTCAATGTCAGGGAGGGGGGGAGAAGGGGTTAAAGGCCAGGGAGTTGACTTTCAACAGTCATGGCGTCTGTCTGTGTTGTGCAGAAAACACACATGTGGGTGGAGGCTTTGACATAGTAAACCCCAGGAAGTACAAAACAGGGTGTATTACAGGGCATTTTCTTTACAGAGGCATAGTGTATTTCTCTGTGAACTGAGAGTTCAGTAAAAGGTGTCATGTTCTTCTGCTCCCCATGACCCCTATATCAACACTAAAGTACAGAAAATGGATTTTGCCTAAGTGCCATTTAAGCTGAGACATTATGGAAACTCTGACCTTATTAATTAAGTCCCATTCGTCAGGAAGACATTGCAAGGGCAGAAACATGTATGTGGTACTTTAAAGGGATAAATCAGGTTTTTTGAAGTGGTATTGCTTCAGGCTCATGGCACCAGTAAATACAGTATAACTGTCACTAAAGCAGCTAGCCAGCTCTGCCCCTATAAGGACATAGCCCAGTGTAGGCAACATGTAGCAGTAAATGGTGGCACTGAAAACCTTGTTCTATTTTAGGGTAAAACTACACAAAAACCAAAGTTTTTCCTCATAAAACACTACAGTCAGATTCTTTACTGCTTATCTCTTTTTCTGGACAAAGTCTCTGAGCTTGGAACTATTTTTGTGATGCAACATATGGGCTATTTATCCTTACACCAGCAGCTGCTTTCCTCTCATTAGTCTACATGGGGAGGGGGCCATAAAGTTACTGGAGATCCAAAAGAGTGTCTCAGACAGAGAGAGAATACAGCTGGATCAGGGGTACCCAGTATGTGAAAACTAGTTTTGTTTTTTTGTTTTTTTTAACATTAACGGTTGTTGACATACTCTTGCAGTAAGGCAAATCAAATATATTTTTAAATTTCTTACCCCCAAATCCTTTTAGTTGTTGAAATTTGGCATGCCTATAAACCCCTCTGTTCCTGAGCAAGGACATGAAAGACCACATGTACTCTTGTGAGGAACAAATACAAGGGGTCTAAGTTTGCTTCCAAACAAACCAGAGTTCTGTGGATGTGAGAGTGATCCAAACCAAGAAAGACCAAACAAGTTAAGTGAACCTAAAAGCAGAATGTTGTGGATTCAACTTGTCCAAATAAGCAGCAAGTGAGCAGCAGTGTTAATAGAAAATATCAAGTAGAATTTGGCTAACATTAGCACTGCTAGCACCACCAGACTCATATTCTCCTTTTAAATGTATTCAATTTTTTGTACATCTCAAACTTTAAAAAAATAAACAAGGTCAAAACAAAAATAGAAAACACATGTACACCATACAGTTTACATAGCCATCAAATGACTTACAAAAGAAAACATATGTACATAAAAGTCAGTTCAGGTAGCGCAGTGCTTTAGTCAATATGCCTGTGTTACCTGACACAGCCAAAAATACAACTTTATCTATGTTATTGCTCAAAATTAGGATGAACTGCAGTAAGTTATATGTTTTTCCTCAATGCACAGTTGGGTATTTCTAAGTCATGGTGCAACAAAAGGCCAGAATGCAGGAACAAAACCTTAGCTACAGCCCCAACTAGTGGCTGGTGGCCACATTACATAACATTTAACAGGCTTGGTCTGCTTAACAAAGTGCAGTATGAAACCAAACCAAACCAAATGAGAAATGAAACATGAAGCCCAAGTTTCTTGCATACAGAGAATTGTCAGAAATGTCATTATTTAAGGACATTTGCAAAGGCTGTTTTTAGGGCAACAGAAGTGTGTTGCTTTGAGAAAAGTTTAAGTCCGTTTTGTTTTTTATTGTTCATATAACCTGACAAACCAGATGGATTGTTTCACGTATTTATGTTAAATATGATATTATATATTATTATGTTAAGGGATTGGGAGGGGCGGGACTTTTCCAGACAGAGTGGAGGGCAATTATGTGAATTTTAATTCTGTGAAATTCATTTTGAACTCGTCAGAGGCATGAGGTTGCTTCTAATTCATGGCACAACTAAACCAGGTTCATACTACTGCCATTTTGTCCTTTAAAGGATGCAGAAGAGCCACTTTTGTTTTAACCTTTTGTAAACAAGGTCTTTTTCATTAATTTTCAAATAACACTGAAGAAAAAAAAAACAATAATAATGATAAAAAAATAGAAATAAATAGAAATAACATTAATATGTACATACAAATATACATTCTCAGACACGTATCCAAATGTATAACATGTACATTACAGGTTTAGATTGCCTGGTGTCAAAGATGTGCGATGTGGTATGGAATTTTCTAAGACACCCTCTAAATATCTAATCTTTTCTGAATGGAACAAGACAACAATTGTTTTAACTTGGAGCTTTACAAGATGGATCTGCCTGATGACAGACGTGAAATCTGGAAACCCTGCTGCTTTACAAGGTTAGTTCATATAAGTAGTAAATTTAAAAAGGTAAAAAAAAAAAAAAGTTAAAAGCTAACTTCTTCAAAAAGAGAAAAAAACACACACATATTAATTTTTTCTGTCACCATAACTTGTATTTTAACAGCAAGTGCCCAGGTTTAAAAAGTAAGAAAAATGATAAATTAAGTACTTCAAAAATGATATCCTGTCGTGTGGAGAAAAATATACCACTGAATACAATACCAGTGAAAGTTGTTCTCCAGAATTGACAAAGATCTGCATATAAGCACGCCAATTCTAATTTGGGTCATTTTTAATCCACTTACAGAAGAGTCTGGTTCGATCACTGGTGCATTTGAGAGATATTTTCATTAATGGACAGTAAAATTGTCTTTAATCTCTCCTACGTTAAAGTACAAAGTCGCCTTTGCTCAAGGACATGAACAGGACCAGGGTTTAAACTACCAACTTTGAGATTAATGGTACATCCTCTAAAATAACCCAAATATAAATGTCACAAGGTTCTGAGAAACCCTCTCTATATGTTTAAAAGACAACGTAAAAACGCTTCCAACATTAGAGCATTGTTTCATCCAAGGCAAATGAAAAAATATTTCAAAAACCTTTGTGCATGCTCCAAAAAAGAAGACAAAAAACCTAACAGAATTAGATTAATAGATAAACTTAAGTATTTCTTAATATCATGTCTTGAAAAAAACACTGTAGATGACCCTAATGTAATATAAGGTTTACACCATTCAGATTTGAGCAAAAATATGTCATTCAAACATAATGTTTATATCTGCCCTCTTTGTTCACAAGGATTTCTGGCCCATTCTGGGTTTGGCCTGTTATGCAGTAATTGCATGAGAGCCACTTGACCTTTAGGAGGAATAACTCGACATTATCTGCATTCACTGTGTGTTATGGACTGTTATTAATGAACTCCAACAGAGAGCCCTTTGCTTCTATCTAAATGTCATCAGACATCATGAAACATCAGGGAAACTCCACACCATGCTGGAGGACTTTTAAAGCAAGTTTTGTTGTTTCATTGTGTCTTCCTAGCTGTGCTGAAGCAGACCCTTTCTTTGGAGGATTCACTGCCACAGGCCATAAGCCAAGGAAGCTGATACACGGGGCCAGCATGCAAATTACAATGTGAACCCTCTTTGGCTAACGCTATTATTTTGGCCAATTTCCAGCACAGGGATTAAGGTTAGCACTAGTATAAAGTGGCCTTTAAAAGCAGATTAAATATGAATGCCTTTTCTTTGACTGTTTTTTTTTTAAGAATAGTTCTGAGTTCAGCCTAGTCCTGGAACAACTGTTCTTATTTCTAAAGGAAAGACAGCATCAGTCCAGGCCAAAATAAAAGGCTTAAATTAGATTTAAATGAAAGGCTGCAAGGTTCAGATTAATACTGTCCGTCTGTGGAGACAAATTGATTACTTGGTCAACACAGATCGGTGGACATCACTGTCCAGACAAGTGTTTAATGACAGGAGCAGGCAGCTCAATAGTTTTAATCAAATCTCTCTCCAAGATCTACTGAGAAATGGCAGAGGAAGTCTTCTCTCAGCCAGAGACCACACATCTGTTGTGGAGACGAACATGGCAGCTGCTGCTACAATGTATGGGCTTTTAACTGGATTGAATTTAAGTAACAGAACAGGATTTCAAGATTGGTCCATTTTCTCTTTTTTTATTACCTCTGCCAAGGAGGTTGTGCTTTATTAGTTTCTTTGTTTGTCTGTTTGTTTGGGTGAATTCTGATGAAAATTTCAGGGATGTTGGTCGTGACACAAGAAAGAAGTGATTAGATTATGACGGTGATCCAAGTAGGGATGGGAATCCAGGAATTTTTCAAAGAATTTGTTAGCATTGCAAGATGGGCAGTTTTCCACTTTTTTGCTGATAACTCAAGAAGTTCTCAATGAATTTTAACCCCTTAAACCCTGTTGCTTCATATTTAATCCATACTTTTATGATACATCTATCTAATCGATGTGATCAACAAATTACTCAAAAAAAACATCTGAATACAATCAGATAAATGATAAAAAAAATGTCCTCAAGTGGATTATAAGTTGCCAAAAACACCTAATGTATTAAATTAGATACAAAAAATATACATGATAAATTTCATGGAAATTTTGATTTTTTTGGATTTCAGTAGAAAGTGAAATAAACATTTCAGCTCCAAAAAAAAAAAAGAATTTTCCAGCTATAATTTGTGTTTTCAGACTTTAAAAGGGTTAATGAAATTTCATGAAATGTTGCTCCATCTCCAGAGTTAGTAACAGGTGTTATATTGAAGAGAAGGAGGCACACCGACTCAGCAGGAGACAAGAGTGCCCTTAGTGATCGCCTCTGCCATTATGTGTATATTTTGCAAATCCAAGCTGTACTGATGCGTAAATCGGAACAGATGTTACAGCCTCACAGAATTAATGTGAATGTCTGGAGGTGTAAATATAACGGCGACTTTGTTTTGCAGCAGTTATGCATAAAGGCACTCTGAAAAGTGAGAGAAAAAAAATGGTGGTCCATCATAGGTAAGCAGCACTAAATATGACCAACAAACAAAACAAAGGCAGGGTCTGCTTACCTGTGCAGGTAAACCAACCAAGTCTGTCATGGGGTTCGTCGTCTAAAGGCCTGTGTCATCAAAAAAATTTATATAGTCTTTGAAAACATATGGAAATATTTAAGGTAATGCTATTGTTCAACTAAAAATATGTCTTATTAATAATTTCTTGCCTTTTTAATATAAAGGAGAGAGAAAGTGAATACAGTTGGAAAGAGGTGAGAGAGAGGGAGAGGACATGCAGCCTAGGCTCAGATTTGAACCCATGCCAGCCATAATGACTTGTTCATGGGGTGTACTGGTAAACTGCTAAGCTATCAGCTCCCCTCTGATTATTTAAGTACTTTTTTAACTGACATTTTCTGGACCATAAAACGTTAAATGAGTTGGGCCATGATATAAATGGCATCTACTTGGCAAGGAACTGATTTGTGTGTGACTTTTAAAAGAAAAGTCACACCAACAAATGTCAGAGATTTCTCTTTTTAGTAAGTCATCATGCAGACTCTATTGGTTTAAATATCCTTTATTTCTCTGCTCTGCCCAGTATCAAATGATCCAAAGTCTTACTTAAAACACATTCAATAACCATTTCCCTTCCTTAATTTAAATATCTTTTTGGTCATACTTCTATAAGGGGGTAATTTCTTTAAAAAAATAATATCTGTATTTTGCTCTCTTAGTGTTTCCAAGATTTATATCCAAGGGTGTCAATAATGTTCAGTCCACATCAACAAAATTCTCCTTTTACCACGTCAGGTGAGGGTTTCCATGAAAAATGAGGTCTCAAGATGGTGACCTTTGACCTTTATAAAGTCATTTTTATTCCTGTGACCTCATATCCATGGCTCTCTGAGTGGCAGCTCTCATGAGTTTGCTGTTTTTCGCTCAGGCAGAAGGGGAGTTGCATTCCCCCAACGTTTTTGTGCTTCCGTGACAGATGAGGAATGAAACATGGCCCTCTCATCCAATAACAGCTTCAACGCTTGTGGCTATAAGTACGATTGTGATCTTTCAAATTAAACTGATGGATCACGACAGGATGTGGCAAAACAGATTTGGGATGTCAGGGCTGAGTCACGGCACAGCCATCAGATTCACATTCACCGAAGCAAATGTGACATGAGACTCGTAAAATTATGATAATGATAGGAGGAGTGTTATAAAATCTGGATACATCAGATCACCTTGTGTAATGCTGTGCTTATCTGCAGGCAACTGCTAAATGTGAAGAGAGACAGATTCCTTTTGAAAGAAAGCTTTCTATGTAGATTTTTTCTATTGAGAGAAAAAAAAACACAAATTGGAAAAATATCAGAAAATATATGTATCAAGATGGTCATGCTGCATTCTGTTCTTCTATACTTTTATAGGAGAACAGCTAATGAACTTTTCACCAGCTAATGAACAGCCTATTTCAGTTTAATGGTTGTTTGCAATAAATTACTGACTCAATTTTTTTTGTCTCACTCCCATTTCTCCTTGTTGTATTTTGAAGCTCTACTTAGAACCTTCTTAAGATCCAACAGTGCAAAATGTAAATTCTTGCAATTTTTCAACTGGTCTTAAAATTTTGATCAGGAATTTATATACATGTATATATTCAGTCAAAAGTATTTTCAAATATTATTTCAGTCAGCCTAATTAGTCACCTTTACAGCAAGCAAAACGGCTAAAAGTGTAGATATACCTGTTATATCAAAATTTGTGCCAACTCACTGAGCCTCAGTCAGAAATTAATCAAGAATCTTCAAGAATTTTATATTCTCTTTATATAGCAACAAGTCCTTGCCGTATAAAATAAAATATTTCTAAACGTGTTTGTAAGTGTTAAATGAAAATTAAATCTTCGACAACTGTCATGAAGACCTCCATTTTATGTCAGCAACAGTACATTAAAAATCTAAGGACATGATGAGAAATATCTGTGTCCTTTGCAATGATTGTTTGTACTGATGTTTCTTTTGTCTGTGGGTGTACTGCAGATGAAGAGGAAGGACATGAAATGGCGGAGAGAGAAACAGAGCACAACAAAAAAAAAGCACTGAGTGAAAGACAGCAAATTTCTTGGGGATAAAGCATGACACCCAGAACGAATGCTTCATCTGAGTGACAGCCCTCATAAATTTTTCTCTGTGATCTCCCCAAGAAACTCGGTCTAGGAAGGTGTCAGAAAAAATAAGTGAAAGGATGGAGAGAGTAAGGGTGGGGGGGGGAGTGGAAACTCTCTTCAGGCTAACTGTGCTGGACTTCAAGCAGAAATGGACCAGTGGTTCACTTGTGTCACTTGCTGAAGTTAAAGTTTCTCTTGGTTTCTGAATGTGTCTTCAAACTTACATGAACTAACACACACACTGAAAGAAAAAAAAAAAAACACATACTTCCTGATGTGATGCCTTCATTACTAGGGATGGAAATTATTAATATTTTATTGATACTAATGCCATAAATGATTTGGCTTACCAATCTGGGACTTAAACAAGTTCCTGCTGATTTTCTGTAAGGGCAAATCTTAGCCCACAAACATGTAGGTTTTCAGGGTCAACAATGTCAAATGTATGAGGCTCCTAATTTTAAGTGCTGTGCTGCATAAATAAACACTCCTGCAATTTGCTGGGGTTTCATTACTGACAGTTGTGCAGTAAGTGCCTTTTTTGTTAAAGAGATAACTTTAATTTTTAAGGGATAACTTTAACTTTTTAAAAACATTTGCAGGGAATTTGCATTTAAGAATGCCTCGCAAACGAACGGCTTACTCACAACTGCGAATCAGTTCTCATCTTTCACTAAAAAGAGCTGTTCAAAAGACACAACTCGTTCGCAAATGTCACATCTCTAGCGCAAACCACCACAGAAATAGGTGAACAAAACCTGATTTTTATATTTATATTTATATACCTTGTGACTGTTAGCTTGTCGTGGTAAGGGACCTTGTTTACTTCAATCAACCCTGAGAGCTATGCCGTTAGGAGGCAATTCCTGGAAGGTTTCACCAAATTGGACAGGTCAAGGGGAAGGAGTTAGGCAAAACACAGTCAAAAAAACAATCTTGGCCATTATTCAGGGACTCAAATTAACATGGTAACATATCATTTAAAGATCCAGGTGGCAATCTCAAAGAATGGCTACAATCTTGAAATTTCAAGTGGCTGTGAGCAGGATCTGGTCAAGTGACCAACATACACTCCTCATTCCAATTTTCTACTAAGGTGGCAGCCATAATGAAAAATGGCAGCCATCTTGAATTTTCAAGTGTCTAATGTCATTTTTCAGAAGAGTGGCCCTTAAAGAGTATTTGTGCCAAATTTCATGCTTGCATCACCATTTGAACAATTCTCTTTAAATATGCAATTATCTGCTGCACTATGAGATGAGGCTTGTGTTGATGCGGTAGTGCTTATGTGTGTGTATAGGTTTGAGAAGGTGGAGGTACTTGGTGAGCTAGTACTTGTGTGTATGAGTATGTGTTGAGTGAGATGGGTTGTGGATGATATGTAGATTCCTGAGCCTCATATTAAACTGTCATAATCTGCTGCTTTACTCTAGTCTTGACAACTGGATGAGTAATGAGTTTCTATTTTGAAGTAACTTGAACCCCAAAAGTGTAGTCAGTGTCTGCAGTTGCCACTTGCCTGCTTCTACTGTGAAAAGTAGTTGACATCCGCTGTAAAATATGTATTTTCTCCAATTCAATTGCATCACTGGGATGGATTTTCAATGTTTTTTGGATGTATTGGAAGGTTCGGGAGTATGGCAAGGTAGTGGAGTAGAAGATCAAGACTGAGAGGCACTTGCTTACTGCTCTGAATCTTCTGACCATTTGGGCACTTCATCTTAATCACTGGGAAGCTCCTTTGCAGCCAGAGTGTCTTTCATGGAAGTGGGAAGCTGTAATAAAAGGATGAAATGGTATTTCTGGCATTGGTATATCTGTGTATAACATGATAACATAAAAACTATTAAAAGAAAAAGGGTAACAACGATCAACAAAAAAAAACTACAGTAGCCTTAATGTAGCACTTACACTGGTCTCTGTAGCATGTTGGATGACGTGTTTTCAGGAAGGACAGGGACTTGAGCATTCCCTTTTGCTTAGCTGTCAAGGCCTTCTCTCCACTCCCACTGGGTTTGCTTTTCAGTAGTTTGTCATACAGTGTCCTTAATTATATGGCTCTTGCACATACTTCTTTCACTGCAATTTTGAGCACAAAACAAATAATGTTGCTTTTTTTTCATTCTGTGTCTCTGACGCGCTCACAAACACACACACTCCTTAACCCCACCTATATAACCAAAAAGCCCAAGAAAATGCAATGTGTACCACTTATCAGGTAAATAGCAGCAGTGGCAGACAGTGAAACCACTTTGGGTTGCAAGTTCCAGCAGAATTAAAGCTTATTAACTGGTTTAACACCATTCCTATGGTTAACGATACAACACTGGCTGGAGCAAGATTAGCAGCGAGCTTCCTATGAGTATACCTGATAACTCCATAGCACTGGCAATTTCTTGCCAACTCTTGTTGTCCTTGTTTCAGTTGTGGTACGACTTGGCGGAGATGTTGAAAGACATTCTGTCACATTGTGGTACCTAAATAAACCAGAAAAAACAAGATGACACACATGCAGATAAAACAAAAAGACTTTATTTTAACTAACAATAAGACAGGGATCAAAGAGTCCAAAAACTAAATCTTAACAAAAGGCAGAGTACAACACAAGAATCTCTTAGCAAAGTAACAAATCAAACCTTGCAAACAAAGTACAAATTAAAGTCTCTAGAAAGTTCAACCAAAAAAACAGATCTAATACCTATGAACACGAGGAAAAACTGAGGAAACACTGAAGACAGGGAGTGAACCAATGAAAGACGAGCCCATGGAGTGGCACTGGGAAGACGAGGAGGATGAAGAATGAACCCACAAAGACAAAGGGGAGCACAGAGACTAAATACACTGGGGACTAATCAGACACAGGTGAGACAATCACACAGGTGGAAGGAATCAAAATCAGAGGCACACAGAGGGGAGGGCAGGAAAACACCACAAGGAACACTGGGATTCCAAAATAAAACAGGAAACATGAGACAGGACACAAAACGGGTAACTTAACTAGGACCAAGAGCAGGATCACAGGAGACACAAGACAAGAGGCCAAAACCAGAAATACAAGGAGCAAATCGTACAAAATAAAACAGAACAAGGAGAAAAATTACAGAACACAAGGAAAAGGCATACAAAACAAAACAGGACAGGCAGTATCATGACACATTCTGTTCCATGTCACAATTCACAGAGTCATGACTCGGGAGTCGTCAGCTTTCTCCACACACATGAAGATTTTTGGTTGTAAGTATTGAACAAGTTTAATATTTACAATTGTCAAACCAATTTAGAGTTGATTATTGGGAAAAATTCACTCTTAACACAGCTCAGACCACAGGATAATCTTATATGATAATCTTATAAAACAAAAGATAATCTGGCGTTTTCCGTTCTTGGTCGGGAAGGGGAAGAATCAGGACAAAAACAACTCGATAATCTTTATGTGTGTACCCCGCTTTACTGCGCTTAGAGTTGAAAGAATGCTGTCTATCTGCTTGTCATAAACTCAGGAGTGAGGCAAGACATGAAAAGATAAGCAAAGTTGTCATATCCCTTTAAAAAGCAAGACAACATTTTGAGCCCTTCTGCCCCATGTCTGTCTTTATTTTTGACTTATTTGTTATCATTTCTGCAACTGCCTCCAATGAGAGTGTGATGTTCTTGATTTGCAAAGCATGCAATACTAAGTGAAAGAAATTGAAAAGGGAATTAATAAGCAAAAAGATGATATCAATGATATTGATTCCTTGAGGGAGTTGTTATCGATTCTCAACTGGAATTGGTTTTCGATTCCAATCACTGTTCACTATAGTTCCTCTCACTGACTTTAGCTCAAACTCAAATGAGAAACATCTTTTTTTTAAATACAAACTACAAAATTCTTAAGAATTAGTTTGTTGATCATAACACATTAGCCAGTCATTTTCATTTAAGTAAACTGTATGGCTTGTGGGTATAAGAATATCAGAAATCACTTGTATGGACATAACTGCTCTGAGTAATCGATTCTCAGTGAAACAATCAAACTCTTCAAAACTGTTAAACATCCTGTTGTAGTTTATCATATCATACCATCAAACCAGGAAGTTCACTTCTAAGAGCTTTTCTCCCTCACCGGTTTGTTGTTTAATAAATATGCCTTTATTTATTTCACAGACAGACATTATTTGGACATGTAACCAAAAACTCTTTCAAATATCCAATACATTTTGAGACAATGGAACCTCCTAAAGATCCAATTTATTTCTACATAATAGGACCAAATATTTTAGTAATCTTGTACCCTACAGACCCTTTTTTTAGGACAGTTTGATCTCAAAAGTGGACAGGGCTCAGTTGGAGGCAAAACAATCTCCTCTGCTGGTCAGGAAGTTGTCTTTGACTTGTTTTCATCAACAGTGGAATAAAATACAGAATATGGGAGTACCCTCATCATACTGGAGATTGAAGGTTAGAGGTCAGCCCTGGCTGACATATGTCAGTGCATCCTTGTGCAAGACAGTGGATGTAATTGCTACTTCTGATGGATGTCCTGCATAGGAACACAGTATCATAAGTGACTTAATGTTAAAGTGACCAGGTGTAAATGGGTAGATGCTTCTTGTGGTTTAAAAGCACAGACAGACTAAGAAAGTGCTCCAGAAGCTCAAGTCTATTAATCATTTACAGTAAGGAAGATAAGCACCGGCCTCAAATTGCACCCATAATGAGAGTATGACATGGCCAGCAGATTTAATCATTAGGCTGGTTGGACCTCAGATTCTTGTGTTCACAGCAAGTTAAAGCAACACTAAAGTAGGGGACAATTGCAGTATGAGTCGAAATGTTCCTTTGATTCAAAATATAAGTGTAAAAATAAACTGTGCTCTCTTCAACAAGAACAGAACTCATTCTCCCCCTACATAACACAGGCAGAAGTGACTTACTGCTTGCCCTCACCTATGTCATGTCATAAAAATAAATTGAAGTATACCCACCTTTCATTGGCCACGGTATATAGACAAGAGATTTTGAGAACCTTTGAAATCCTGCATGTCTGCAGCTATCCTTTGAACGTGCCTGATTCTTATCCTGTAAGATCTCAGAGAGGGAGAAATAGTAGCACAGCTCCTATTGACAGGAAGAGCTGTGGCAAAATTTAAGAAAATGTCACAGCTGTCAGGAATCAAAGACTCTCTTCTGTGCATGGAAAAGGATGAGACTTGAAAGCTTGAGAGAATAATGTTCTCTTATTGTGAACGATTGATCTTGAGCAGAAATCAGAGCCCTTATCATGTGAAGGAGCAGCGAGTAAGAGATCAGATATATCAGATGTAAGTACACGTATTTCATGGTTATCAAAAGGACGGGAGAGCAAGCCTTTCTTTGTCCTCCTATTTTTCTCCTAACTTGTGTATGCCTGGTAGAGACCTGTAAAGCCAAATGACAACCCAGTTCTCCAATTATATGTTCCACCATGCAGTCTGGTTTGGTTGAGCAAAGTTTGGTTCATTTTGGATCCGTTAGCTCTAAATTTGCATGTGTATATCAACTGTACTTTTACTTAGAAGGCAGTTGATTCCTTTTTTTACCAATCAACAGACAACTGTGGGTCTAGATCTACTGTATAGGGTCAGATATTCTGTATGTTTTGGTGCTTTTCCCTTTGCAGCGTCTGGTATTTCGTTTCTATGCCCTTCATTCTCCACTACAATATAGACTTTATTAGAATCTCTTAAAGGTGGGCAGGATCATCATAGCATTGCTGTGCTAAACCACCATGGCATCCTGACAACAACAAAGGCAGGAATAGAGGCAATGGAGCTGCCAGCCCCTGTGTGGCTTTATGTAACAGTTTTGTTCCCAAGATTTTGCAAGCAGCAAAACTGCTTGGAGTTTGAGAAGTCATATAGCATCAAAAAGCCATCAATAGGAGGCATTTAATTTCTACAAATATGCGATGGATACCCCCAATCATGGTGATACTCTGACCATTTATAGCTCAGCAGTGTCTTCATGTCATGTTTGTTCTCAGTTCAGTTTGCTTGGAACCCCGCAGGAGATGACATGAAAAGTTCTGCCAGGTAATCAGTACGATCGCTAATAGCAAACCGAAACAAGTGATTAGAGACAAGCCAAGATAGATACCATGTACCATGTGGGGGAAAAGCCCCGTTTTCTTAGTTTCTCACAAGGCTGCCCATAAAGCCACATTAACACACATTCTGGCCAACTTTGTCAACGAAGAAGGAAACATCAAGCGGTGTGAGCTAAGTCAGGCCAGGCAGAACTAAGTCAGTTGAGCAACACTAATGTCATTGGGTACTTTGAAAATTTTGCACATGCTTAAAAATGTCCAACTTTTGACACACTTGTAAATGTGAGCAAGAGTTGATTTCTGCTTACCTTTGCTAGCTTCAGTTGAAGCTGCTTCTTCCTCAAGACTAGACTCCTGTTGTATAACTTGAGGTGCCATTTTGGGTACAGCTGTCTTTTGTCTTCTAGGCATGGCATTGGCATCTGCTTTGGAGCTGTTAAGTGACGCTGTGATACATTTGTACATCATTCAGCAGTGCTTAGCTCTGTTAGGCCAAGATTCCCCTAAGTTGAGTGCGGTACCCATGCATTACACCTGCGTTGGCAAGTGTTTAATATCTGTCTGTAATTAGTCAGGGGGCCATCAGGAAACATCATACTCCACTAGCAAAACGTTTCTCTCTGCTTTTAATACGTTGACTTGCATTGAATATAGCAACAATGACCCCATTGGTCAATGTTAGTTAATATAATGATGTTTCAATGGGCCTTAAGGAAGTAGACAGGGGAGATCTCTCTGGCCCAGCTGTACTGTGGCCTGGAGGTCAGCAAAAACATAGTCCACTTAAAGTTATATAGAGTTTTGGCACTGTAACATGTATATAAATCATGTTTTAAAATGACCAAACCATGACCCAGACAATGACATGGTCGCAACTTAATGCATATTGGCATGTAGACATGGTTAAGACAACCTGCTGAGTTTGAACTGAGCATCAGAATGGGGAAAAAAAGTGAGTAAAGAGACTGTGAATAAGGCATGGCTGTTGGTGGAAAAATAAGGCTGGTCTGGGTGTTTCAGAAACTACTGATCATGCCTTGTATCAACAGTTCAGGCTGGTGGTGGTGCTATAGTATGGGGAATATTTTCATTGCAAACTTATGCTCTAGTGCTAATTAGCATTGTCTTAATCTCACAGCCTACCTGAGTACCTTTGTATCCCAGTTGTTTTTGTTTATTGTTTTCATTTATCCATGCGGAGTATAGAGGCCTGAGCCTAGAGTCCTGCCCTGCACAGCGCAGGGCAGGTGCGCCCCGCCTGCGCCTGGTCTACGAAATTAGAGCCCTTAATGTCCCTGGGGGGCAATTTTGTTTGCAGCACATTCACAAACACATACATCTAGATACATAAAAATTCCCTAACACACAGAAAAAGTAAGTAAATAATTAATAATAAATAAACAGTCTAACCATGAAAACTTTTTGTTTGATTAAGAAGCACTTTTCATTGGGTAATAATTCATATCACACCCCTGCCCATGCCTTGTTTAGTTGTGTGACTGCCATAGGAAGAAATTAGTTTTTAACTCAATTTGTTCTAATATTGGGATGTCTGTACCGTTGCCCTGAGGGGAGAAGCATAAACTCCCCTGAGAGTGGGTGGGTTTCATCCATGTAGATCTTGTCTGTCTTTTGGGTAAGTCTGGACAGATAAAGGTGGTACAGATTAGTTTGTTGCCTCCCATTGATCTTTCTAGTAGTTTTCACAAGTTTTCCCAGTTTGTTTCTATGAGTAACTTCATAATTACCATACCAGCATGTGATGCAATAAGTAAGAATACTCTCAATAAAAGCTTTATAAAATAGGATCAAAATTGTTGTCAACGTTAAAAAATTTTAGCTTCTTAAGAAAGTACATGTGCTGCTGACCCTTTTTAAAAATAGCATCTGCACACTGATCCCAGGATCCACCACTGCTACTCATCCACCACACAAGCCTTGATATTAATGGACAACATTTGAGAGGGGCTCATTCACTTTGCTTTCCTTTTATGGGCCCAGCCAATTCTGGTGGTCAGACCAGTTACCCCAGTAGGAGAGTGCCAGAAAAAGGTGGGATGGTACCTTACTTGACTTACAAGTAGAACCACGAACGACTGCATACTAGGGCTGAACGATATGAACAGAATTTCATATCTCAATATTCATGCCAGATATCTCAATATCGATACGATACAATACGACTACAGGTTCGGTGAAAACCAAGCATTTTTCAGAAAAATAAAAACATCATAATACAAAAGAATGTGGAAAGTGCAGTTTTAGTGCGGGGGAAACCTATATCGTTTATATCGTTAATTTTCGGTATTAATATCTTGAATGTTCGTATCTCGATATCGATATGATAACGATATATTGTTCAGCCCTACTGCATACTACACCAAAACACACTGAGCTGTACTGAGAGTCAATATTACTGTTAAAGTTGTGCAAGGCAAATGAAAATGATTTGCGAGTGCAAGACTTGAAGTAAAAACGATTTAAGAATGTTTACTCATCTACAACCACTTATACACTTAATGGAAGATATAACTTATGAAACAACATCAAGATAATATTAACAGAATCCATTCATATTTAAATGAAAGATTAGAGCCGACAGGGGACTTATTTTTCTGATATCATGCTGGGTTTTATTATATTGAGGAAAATCTGTTCTGTATTATTAAATTGTTCAGAAATGAAACAACTCTCTCTTTAACAGCTTATTCTGTGTGTTTAAAACTGTACTTGTGTTTGTTATGTTTGCTGCTCAAAATACAAACTAATTCTGAATATAACAAACATACTTTTCGTTTTCATGACAATGTGTTCATCAGCCAAACTTTTTCTTGCTCTCATTCTCAAGCCGTGATGCCATCTAACCTCGCAATTAGGGTTTGTCCTAATTGACACCAATTAATGGCCAAAGGCTGACTTCCCGCTGAGACTTCAAATCTTTGTTCAGGTGGTTTGAATGTATGGGGCCACCAAGGCCTCATTTAATGAGTCAAACTCAGCATGTTGGTATGCTGAGTTCAGGATGTACTTATTGAGTTTCTATGGAAATATCAAAGCCTCCAGCAGAGACGAATGGGCCCTTGCACCTTATTGTATGCTGAGGTTTGCTGCAGCCTCAGATTAAGACTTTCAAAAGTAAGGTTTCTCCTGAACAACTTCATCGAATTTCAAACTGCATGGAGAATGAAATG
This sequence comes from Cetoscarus ocellatus, assembly GCA_037902135.1. Lineage (NCBI taxonomy): Eukaryota > Metazoa > Chordata > Actinopteri > Labriformes > Labridae > Cetoscarus > Cetoscarus ocellatus. The sequence continues at coordinate 104,258 of JBAMNC010001855.1, forward strand.
GTCCTGAAGAAATCAAAAGTGTTCCAGGAATACTTTATTATAAAACTTTATTAGGCCAACAAAAACACCTGCAAAATTGCCATTTAAAAATCATTAAATCCCAAACAGGGTGGATATGGGTCTTTTCCGAAGGAAGAACACATCACCAATTGCTTTTAAGTAAAATATGGTGTCATTCATGTCTCTTTTTGGACACTCCCCTAAACCCTGATTAATCTATGAACCTGTTTGCTACTTTTAATTTGTTTGATTATTTTCAATTTTATACCTTCCACATTAAAGTGTTGTTGCAAAGTGTTTCCTCGTGACCCTGATGAAGACCACAAGCTGAAAAACAGTCCAATTATGTTGTCCCCTAGACTACAAGTGCTGTTGGAGCTCTTTTGATTTCTCCACGTCTTGACTTTTAGCATTTATTTAAAAAAAAAGGTGACACTGGCTTTCAGCGGAGGTTTGATCAAGGCATCATCTTGAGATCTTTCCACCACAGCACAATAATTTAAGAAGTAAAAATTTTAGGCAAACTCAACACTGTATATTAGCCTCCCTGGTATTCACATAAATCTTCATGGAAATAGAATCTGTATATTGATTGAACCAGTGACTGTTAAAACTAGCAACATTGAGCTGAGTGTGTTCATACTTTGTTTGTATAGGTTTCATGAAATACCTATCATATCCACCAAACAAAAAGACAGAAATAAAGACTTTATCCATATTCAACAGCTGCTGTAACGACATGTATTAGACCTTAAATTTCAGGGACCTATTCTGTGATTGTTTTGGCAAATGCCTGATTTTCTGACAAGTTGCATAGAAGTTGAGGCAGAAGATGGAGTTTTGTGGTGCTCCGGGTTGTCATGTTCATTTATGCCTGTTAATTACTGTGTTTATGTTGCTGTGCAATACTCCACCATAACACTAGTTGGCAATGTAACTTTTCTTCAAGCCCTGACATGTTCTCTGTTTTTGTACAAGAAACCATGGCAAAAATAAACACTGCGAACAATGATGGAGTAAAAACCAAAATAAAAAAAAAAATAGCAATTGACTTTCATATAATTACTGCAAGAAAAAAAACAGAGGGAAGACATCTAAAAAGTTGAAATTTAAGGCCTCTTTCACACCTAAAGTTCGGCAGACTTGGTTTGGTGTGCTGTTGATGTTGTAACATTGTTTCATTTCTCACCTAGTTTGGTTTTCTTTCATGCTATACTTTTTCAGGTGGACCAAGGCCTGTCAAATGCAAATAATATAGCCATCCACCACTAGCTAGGGCTGTAGTCGTGGTCTTTGTTCCTCCCATCCAGCTTTTTGTTGCACTATGAACCAGAAATACACAACAGGCTTCTCTTCTGTGAAGAGGACTGGAAGCTGGCAGTGCTATCAATGGTAGGGTTTGCCGTACTCTGCTTGTTATTGTCAGTAAACGCTTCATTAGCTTATTTACTGTTGCGATATTTGGCCAAATACAGGTCCCAACCCTTGCTTTTTGGTTGACTTATCTTGTTTGCTCCTTGTTTGGTTTGTAAGGCTGTCACTGCAACCGCAAACCAAATTCTGGTCTGCTTATTAGCAAACCAAAATCCCCTGGACCGGGGCTCAAGTTCTTTGGTTTGCACCAGAACTTTTGTTAGGTTTCACACCACCCATATCAACTGAACTTTCCATAAAAGCAAACCTGAATTTGTTTAGTCTGGACCAAATCAGTAGGTGTGAAAGCACCCTAAGACTGCTTTCATGCCAGATGGACAGAATTTTTTTTACCATTTATTCAGCCACAGAATGAGACATGAGCGAGGAAAGAGACCTCTAAGGTATTGGCAATTATATTTAACCCTTACATACTGTTCATATTTTGTACCCTTACAGTATGGTCAGGGTCAATTTTGACCCAGACCAAAAACTCCCTTGTAGCAAGGATTTCCACCAAATTTTTAACTAGAAACCTATTCAGAATGTTTAAATAGCCTATGGCACTGAAAAAAAGAATGATTGATTTTTCATAAATGTTTCAAAGAGCAGGGAAAGTGTTTTTTTTTTTTTTTTTTTTTTTAGTTTTACACCACTCGTTTTTTGGAAAAATATCTATTACACAGTATAATGTTATGTAATGTATGTAAGAAATAAAAAATATATAAAAGCCACAGTGATTTGAATAAATGTTACTGACCTTGAAAATTACATGAACATTCTGGAACTTTTGGACTTCATAATATAAGCACTGAACTCTGTCCTCACTGCTATATCATCGACAGAGACTCCCCCAGTTATCAGAAGAAAATACACCATCTATCAAAAACTTTCATTTTGACACTGTTGTATTATTAAACATCAGCCATCTCTACCTTATAATCATTATAGATGTTAATGTAAATATTAGATTAATTACTCATGATTGTTATTGATTACACTTCTATAAAAACTACCGCTTCAACCATATAGACATGAGGATCCTCTTAAAAAAGAGATGCTGCATCTTGATGCTTACTGTGAACTAGTCTCTGCATTCGAAGCAGAGGTGGGACGTGTTCTGTGTGTGAATCTTGCACAAGTGTTCATCACATTTGCAGCAGGTTGTCCCTGTTTTACAGTCTTTTTGCTGGGCAGAAGCTGCATCTCCTTCTCTTCTGTTCCCTCATGTTTGCTTCCTGATCAGGGCAAGGCTCAGATTGCTGCTCTACAGCGTGCACATCTTGGTCTCTAATTTCGTAGACCAGGCGCACCTGCCCTGCGCCGCTCCAACGAGGCTGTGTCCAGGGCATTTTGCAAGTTTCGTACACGGCTCAGTCTGGCGCAGGTAGACGCACCCATGCCTCCGTCCTTCCCACCGGCGCAAGTAGCAGAGAGGGAGGAGAGAAGGCGTGAGTGGGTTTAAAACAGCCGAGTGTAATCTTCACCAATCAAATGAACGCCTCTCCTCGCCTTTAAATGCGCCGCGGGTGAGGTGCAGAGACAATTTCACCTCGGTGGCGAAGAAGGTCAGAGCCGGTGTCACTTTTGCAGCAACTGGGAGAGCGCATGGGGCCACCGGGCCGAGCATCGGAGGCCAGGATGCGTGTCACCGTGTGGACCACCTCACGGGACAGATGTAATCTGTTCCTGTGTCGTAAATAGGAGTACAAAATTAAGTGATAATTACATTTAAACACAGCAGTAGGCTAATCCATTCATCATGCTTGTGATCCACCTGCATTCCTGGTCTGTCATTGCCAAATAGCAGAACCTTTGGTGAAATATTCCCCCCCAATATCTCCTCCTCATCCTCCTTGCAATAATGTACTCCATCCTTTAGATCACGTTCAGAATAAAGATGAAAACAGAGAAATATGGGCAATCACAGGTAAATCCTTAAGACACCGAGTGACTTACATTTATTCAGCGAGTGTCTCTCTCTTTTTTCTTTTCTTTTGAATTTCATGAGATGAGAGAAGCCAGATAATCTGTATCGGATGATGTGGCTGTTTGTGGTTGGCTGAGAGATGTGAAATCGTTAATTTGCGTCACTCTTCCAGCTGCCGTCAGGTTGAGTTTTCATCATGACAAACGTCTCTGATCTGACATCAGATGTGACGGGACAATTAATATAGATACAAATGTATATGCTGGTTCAGAAGGTTACATTAAATAGTGGTTGCTGTGATTATTTATTGCATTGAAATGTGCCTGACACTGTGGACACCTGCCTGTGAGGTTTTGGTGACGTGTGCGCACTGGCACTGTGTGCCTGTCAGCCAAATACTCACTGCACAAGGTGCGCCTTGCCTGAGCCGAGAATAGACTAGGTTGGAGCTGGCAAGCTTTCAGCGCACCTTCCGCGTGTTTTTTGGCACGAAATTGTCACTGCGCCAAGCTGAATCTTTCGACACCTCCCCCTGGTGCGCCGTCACACCCATCTCGGCACAGCCGGTCTACCAAATTGCCAAATTGGCTGCGCATGGTGGTGCGCCGGACAAAATTACCCCTGCGCAGGGTGCTCCAGGCTACACCACCCTGGGCCAGGAAATTAGGGCCCCTTGTGTCCGTGTGAAGGCACCGTTTGACCTCTGGATGACTTATATTCCCTTTATACACCATGTATGATTACTCCTACATTGTTTTACTATTTCAATATTTTGGGATTCCCTCTGCCCCTTTAGAGACCAGCAGGTGCATGTCTCTGTGGGAACAGAACCTCAGTGTGCAAAAATGTGTAGCACCTCTACAAAAAAGTAAATTAATAAAATACTTTTATTTGTATGTATTTTGGGTCACTTCAGGAAAAGTCATCAAATTTCAGGCTAAAAGAATGACATTTAGGGTATTTTTACTGCTGTTAAATGTCAAAAAGGGTCAAATTTGTCCTGAACAGTACACAAGGGTTAATGTGCTAGGTTGTCTTCACAATAGATTATACATAATCACATGCCCAAGACAACCAGTCACATGATATGTAGTCCATGTTGTTATTTGTACAGTATTTGTTATGATATGCACAACAGACTTGAGGCTTAGCCCTCTGCAATGATTCAGTGTCATGCAGACTTAGAGTAAAGGTCACAACATAGCTCCCTCGCAGAATTGAAGATAAGCCTTTAGTGCACCTGTACACCCACAGCAGCTATTCCCCTGACATGTTTACAAATGGAAGAGAGATTGTAAAGTGATTATTATCACTTGTACTGCACACATAATGGATGTGATGCAACAGTGTTCACTTCACTTCACTTAATTAGTTGTGCAGCAGATTATCACAGACACTCAAAGCGAGACAGTATAACTTGCAATACAATAGGAGTATAAAACAATATACACACATCATACCAATACAACAAAGGCCAGATCGGATAGTCAGGTCCTGTCCAGTGCAAACGCAGCAGTTTGAGCAACTGCATAGCATCTTTTAAAAAGATTGTCATGATTATCATAATAATCATGAAGTGTGTGCCCCTGCTTTCAGCCCTCACCAATGTCTTATTGACCACTCAGATGCTTTTCCACCTCATATCACGCTCACCCATTTACACCCATTCACTCTCAAATCCATTTACTTATGGTTGAAAATTCTGTCAAAGTTATTCACCAGTATCAGTTAAGGCTGAAGTTATTCATTCATTCATTTTCTATACTGACTATCCCTTCCGGGGTATTACAGGGATATTAAATCAAAAATATGGGATGCTGAAATAAAAAAAAAAGTCAGAAATAAAATTCCAAGGGATTGCTATTGATCATAAAATAACTTGAACACAACATATCACATATATCAAAGGAAAGATTTCTAAGTCCATTGCAATTCTGTATATGTTAAAAAAATATTCTAAACTATAAGGCTTCACATTTAATTTATTGCTCACTTATACTTCCTTACATATATGGAAGTGTGGGGGTCAACGTATTAAACAATGGTCAATTGAATTCCATAGTCCTCCTACAAAAATGAGCCATACGCTTCATCAATAAGGCTGATTATCATGCACATACTATTCCTTTGTTTAAGAAATCCCATGCTATAAAATGACTTGGTATATTTTAAAATAATGCAAATTATGTAGAGAGCAAAATCAAAGTTACTTCCAGACTGTGTACAAAGGTGTTTTTCATTACGAGAGTCCAAGTTTGATTTACAAGATGTCTGTAAATTCAAGGGTTAGATCAATGAATTATGCCAATATAAATTTGTGAATATGTAATACATTTGTTTTTCAAATGAATGATTTGTGAAGTGATTTTTGAAGGTTACAAATGTAAATGATTTTGTAATTTTTGTCATTTTTGTTTTTGTTTTATATTTAATGATTTATATTACTGTATTAGTTGTGGTAAAAAATTGGTGTTCATTTTTTGTAATGTTTTTAGATACCAAAAAGTCTCAGATTCAGAGAACTGGACACAGGATGAGGTTCCAAAAAAAATAACCGTCATTACTGAAGAAAAGTTTATGTCTTACAAAGAGCAGCAGCCCATAAACAAACAAATCCAAAGAAAAAGGCAAAATCTGTCTAGGAATAACTATATGAAAAGGTTTGAAAGCAAACTCCTCTTTAGGTAAAGCAGAGACAAACTAGCAACTCAAGACTTATCAGAATCAGATGAGTTATATAGCCAGGTGCTGATAATCAATGAGCAGATAATGAAGTTGCGCTTAACAGGAACTGAGGACACAGGAGATATTTCAGAATAAAACAGGAAATCAATAAACTTTAACTTAATGTTATGACTTTGTTAGTTTGACTCCCAGAAATGCCATTGTTGCCACGTTTAACATTTATGCATCACAAAACACATAGTTACAAACAGCCCAAGGTGTTTGTGTGCCCTCTGTTATGGTTTGAAACCCAAATAAACTAACAAAAAACAAAGATAAGGGCCCAAAATGCAGATAAACAAAAAGGCTTTATTAAACAACTAAAACAGGATCAAAAACCTTTACAAACAGTCAAAGTACCAAACCAAATCTCTTAAATGTCTTATTCATTTAACTGTTTTAGGGGACAATTCAAAATGGGCAGCGGGCCGCATTTGGCCCCCAAGCCAGAGTTTGGACACCCCTGCTCTAGTGGTATCATTCAGTAACTGTAGCATACAGGCAAGTATATGAACAAATGATGTCAATGGATGCAAACACGAATACAAGGAGAAACACAAGTATACTGTTTTACACATCCATGCTCTTTCATTCTGATTTAAATGTCATTGATGCATCAGTGGGAACATAATGGGATCAAGAGTCTTTCCCAAGGACTCATCCACATTTGGCCCAACTTTTTCAGGTACCATAGCTGTAACAGAGACAGGGAGCCAGTGTGTCAAGTAAATGGACTTGAATGGTAAATGGACCTGAGCTTATAAAGTGCTGTTTTAGTCTTTCGGACGACTTAACACTGCAGATCATATCTGCCCATGCACACCTATTCTCTCTCACATTCACTCACTGATGGATGTAGAGTTTCTATGCAAGTTATCCATCAGTATTAGCCAAAAATCCATGCCCTTTCATACCCATATACATGCCACTGACGCAGCAGCAGGAACAGCCATGTGCTAGCCAAACTGGCTTTTAATCTTGAGAGAGAGCACTGTCAGATTGCTCAAACAGGTTGGCATTATTAATTGTAGAGCAACCTGTAACCTTCTAATTAGTGACAAAGCATGCTTTCAGAGTAGACCAGCGATGCCACATGTCCTGATAGTCAGATGCACTGACAGTTTCGGAGGTTGTTTTTCAAAATAAAACACCCTAAAGGCATTATCAGTCCAAAAAGTAGAAAAAAAAAGTATTGTTTATATTGATGTGCCACCTGGTACCAAATGATCCACCCTGTGACTGGCCCTTGCTGTATAGAAAGGTAAAACATCTTCTTCCCATTGGAAAGCAGCACTTTGAGTTTGACCAAACATTGGTAATAAGCCCAAACACCCGTTGCAAGCCTAATGGAGCTTGTGGTTACTTCAATTTTGCTTAGATCGATTCAGGACCTGTGAGGTGGAAGTGGTGGGTGTTGGATATTGGAGTAGTATGTGTGTGCATTATACCTTTGGCAACTACAACAAACCTGAGGGGAAACAAGCAAGTGCACTTTCCTTTCTCCTATACCTCCAACCAATTAAAGGGAATGAAAAATCCATGAGCGCTCATTAGATGGGTTTACAGGTGGCTAATGAGCTGATATTTAAAACTTGTCACTTGCCATGGCTCTCTCTCTCTTTCTCTCTCTCTTTTTCTCTCTCTCTCCCCCTCTTTTTCTTCCTGTCTTTGGCCGCCCTCCAGGACAAAGCACCAAAGAGTCTGCTGGGGTGCCAATATTGCTCTGTGTCAGCAAAATGTCAGCCAGGAACACACAAACGCACACATACACACACACAAAGAATCCTGACCGCATATCCCCAATGCCTGTTTCCATCGAGTGGAAGGACGCATTCTAGACAGACGACCTTAATTTGAGTGCGGTAATATAAGTTTATAATCAGTTATAAGACTCGAAAGAACTATTCCACTTGAGTCTGTAATTATGCACAGGATAGCTGCTAGGGCTGCTATGAAAAGTTATACTTGTTGTCCTCATTAAAAATCACCTCACCTTTTTAACCACAGAGTGATAAAAAGGGTAATTTCACAATGAGCAGATCCATCGTCTCTCATGCAAGCCGTACGTGGGCAAAAGCTGCGTCAGGTGAGATTGCCTGCAGACCATAACCGCTCCAGTTGCAGTGCAGGAAATATTACCTCAGTGATGTGCAGGAGGAGGCATTTCAGCAGGAAATGGCTCCCCGCGCTGGATAGTATATATGACCGGGGCTGAGCAGAGCCCATAATTCAATGAAGCCGTTTGGCACTTTTCATCCTCCGTCTGCCAGCTCTGGGTTCTGGCTAAATGACAGTGAGAGCCACAATGGCACTTCTACCATTGCTTTACGATTGGCAGAGACCCCAGGGCACCATGACCGGAGTGCTAAGTGAGAACATGGCTGCCAATCACTTGATATTAATCTCTCTGTGATCAGGAGAGACAGCCGACATGAGAGGGGAAACCTGCAGAGGGGAGGATCCAGCTGGAGCAAGGCAGACAGATTAGCTGTGTGTCTGCTGAGAGGGCCTCACACTCACCTGCACACACACACACACACACACACAGAGCCACCTACACATACACAGTCAAGGTCAATGTTTGATAGCAGCTTCTCTAACCTTCCACATCTTATGGAAAAACAATTTGAAAGCTTGTCACAGGGAATTGTTCGGAGCACGGTATATGAAATCCTGAATTGCTCAGAAATTCTGTATTAAGTCCAGGGTAAATAAATGCTAGGCTAAACTGAGAGATCAAAGGTGAAATCTGCACAGAGATGATCAACCCTTCAGGCACTTACTCCCTCTCTTCTGTACTGGTGTAATGTGATTTTCTTGTGCAGTTATGTTAATAACTACGTGCAACATCTAAGCATATTTTCTCACTAACCCACGCTGTGTCCTAAACAACTTTAAACTTCACAGTGCACTGTGTTTATCCTCTGCCCTGTAAGGACTTGCTCCTAAGCCATGCATTGCCCTGGAAAATGAATGCATTGCAATAAAAGAACATTATAAATATGGAAAAATAGTGATGTAAGACTAGATTTGTAGGTGGTTACACAAAATGATGACAAACTGTAGGAGATTAAATTGTGAAGTTGCTGCTGAATGTTGGGAAAACTGTAAAGATGGAATCATCAACTACATTTGTAAAAGGACAATTTATATTCTTCACAGGCTCTCTGGGGCCTGATGTCAAATCTACTCCTCAAACAAGGTGAAAACATTATTCCAGTCTCCCCTTTATTAATACCAATTGGTATTGTCAGTACAGTAGTTGTACAGCTTTGTTGTAAATGGGCAACACAGCTAAACGTGTGGGTATAGAAAAGTGCCAAAATCACCTGCAACTATAAGCTGGTGTTCCAGTATGCAGCATTATTTGGTGTCAGCCCTGGAAACATTTCCATACTTAGGACAAAGTTCCATAAGACTGGTGAAGTCAAAGGTTGTTAGTGTCCCAGGAGGACAACTCCTCAAGAAGACCAGTTCCTCGTCCTTGCTTCACTGAGGAGCCGTAGGCTTTCTGTCTGGGGAAGAGAGCACTCTGGCACATTTCTAAAGTGCTACCCACATGTTTAGCTTTGTTGATCATTCAACGAATATTTGATCGTTACAACTTGTACCTCAATGTAGAGGTGACTAATCAGGCTTTCTAACAATGTAAAATAAAATACTGGTCTGAAATACTGTTTCCAAACTTTTTTGAGGAGTATAGATTAAATTTTTAATTTAAGTTTTATTTATATATCGCTATCTTAAAACTTAAATTTTCTTTTAAAATGCATTATAATTCTATTCAGCCTTTATCAGTCATACTGCTGCCTTCCACATATAGGAAACTTGGGTATTTCTCCTTATTTCTTTGGCTGTCATGCCTTCTGTCACAGGACTGACACTTGTATATTAGTACCCGTGACTGAATATTTGCTGATAATGGCTGAAAGGCGGACATTTACAGAATGGATGTAATATGAAGTCATGCCTCATAAAACCAGTTTGGGGGTTGCTTTAATAGAAACAAAAACTGAACACAAAAGTAATAAATCTTTGAAACAGCAACATGTTCTGTCCTCACATTTTCTAAACTGGGTGGGGAGCTCCGGGGGGGCCTAATGTGGCATGGGGGGCTTCAGTTGATTTATTCATTTATTTATTTTTAATTAATTTATCTATTTTAACATCTTAAAAATTAGTACCTTGAGGTTCTTCAAGAGACATGCAATACACACTTAGTGGCATGTAAAAGCTGAAACCATGTGACTTCTCTAGGTCATGCTACAAGCTTGATCTTGGTATTTAACTTGATTACTGTCCTTTTGTCTGGTATACAAGCTAGGGGCACTGCCAGGTGGGCCCCGTATCACTCTGGGTCCTAACACCACTGGACAATTTTAAGTATCGTACAGATTTTGAAATTCTTTACACTTATCACTTGTTTTTTGTTTCTACATTTTTATTATTTAATTACATAAAAATAATATGAAGGCTGCCAGAATGTCAACCCACCCTTTTTTTCATGACAAGAAAGGACTTAAAACAATGATTTTGTCAGCATATTGTGATTTAAAACTCGTATTTTAGGGTTTTATTTAGTCAAAAATTAATAAAAGGTAATATCAATACAAAAGACAGCATGGGACAGTTAAAGAAATGATTTCATTATTCATAGAAAAAAACTGTTGACTCATCCAACTAATGTGTAATAATTTGTGCACTTGCTTTATCTCCAATTCATGAGTGACAAAGGAAGTTGTTTATAGGCTAAAGTTAATGAGGAACCTGCACACTGGAAACATGTGATTTAGCTGGTTTCACTAAACACACTCATTTTCTTCATCTGAAAGCGGACTGTGTCTGTTTTTCCCAGAGGGTTTGTGCCTTGTCTTTGTTTGGATGAATTATGCTGTTAAGAATTTAAATTGTTGAACCTTTATTTCTGCCATTCATTGGAAATTTTGAAGAAAAGGAAACTAGAGTGCTGATTTCAAATGAGCATCAGTCTCTTCTTCATTTTCATTGTCTTGTGAACAGAGGTATTCATTTTCTGCTTTCTGTCTTAATACTTGCAATGTATGTTGTAGCTCATTGTAAGTTTAGTTTAATAATCTTATTAAATTGTTTTGTTAAAATTGGCACACATCCCAAGGAAGTTATGCTTTACAGGTGTTTTTCTTTTTATTGGTTACTTTATTCGTCTGATCTGTGAGCAAGATTACACTCCAAAAGCCCTCACAGGATTTTTATGAAATTTTCAGGGAATGTCTGTCATGGCACAAGGGAGAAGTGATTAGGTTTTGGTGATGGTCTGAATACAGGAGCGTAGCTATGATTTTTTTTTTTTTTTTTCAAGAATTTGTGAACATGGTGTTATAGAGCAATTTTCCACTTTTTTGCTGAAAACTCAGACAAAAATGAAAGAAATGCCTTGGTGTAGTTTTGTGCCCTTTGAGTACTCCTCATGATGTTTTGGAGGGTGAGCTTAAGCTGGTTTCAAACAATAAGTATGTTGATGTTTTTCTTGTCGAATAGACTGCAGTGCTTGTTCTCTTCTTTGCTTTTTGGTTAATGTGACTTTGTTGCCTTAACCGAGGAGGTGATGCTTTTGCCAGCATTTGTCTGTTTGTCCATCTTTTTATCTGTCTGACTGTGTGCAAGATAAAAAATTCTCAACAGATTTTGAAGGAATTTTTGGGGAATGTTCATCATGGCACAAGGAAGAAGTGAATATATTTTGGTGGTGATCTAAATACTGATGAGAATCCAGATTTTTTTTTAAAGCATTTGGTGGTTTTGGTAGGATATGACAGTTTTACACATTTTCACCATAGCTAGGCTAACAATGTCAGAAATGCCTTGGTGGAGTGTTGTGTTCTCTGAGCACTTCTAGTTCAGGCTGCATCACAGTTCTTTATAACCTTGTTGGTTCTTAACTGGTCTACTCTCAAGACCCACCACTGCTTTTTAACAAGAAATCACTACCTAAATTACAGACAATTTTTAACCATTTATTTTTTATTGATTGAAAATATTACAGTTTGGACCTAAAACTTACTGAAAAACTAAATTAATAACAAAAGCCCAAAGAGGGCTCATGGTGGAGTGGATGATAGTAGCATTATTGTGACTGAATAACGTTATTGTGTTCTTTTACTTTCAAACTATAATTAAACCATGCCCACCAAAGACAAAACATGACTTAATAACAAAGCATTACTTTGATTAGTGTAAAATTGTTATACTCTTTAGATACTGTAAACACTTTCATTTCTAGTCTATTCCTAAAAAAAGTTATATTGTAAAAATAATAATAACAATAATATATATAACACGTAATTACCGACTGCCAAACACTGGACATGAAAAACTGGTTTCAACAATTTCCATTTTTTGCCCTGTCAGATGCAATGGTCTCTTTATTATTCATTTAACTCTTGCATTTTGTGTATGTTCCTTTTTTTAATTTCAGCACACTTTTTAAGATACTTCCTGATTCCGTCACTGTCCGTGCTTTTAAAACATGCTTTGCAGAATGAATCAAACCAGTCTGTATGAGTAAAATGTAAACCCTGTTTGAAAAAATTACTTTTACTTTTCGTATTTTTGAAAGCAAAATTTTTATTGAAAAAGTGTTGTGCTAACAAAATTTTAACTTCAGTACTGATACTAAATAACTATAACAATACTTTAGACTGAAACAATACTTTAAACAATGATGCTATATTAATACTGCATATTAATCTCTATGTATGCATTGTGTACTTAATAGGCAACACTTTGTGCACCTGATAGTTCAGAAACAGGAAACACTTTGAAACTCACAATTTAAAGAAAAAAATCTGGTTAAAAAAATGTACATTTTGATTTTAGTCATTTGATTCAGGATAAATTATCAACTTTAATGAAATTAGGGTAATTAATATAGTATTCTGTATCTGCTTGGTCAAATCCGGGCTAATATCAATCAATCTATCTATCATTATTGTGGTGTCAAATTGTTACAAAGGTTATCTCAAGGCACTTTACACAAGAGTAGGTTGATGCCATAGTCTTCCTTTAATATGTGTTTTTAATGGATTTAAAAAAAAAAAAAAAAAAGCATTTATTTTTAAAACCACAACTTTAACCACAGCTGTAGTTTTATTCTCACTGTATAAAAAATACATTTCAATTCTATTTTTAATATCTTATATTATTTCTTAAAAATGCTACTCATTGTTACTTGCTTGGTGCAGGGGGTCATTTTGTAGGAATTACAATTACGCCAAAACAGAAAGCAGCAAAGTGATCTTAGTACTTGAAATACAGTTTAAATGAAGTACCTTATATTTACGTAGAGTAAATCCACAGAGGGCAATTGTGCTTGAGTAAAACTGTATCAAAAAACTTTCACTTGAATTGGCTGAATACAATATTTGTGTACTTTTTGTGATGTCCGCTCTGAAAATTTGAGAAATTATAAATTTCTTTAACAATTTTGATGCCCCTCTTACAGCATGACCAAAAAAGGCGAAGTTTTAAGTGCGAGGACCAGGGATATGACTCATGATTCATGTTTATGACCAGTGACTGTGAGCCCAAAGACTGTCAGCTTTAAAATTAGAGGGCGTATTAGTTTGCTTTGTTCTCTGGGAAGTGAGTCATATGACATCTCAGACACAATCTGGCGGAAAGAAACGTCAGTGCTGTCTTCAAAGCTCTGCGCAGTTTGCGTAGACCCTCTGTTGGACTTTGTCAAGTTTCAACGGAAGAAACGTAAGAACCGTTGGTGAATGACTGGTCTCGTGCACTGACGTATAGCAGACGGCAGTTTTTTTTTAATTTTGGTACCGAGCGGAGAGGAGATGCACACGGCACTCGAGTGAGGTAACTATATAAAAAACCCATTTGTTATCATTCACTCCCACAACATGGACCCGGGCAGTGTTTGTCACGTCGTGTCGATGTTATAAACCACCGCTGTTAATGTTTGTGAATGATTTCAGAGGCAGTATACGTTGTCGTCTGTCTTTATAGGCTGTGAGCTAATTTCCTGTGAATGTGTGCTAGCTAATGTTAGCTGGTTGAATTGTTTCCTTCGTTTGTCGCTACTGTTAGCATTAGCTTGTCTGAAAGGGGTGGCTGTAACAGAACGAACAGGCTGGTTTGCGGTGGTCGTGTGTCGGTTGTTTTTCTGGGGCTCCTTGTGTTTGGATGTGACTCACTGTTTGGTGCTTTTTAACGTATTTTATGCGTTTAGCGGCTGCTGGTCGGCGAGCACGTTTCAATGTCGTAAGGTAGTTATGAGCTCGCTCAGTGTTGCTCAGTGTACACCACGTGCAGATTTTCAGACCCTTACGTTGACCACATTAATGACTGATAGGCGGTATCCTTGATCAGATTCAACAACCGCAATCCTTTACTGGCATTGAAGTAGTGTTAAGGTGACAAGAGTGCCCTGTGAGATAAAGTTGTTCCTTTGAACCACGTTATATGGCTGACGTGCCGTGTGCACTGATGGCTTTGGACCACGTGCTAATTTGACATTCAGGCTTTATGTCTACGAGTTTGCAACACCTTAAGCGAAATTTAAACTACACAATTCTCAAGATTAATTCTTTAAAGTTTTTCCTGCAGATAATGAATAACTTCTGATTTGGGAGCAATAAAAATGCTCAATAGAATATTTGACAGGAATCTGAGTCACTCCAGGGAAATTTTGCTCTGGAATTTTAAACAAATGACACTAAGAGATTAACAAAACATATTTTGAAAACTAAAAAAATGTGGTCTCATGTTATTTCTATGTTATTTTCAACCTTTTACTTTAAAAATTAATCTAGTTTTCTCTACACTTTCTCTACACTTGGCATAAGTAGTTTGAAAAAAATAACTTGTAGCTTAATTATCTCAAAACGCCACAATCAAAAGAAAATAAGTGGCAGTTTTGAAAATGAAAAAAAATCAACGTAGTTTTAAGTAGGGTTGCAGGAAATTGAATTTTTCCAGGTGTCCAATATGCCTATGTATCAGAACTTAAAATTTTTGTCAAGAGTATAAAGCCTCCACTTAAATAAAATTGACCTGTTCCTTTCATGGTGACAGTTTATTAGTGAAAGAAACAGATGTGAAGCAAGACAAATTAGTTTTCCTCAGGTAAATGACACTTTTGAATTATGAAAGGGGCCATTCAGTGATGAGGAAAATTATGTTCCATTTGTACTTCCTGTCAATATATGAGATATATATATATATATATGAATTACCAAGATATTGCCTGTAAATGTCAGCTAAAATTTCCATATCTGCTGATGCCAATAAGCACATTTATAAGTAATTTTCTGCCATTATCTATATTGTCAGATTATGTTGTGCATCCCTAGTTTTAAGATGTTTGTCATTACTGCAACTACCTCTAATAATCTGCAGCCTGTTTTCTGCCATTTTCTTGCATATGAAAGTACACCTATTATGAAACTCCAGAATAAGTTTAAAAGTGTATATTTCCATCATGCAATTTACTTTTTTATTTATTTACTTTTTAACTTAACCTGTGATTAAACTGATTTGACAATAATCAACATTTTTCAAAAGTGAGTTTGATGATTGCTGTTATGAGAGTAAACTAGGTTGCACCGGCACAAATGAACTGAAAGTCAGAACAATGTGATGTGAAGGAAAAATAACTAAAGGCCAGCTTATTAATTATGTTCAACAACTTGGGATGCAAAATAATATTGGTATGTCATCAGTTCGTGCATATAAATGCATGAAAATTTGATTATTAATATTTAATCAAATTTTCATATGAAAAGTCCTGCTCACATATAGCTAGTGTATTGGCCAGACATACCTGCCATATTTCACTTATTCATTCATTCATTCATTCATTCATTCAACCTGTATTTAATCTCGAGATGCCATTGAGAGCATGGTCTCATTTACAATGATGTCAAGAGTACAATAAAACATTAAATTCAAGACAATAAATAAGCAAGGAGAATGAAGGAAAACAAATGCAAAAAATACTTTAGAATAGGTGGAGCACAGTTAAAAGACAGTTACAGACATGTACATAGTGGATCTTTAACAAGTTTTGAAACTATCCTATGTTGATAACTGAGCTTAGTTTTAGTGTTTGTTGTACAGTATTTCAGCTGTGAGCTGCACAAAAGCTGGAAGATGTTTCTCCAATTTTAGTTTTTACTCTTGAAGCTTCAAGCGTTATCCAGTCATTTGATGAAGTATGATAATGGTTAGTGGACACATTCAATAAAGAGGTGATATATATCGGCAGATGTCCAGACAGAACTTTGTAAATAAAAAGTAGCCAATGTCATCACGTTTGACTGATAGTGAAGGCCAGTGGACTTTGTCAGACAGGACTCAGTGATGAGTTGAGAAACTATCACCAATAATGAGTCTTAGGGCAGAATAGTAAACTGAGTTTAGTGGTTTAAGTGAGTGAGCTGTAGCATGTCTATAGATGACATCTCCAAAATCTAAAACTGTCAAAAATTGGTTCGACAATTTGTTTTCTACAGGACAATGGGAAATTAGTTCTGTTTCTGTATAAGTATCGTAGTTTCTGTCTTAGATTAGTAACAAGTGAATTGTCAATCCAGTCAGATACCAAGATATTTATTTGAGTGACTCTTTCTATATTGTGACCCTCCAGAGTTGTAATGTTTGTGGTACTATCAGCAGGATCCCTGTATCAGGATAAAAGCATGTATGTAGTTTGCACATTTTCTGAGTCTGTTGCACATTCTCTAAGTCTGTTACACATTCTCCAAGTCTAGTCTGTTGCACATTCTCTAAGTCTATTTCACATTCTCTAAGTCTATTGCACATTCTCTAAGTCTATTGCACATTCTCTAAGTGTATTGCACACTCTCTTAAGTATATATTGCACCACAGATATACCATCAAAGTGCTGCTCTGAAATGTATTGTGGAACAAATAAGCTAAGATAAGATAGTCCTTTATTGATCCCCAGAGGGGAAATTCAGGTGTTGCAGCAGTAAAGGGGTAAGTATAGGGCTGGGAAATTAATCAAAAAATAATCGAAGTAATTTTACGTTTTACAAAGACCTTTTCCACAACCAATTTATTCCAGCAGAGCATAAAATAATCGTTCATTAATCGTAATCGAGGTAAGAGCTTCAATTAATTGTGATACTGAGAATAGGTAATATCTCCCAGCCCTAGGTAAGTACAAGAGTAAAGTAGCACGCATTAAGGGTCAATAGAATATCATAGAAATATAAAGATATAGATCAATAAGCTGTGTAGTAGCAAAAAAAAGTGGAGGTATTTACAACTATCAAAAGTAAATTAAATTAAAGTTAACAGAGTAAGTGTCATACAGGACAACTGAGCCATTCTGCGCAGTACAGTGAAAGGTAAAGTGAAAGTGATGATAAAGTAACAGTGTGACAGGTAACAGCAGTGATAATGACAGTACATTGAACTGTATAACTTATTTTACCTAGAGGTATTGTGCAATAATAATAACAGACCGGGATAAGCACCACGAGGCGGCTATTGGATGCCCAAGAAACCCAGTGGAGATTGATTTTAAGCAACTGTACCACAGAACTTGGGTACTAGAAACAACACAACAGATGCAGATTTGAGCTTGTGTGACTCTCCGTACAATCAGATGACCTTCTCCTGCTAGAGCGGTTGTTTTTTATTCATCCTGTCAGGTCTCCCTTTTCCGGTATTGCACTGGTTGCACAGGATGTCATCAGCCGTCCCCACTCACCTGAGTGGATCACCCGGGCTATTCACTGCTGGGTCACACATCGGCTCACTCAGACTTTACACAGATAATGCACTAGGGGGGAGGGCACAGGGAAATTACCCTGGGAAAAGTCTAAGTGAAAAACTCTGCTGTTTGCGCTCACACATACAGCTCATCTGTATAAAGTCGTAATAATTTTAGTTTTTTTTAAGTTTGAGTGGAGTTTAAGCATCTCCGGAACACTGACTGCATGCTTCATGATCTGTTTTCTGAGTGTGATTTCAGACAGACTTTTATTCAAGAAACCCGGTGGTTTTGGTTTCAGTGCAGTGTTTAAAAGAACAAATTGTTTAACTCTAAAATAATTGCAACCAAAAATTAAAAGAAAAAATCAAACCAGCATGATCAGTATTTATCCCTATACTTGTGGTAATCATTACAAATACATATGTTGTTTATTTTTGTTATCTGAACTACCCCAAAGAGGAACGCAGTTTCCTGTAGGTTGCAGTGCCCATTTGTTTTCCCATCAGTGTAGAAGAGTTTAACAGTTTTGATTTAAAAAAAAAAAAAAAAAAAAAAGCTACACAGGTAAGTCTTTTCATAGTAAAGAGTCATTTATGTAGCACTATTCTAGTCTGGTTTAAGTTAGCAAACAGGACCCTTAGCCAACAACCTTCCTCCAATTAATAGTACAAGTAATTACACTTTGTGTAAAGCCTCATTTATTAACACCCATAAATGGCACAGAAGCTTTTCATGAATACAATCTTTTTCACATGATAAGCTTTACACAATTAATATCAGCATGTGATAAAGCTACAATTATGAGATTGGGGGTATTGGAGACACCTGACAGAAATAAAAGCATTTGTTCACTCCTCACATGTTTTCAGATTATTTGTTCACGGGTTAAAAGGGGCAGGAAACAAATGTTAAGAGTAAATGAAAAGACCTAATTGTCAGTTCAGACAGAAATATCCAACAGCTTTATATTATACAATATTAAGACTGTTGAACTGACCTTTGTGTTATACCTGAGGAATTCCCCTCTTAAGTCTTTGACTGCACAACAAAATTATATTTACATAGCTGCATACAGTACTGCTTTGTTTGGAAGCATAGCTTAAGAATGATATGCAGACACTTGCATTGTGCATTCAGAAATAAGTGTGTCCTTTGTAATGTGGTAAACATGAACCCCTGAAAATGTTTCTTTTGAAAGTGTAGTAAACAAACGCATATGGTCATAAGATTTACATCCCACAGAGTGCAGTGATAAGATTGAGTTTCTCCACAGGGCACTGTTTTAAAAAAATCAAGGCGCATCAAAGCCTTACAGATGGGAACTCTTAAGTTGATGTGCTCTGTTTTAATGAACTTTACATTCACATCAGATAAGCAAAATGACTGCATTGTTGTTGCTTAAAATGTGTTTTTGTGTCTGCTTTGAAGCCAAACATTAAAAGCAGTCTGGTGACATATAACCCAGGCATGTAATGAATCAAGTTTATTCAAGAAGTCTTTATTTTTTTAATTAAACATTTCTTATTAAGCAATAATATAAAAACGGAAAACTCAGGATAAGGTACTTTTAGAATGTTGCCTGGTTAATTTTGCAAAGCCTAAAAGAAGATCCAGTTATAAAGAATTATATCATATTTAAACTAGGGCTGGACAAATGACCTTAAAAAAATAGCATCTTTGACACAAAACTTGATTTCTCATTTTAATCCTTTTCCCTTTCAAGGAAGAAAGAAGTACAAATGACACAGTAATTGCTTATTGATTTATTTGTTGATTTTTATCAAACACATCACAAAACCAAACAGAATTTTCCTTTTAGAACCAAAGTGTATGAAGTAACTTTGTTATTAAACTTACACTATGTAGCTTGGATGTAGAAAGGCTTGTCAACATTGACCCTTGCAGCTGCACTGCTTCACAATGTTCTAACATGAAAATATTTTTTTTAAATGTAATCTCATAAAAACAACAAAAAATGTTCCTGCCCAAAATGGCAGGGCTTACCATTATGAAAAACTTACAGTTTCAGTCTTTCTGACCTATAACAATGCTACAACTTACAAATTGTTATTGAGTTTCAGTTGGAAGGAACCATGGATGAGGTTTTTATCCATGGATGCCCAGCAGTAGCAATTTGAGCACTAGAGTAAGTCAGGGGACAAGTAAACTTTTATTTCTTAAATATCCTGCAACCATTAGTTAGAATTAATCTATTTATCGCCCAGCCCAGTACTGAACCAAGTTGATGTTGATATAAACATTAAAATGAGGGGAAAAAAGACCTCCTGACCACAAAAAGGATAAAACAGTTGCACAAGCTAGAGATCTGGGTGACTAATATCTAAAAGGGAGAATATAACAGCCTTTATTTTTATGAATGGGCCACTTTTGTGTCAGATTTAAGACTTGCACTGCAACGTGACTCAATGAAAGTTGTCCATCTACGTTAACCTGTCACCATCAATTTCGAACATATAATTTGAATCTCATGTTGTCAGCTGTGTATTTTTCTTAATTTCTTCAATGTTTTGCAACAATACATTGAATGTTAAAAGATAAATTAATTTCAGGTATAGAGTAAAATCTATCCTGGTCTCAAATGTGCCTGGAGATGTTGGCAATTGTAATGAAGTCTGGAGAAAAGGATGATAAAGAAAGTGTAGAAAGCACCCGAGAGCCAGCGAGTGTTGAGACTTCAATAAGTATTTCATTAACTACATCGGTGGCTGAGTAAAATGGCTTTTGCATATATTTGTCTCTCGATTCCCTGCCTTTGTCCTAAAGGGCTACCTGCAGAAAGGCTTGTAAAAAAAGACCCATGTTAAAGGGCCTTTTCTCTGACATCACAAACCTAAAGCTTTCAGAAAACAACATGTTTAACAGGTTTTCAAGTTTAACTCTACCTTTCTATCTTAAAACAGAAACTTTAAGTGAAAGTTCCTGCTGCGGCCAGCTGCAAGTTCCCTGTTAGGATTTAGTAAACATAGATTTGACTGGTCTATTTGTTTTGAGTGCTCACGGTGTTTACAATCTTCTGCACATATCACACTGTTCCCACGCTGCTGCAGCTGTTTGTACTAGAGTTAGTGATGGGAATTCCGGGTCTTCTTAGGGAATCGTCTCTTTTGGATCGGCTCCCTACAAAGAGATATCTCTTTTGGCTCCCATGAGACTCTTCTGATTTTTTTGGTGATTTAATTAATTTATCACCAACAATTATGTAAAATGATGTCAGAATGAATTAATAATGTAAAAGAACATGCATACATGAAATATTTATTTTATTAATGTGCCTTTCTCAATAACTCTAGCATGCTGCAAACAAATTATAAAGAACAAAAAAAACTTTTGACTATTTACATTAAACTTCTAGCTTTTTACTTATAAACAAATTAAAAGTGAAACTACAAAGAAACTTACAATATCACACAACATAATATAAATGTAACTGTGTAACAAAAAAAAGAAAAAAAACATCAGCATCCAGATGGATGCTGTATGTGCAATAACAATGACAACAACAATTATACAAACTAAATAGAAAAGCTGCACCACTACCTCCATGCACCCTATTGTACAGGTATGTTGATATTGCTTTTATATTTCTATTATTGCTTTTATATTTCTGTTTGGCTGTAACTGGGACCTCAGTAACTAATTTTGTTCTATTCTCCTGTAATTGCAGACTGGAATGACAAATAAATTCTTTTTTAAAGTTTTATGTTGTCCTGGAGCAGGCTTGATATGAGATATAATCCTTCAGACTCTACACTCTGCCTTTGTTTGATCAACATCGTTGACATAAGTCCAAATTTTACTCCGTTTTCTGCTTTCACTCATTTTCTTAGCTTCTTTGGTCTTACCGTTGCGTTGTCTCTCCCTATGGTCCCCGCTCTCAAGGACAGCACTACACATATTGACCAATCACGTGCATCTTGAAGAAAAAAGAAGAGAGCGAGGGAAAACAGCGGCTCCCAATTAAGAGCCAGCTCTAAGAGCCGATACGTTTGCGACCGACACATTACTGAGATAGAGTGTCTAAATAAAGGCAGTGAAGTTTAGACTGTTGTATGCTGTTTAAAACTTTAAACAATGTAACCATAGATCCTTGTCTCTGCAGGACTCAACATTCACCAGTGTGGATATTTGTTAAAAAAATCAATAATATTACATTGAGATGCAGCTACAGCTGCTTCTGCACATTAATTTGCATTGTTTTATAAACTTTTTAAACTAATTATTTATTAATTTAGCTCAAAGTTAAAGAGCAGTGCAGTCAACGTAGTCATGATTGATATTTGAAACAAACATGTTTTATCACTTTTTTTGTACAGGATGTAAAATGAATGACAGTGTTTGTTATTTCTATACAGAGGTGGTTTAAGTTGTTTCAAAAGTTTTTAGATATTCTGCCTAAATGAAAAGATCTCATAATAAACCTGGATTTAACTGACATACAGGCACAAAAACACTGCAGGCAAAGGTAAAACAGACAGAGGGTGAAGAGGGACATGTCTAATGTAACACAACCACTGTAACAATAATTTCACATTGTTTAAACAGCATATAAATCACCTTTTGTAATTTAAAACTGATGTTTTGTTGTAAGGAGAGTTTGTTGAAAACAACAGGAAAGTGCTAGATGACTTTGTGAGTCACATCAGTAACTCAATAACTGGCCCGGAAACACATAAAAACATTGTGTAAAAAGCACGGATAATGTGGAACAAAGTTTGTTGTTTCAATGCTGTAGCCTTTATTTTGTTCTGAGTGCCTTTAGTAAACAGCCATGCTTTTGCAAGATTTTTTTTGCAATGTTGTACATGATAGTTTGAACAACCCTCAGTTCACAGAGGTTTTCTCTATACCTCTTTGAATAATGCACTTGTTTTTACATCCTGAGGTTATCACATCATATACAGCCTCCACCTACATGTTTGTTTCTACTCATCACAGGCAGATGCCATGACTGGTTTGGGCAGCTCATAATCATAGCCTTCTGTTGCTTCTCCATCCCCTTAGATTCAAGCATTTCCAGAGGGGAGGGAAGAAGAGCTGCAGCTGATCCTCTACAGTTAAATCATTTCCTTTTTTATTCAACTAAAATCAGATCTTGCTTCACAGGTGCCCAAGACATGATGTAAACAATCAAACACACAGAACATGCCACCTTTAAGAAAACTGATGTAAACAATTAGGGTGAGATGATCAGTCTATATCCCGATCCCTGAAATCAACCCCGATCCAATACTTCAGATTGTTATCGAGACATCCCTGTATTGACAGAACTCTGACCACCTTCCTTACGATGTTTCTGACCCCTACCCTTTTGTATTGACCTAAACTAATTATGCATTGTTTTAAACTTGGTTTTTGTACTTTACTGTATTTTTTTCCTGTATTATTTTCTAACTTATGACATTATGTTAGAAAAAGATGAGACAACATTGTCAGTATCATTGTACAGCTTCAGCTGACTGGGGCAGCCACAAAATAATGTTGCTGTATTTGTCCACATCATCAAGGTGCTCACTGGCCAGTGGGGCACGCTCCTAGAAATATTACCTTCTATCCCTGACATACACTCACACACCGTCACAAACTCAAATGAACTCACCATGGGTAGGTGGTCAGGTGGTCAGTCCTAGACTCAGCTGAATGCTCAAACATGCAGGAACACACGTGCCTCCCCCTCCTCCTTGTATAAATGAGTTACAATAAGTCACTGGACTTATTAGTCTCAAAACATTCAACCGGTTACTCACGTCATTACTGGCGTGATCATTTTATATTGGTGTGTTTATAAGACCGACCCTTTAAGGGATATTTGTCACCAAAGGTAAGCATCCCTCTGTGTTGCCAAGGTGTTATTTCTTTGACATGCACACAGTGTAGTCCTCAGCTGATTACTCTGCGTACGTGTCATTTGTAGTCTAGCCTTGCGGTCTTTTGCTCTTTTACACTCTGATGAACATCTTTCCAGGCCACAGAGCATCAGTCACACACCTGCGTCTTGCCAGCTTGGCTGTATTGCATTGCAGCTCCTTGTTTTAGGACTAAATTCAGCACCTTAAATTTGCTACTCTGCCAAAATGACTCCCTCAAAACATTTTACTGCATGTTGTGTTTGAGGCAGCAAAAAGAAAAGGGAAATGTTTGCATTGTTTTCATTTGACCCTGTACTTGTCATGGTTGTAGGGCATTTACTTAAAACTTGGTGTGTTAGCACTGTTTACTTATAAGCCTTGTATTAATTGTAGTGTTTAATTGAGAAAATCTCATGGGCATTAAGGCTTGTTCAGAGAAGCTGATCAATTTTTTGAGTTGGAAAACTTTTGGCTGGTTAGTATTTGTTCAGGATTCATCTTATTTGTTTTTGTGGGGAACTACTCAGACCAAAACATGTCTACATCTTCAACCAATACTATCATCATGCTGGCTGGGAAAGGATTAAGGCTTTCTACACTAACGTGAGTATGCCAGGTACATGAGCCAGGAAATATGCAGGAGACCTACCGCACAGCGTCTGACAAATTCCACAGAACAACTACTTATGATCAGAGGAGTGCGTGTTTGACCGTGTTAAATGACTGCCTTGAGTGTTGTCCTTTTTTTTTTAAATGCTTTGTCATAGAAGAAGATGGCCAGCCGTTTAATGACTTAATACTATGTCTGTAAAGAAGTGCTGTAAGAGGTTCTTGTGGATGGATGAGGTAAGCTGCATTTCCTAACAGTCTGTCTGCCAGTGCTGGCTATACCTCATAGGTGAACGGATACTTGAAAAACACTGAAAGCAGCTGACAATCTGTTATTTCATATGCTATTTTCAGTGAGCGACAGCAAACTCAGCTGTTTTGTTTGTCTCTGACTTTGCTGAATTTCATGAAACAACACCACATTGCTCTGACATTTCCACCAATCATCTGCTTTTAAGTTGAATCCATGAGGCAATTTACTCCATTCTTTACTTGCAGAATTCAGGCTTAAAAGGGCAGAATATGTTTTTGACAAGATTGGACTTTGGCTTTAATTGCTCTGACAAACAGAGGATTGATAAGTCAAAGAAAGGCCACGGCCATGACCTCTGTGTTTAAGTTTTTTCCTGCTAGGTTTGGCCCCTTTGGCCTCAAACTTAAATGCTTTTGTACTGAATGTTGTAAAACTCATGACAAAATCAAATTGTAATATCAGTAAAGGAGAAAACAGACCATAAGTCAGGTCCCGTTTTGATACTGTATTAACCAAACCTTTGATTTCCATGATGGCTTAATTTTTGGGCACTGACTGATCATGATGTATCAGCAAGACAGGCTGTAATTGTTACAACACAAACCTAAAATAATATTATTTTGTATTTCTTCCAAGGCTATGCAGAGTTTTCAAGCTTAAATGTCTAAAAATGACAGTGATATAGGGATGCACAATATTATCGTAACAATACCAATCAAGATCAAGATAATTGCCTTAAAAGGTGATTATCAGTATCGGCAGCTGGGAAAATTTGGAACGGATATTTTAATCTGTACAAGTGAACCAAAAATATCCCACATTTTGGCTTTATTTTTGGCAGAATGTACAAATGTACTAGCTTGGTTTACCTCATTGTTACTTAATGTTCAGTTTTTATATCAAAAGTGTCATTTATTTAATAGTAACATGATTTTTTTTTGCTTCACTTTTGTTTCTTACACAAATGGACTGTCACCATAAAAGGAACAGGTCAATGTAAGTTGAGAAGAGGCTTTGTGTTTATGACGAAATATATGGATATTGATACCTATATCACTGATGATGAGTTTGAAAATATTGGCATATCTGATATCGGCAAAAATCCAATACAACGCATCCCCACATTGGGGGCACTATCAGAGACGGAGAGTAGAGCGGATGAAAGCTCTAGATTCAAAAATGGACAATAGGGGTGTAAGACAATATTGATACAACAGTATTTATCAATACATCCATCCATTGTGATATTTTATTATTTAACAATTGAAAGAATTTTGCAACATTTGTGTTGTATTCTTGTGTTTAGTTGCAAACATGAAGACATTTGATGCTCCATTTCTGTTACGTTTATTGCTACTATTTCTGTCACTTGGACACCTAATAAGGTTTTTAAATGTTAATGGAACCATGATGACACCAATTAGGATTTTTTACAATACAATATACAATACACCGTGGTTGGCCTTTAATAGATAGAGGAAAAAGTCTGGTAAAAAAAAAATGTGAATATAGTATCTCAGTATGGTGTGATATATCGTATCATCATGCATGTATCACAATAGGTATTGTAACACCAGTTTCTTCAGCTTGATGGTTCAGTAAGCTGGATAGGAAAAAAACAGTCCTGAAAGTATGGAAAGGTGTACTAAGATGAGACGGACCAGAGAGGACTAGGTGATTGAGGTTGTCAGTGGCTTTAAAGGTGAGGAGCAGAATCTTAAAATCCAAAAAATAAGTCATTGTCACAAGACTGCAACTTACTGGAGACTATGTTTCCTAAGTTTTAGACCTTTGATTCAATATCAGATTCAGACTTCATTTATCCCAATGGACAGTTAAGTTTTTGTAGTTTACTTGAAAATATATTGAGGTAAAAGAGGACCTGGCAAATATGATAGGATTTTTCAGCTTCTTTGATTTTGTTGAGGATTTTCGTTATGTATAGTTGGAGACATAAATGACATGGCTACAAGCCAAAGGGTGACGCTACCTTCCAGATGGCCTTAAATCCATCTTCAACTTGGCCTCTTTGTCTGTCAGTAAATTAGACTGTGAAACTTAAGTTGTTTTCAGTATCTGTGTGTTCCTAACCCAGGAACTTGGATGTCGGAACTGCGAATTGCGTTATTTCCCAGTTTAACCCATTCTAATTGTGATTTTGTGAACTTAGGGTATCTGAAGATCGTCCAACTTCCTGAGTAGGATTTCTGACCTAATGGGGTGTTCTCAGTGATATTTAATTTGAAGCTCCGACCTCTTCTGACCCGCTATCAAAGCCTCATATATTAACCAAATGGCTGACATCCCTCTGAATTGTCCAATTCTCTCTGCAGTCAATGGTATGAACAGGCCACTAATTATCTTGCAGGATTAACCACCACATGGTCAAATGCAAGAACAGGAATGTAATTAAATATGATAACAGTACAAACAACGTTTTCATTCCAAATGGCCACTGGGTTTAACATTCTAATAGCAGAAGAAATGGAAGACTTGAAATAATGCTTTATTTTCCTGAGGAGTGCTATTAAGTACCACCCTAATAGCTTGAAAGTGAACTTAGAGAACAGGATATGATCACACTGTGAAAAGATTCCTGGAGCTTTTTGGACCATCTGCCTCTACTACAAAGATCACAAGCCTTTCGGTAGGACTTTGATTATTTTGGAGCAGACCATAATGATACTGTCTTTAACAGACAGAACATCAAAAGAGACTGTTTGCTTCTTATGATTACGTTATCAATTTGTCTTTTTTCTAAGAAACCTGCGCCAGGTGCTCAACAGCAAAACCAAAAGTTACACTGCTATTTTTAAGGAATTTCTCTTCCTTTGAACAAAATTTAAAGCCATCTAGTTTAGACAATGGAAATACAAACATCCATTTCATAAAGATCCTTGTGAATTGGGCAAATACATTTTGTTGGAGGGGTTCATATAACCCCTTGCAATCCAGCAGTCAGCAGGAATGGTAGTCTCAGCACCAAACCAACTAGAAAGCACTCGGAGAGCTCAAACCTCTGCCAAGGTAGCTGGCATATTGCTGTTACATCTGTTTGTTACATCAAAATGATCGTTCACTAATGGCGGTCATCTGGATCACCACCAAAATCTAATCATTTTAAAGTTGAGTCATTCTCTACATCTCCTAAAAATTTCAGCAAAATCTGTCCAGTAGATTTTGCGTAATCTTGCTAACAAACAAACAGACAAACATGCAGGGCCAAAAACATAACCGCCTTGGTGGAAGTAACAAGCTACCCATACAGGGTTGACTCAGGGTACTGGCTGTTAGGATTTAATTAACCTTCCGGTGAGATAACAAACAGACTTGAAAGTTGAACATATGGAGCCACAATTTTGAAGTTGATCATTTAGCTTGTTTATCAAGCTTGTACTTTTAAAAATTGGTCAGAAGAGACATGAACAGCTTTGGTTCTGGTAATTCAAAGTTTGAAGTTAGGACGGATTGTGAGAAAAGCTAATACAACAGTGGTAAATCATGATATTTGATTTAGTGAGGGACTTTTCTGCTTTGTACCTTTTCCCTGCAGACAGTAGCTTGATGATATAAGATGGATGTGTGTGGTCGTGTGAGAATCACATGAAGCAGCTTAAAGGCCAATGTCCTTTTTCCCCTGAGAGAAATAACTGGCGTCCTGTTTTTAGCAGTGCCCTAACCGAACAAAAGAAAAAAAGTAAAACAGAAGAAAAGAAAGAACTAAATTGTTTTCGAACTTCCACACTGTACCTCAGCAGCAGAATTGCCGGTATTGGAGGAAAAGCTTGACAGGCTTAAATTGTGAACTCCAGGAATGACCACGAACACTTAATGGTAGGGTAGGAGAGTGAATGTGATGCTAGTCAGGGAAAGCATTGCATTGTGACTGCAGCCCGTTTGCTGCTTTGACACCTGTGGATATTGACTGTTTGTACTCAGTATGAACATACGAGGTGTGTCAGAAAAGTTCCAGTACTTGTGTCAAAAAAGATGTATTTAGAATCCAAACTACAAACTACAAGTTTTTCCCTTTGAAGTAATCCCCCTGGAGTCTAATGCACTTTCCCATCCTTCTCTGCCACGCTTTCATGCACTCCTGGAAGGATTCTAACGGGATCCTCCACAGCTTCGTCGTCACGGCCTTTTTGATGTCGTTCACGTCTTCAAAACGGGTCCCCTTGATGACCCCCCTTGAGCTTGGGGAAGAGGAAAAATCACACAGAGTCAGGTCGGGTGAGTAGGGAGGTTGCTCCAGCACGGCAATGTTCTTCTCAGCCAGGAACTGACGGATGCTCAGGGCATTGTGGACAGGCGCGTTGTCAGCGTGAAGCAGCCACGACTTGTCCTGCCACGACTCTCCCCTCTTCTCGCGCACTGAACAAAGCAAACGCCGCAGTATCTCTTTGTAGACATTGATCTTCTGGCCCTGTGGCAAGAAGTTCGGGTTTGAAATAAATCTTTTGTGACACCAGTCCTGGAACTTTTCTGACACACCTCGTATGTGTGAAGACTTGTTCAAGGTGGGTGCAAGTGTCTTTATTGAGATAATTGAGAACAAAACAATCAGAAGAATCAATAATTGCATTAGTATCAATTAGGGATGCAACAAGTCCCAATAAATATTTAACAGTTTGGTTTGACGTTCATTGCTCGTTACGCTCACGTGAATTGCTGTATTTTCAGTTTTAAGTACAAACAGATTGCGTTCATTGTTGTCCTTCTTACTGTGAGGTACGCACGACCTGCTGTGCCACCATGCCGCCCCTAGTTAATGATCATACAGTAGAAAAATTATCTGTAATGCGTTTTTAAAATGTCTGAATCTGTTCATTCATACAAGCAAAAAGAACAAACCTCATCGAATCTCTGTAGAGCTCATATTGATTTGATTTTGCCGTGCACAGTACTCATGTAAATTTTTTATCTTCAGAGGTCTTTTATTGGCCAGGAATCATCTCAAGTCAAGGCTTGCCATTGGTGGACCATTGTGTGAGCTCTCTTTACCTGAATTGATGCTTGCTTTTTTTTTTTTTTTTGCTTTTTTTTTTTTTTTGTTATTCAAATTGCCATCATTCAGGTCTCTTGAAAAATGGTAATTCATCTGTGCACTTGCCAAGCAGCCTTCTGTGCCTTTAAGTGCAAGCCCTCCACTGACAGATCTGTTCAAGTCAGTTGTACAAGGTGATATATGCAGTTTAGACCTCAATTACATCTCTGCTGCAGATGTCATGAACTCTCTTTAAAGAAGCATTTTTTTGTATTTTTTCTTAGTTTAAAAGAGGAGCTGTCACAGGCTGGCCTTTTGCAACCCTTACCCAGTATTCTTCTGTTGAAAAGGAAAATTGTGTTAAAAGTAAGTCTAATGTAAACTTGTCTGTTCTTCTAATTTCTCCAGAGTGCCTTTTTATTAAGAAGAGTTTGAAACCTCCCCAAAAACCATAGCATCTAGACTGGGAGCCAAGCAGGAGGAAGGCTATTCGGGTGAGTAAATAGGCTGCAGTATTTCTCTGAAGAATGAGAGGATTCTTTTTATCAGTGCTGTGGTTGATTACATCTACAACTGTTGAAAGAATTCATTCAAGGAATTTCCTTGCTCTTACATGACTGTACTGCTTTTAAAGAGACAAAAACTTGTGTTTGTGATGCATATTGTGTTTCAGCTCACCAATATCTTTATTTATAAAAATATTTAACCAAGTGAAAGTGTATTGGATTTTTTCATTTAGAGCCCAATTTCAATTGGACCCACAGATTTAATGGACAAAAGATCTTCAACCACTGGGCCACTGGCCGAAACCAGGCCATAAAGAAACAGAAACATATCAAAAAATTAATTACAGCTTTTTGAATCAAGGAGACCGAAGAGTGTTTTATTTTGATAAAAATAATCGAATCCTCGCATATCTGCCTGTGCAGTTACACTCAGGCTCTCTGTCCCTGTCAATGCTGTGATGAAAGAAAAAGTAAAACTTGAGATAAACTCATGGCTAAGCCTTGTACTCATGCACTCTTCCACTTGTGCTTTGGACATAGCTGTAAATATATTTGACTTTGCATGATGTTTGTAACTGAAGGACAGTCAAGGCACACGAGAGGACTCAACTTCCTGATGTGGAAGGATTAAATTCAGAGGTAAGATCTTATAAAATCCCCGTCAGTAATCAATGAAAACATCTAATTGGCTTGATCTAATGACCGATCTGATTAATAACACTCCACCGTCATTGAATAAATGCTGTTTTTTCGGCATTTTTCTTCATGCTCAAAACTTGTAGAAGTTTGATTAAAAATACCAACAGGGTGATACAGAAGTGGGAAAAATATTTATAATAAACATGTTTGCATGATCATGATGGTGGATCAGTGGAAGAGTCAGTTGTCTGTCAATGTTAAGGGTTCCATCCCAAACCCTGTAGTCTCATGTTGGTTTGTCCCTTAAAAAGATATCATACCCAAAAATGAACATTTAAGTTCATATGGACAGGTACAGATGTGATAGGCCAATACTAATGGTCACTGTTAAGTATTAGTATAAGTATTTAATTATCAATTTTTAAACAGGGTTGCTAAAATCAGCACACCATTTGCATCTCTGTCAGTGGCTTAAACAATCAGTTTACTCAGATGTTACCTTCAATAGCAATTTCCTTGGTCCTCCACAAGTATGAAGCAGATATTCTTTCATTCTTTTAAGATATTTTCAATAAAAAATGCAAACAAGGCAGATCATTTATGCTCAGCTTTCACATGTTAAATAATGAAGTCATTGTAGTTATAACAATCTGAAAATTCACAGTAAAGTTTCACAAAAATGGCAACAAAAGAAAAACGACAAAAAAGAAATCCAGTTCAGCTGTTACTATAGATATGACAAAACAATCAGAAACACATAACATAAAAACAAATCTGATGTAGTCAGTTTGATAGGCTCCTGTCTCTGTTCTGCTTCTGAAATGTTTCTAATGTCTGACTGACACGACTGTGAATACAAAACAATTACATGGCCCTGCCTGTTCATACATCCTTACTGCCATTGTAGGTGCATTTTTTCAGCAAGCTTGGCATATGTAACATTACTGCCTGCAGGTCTTCAGTTGGCCTGTGCGTTTCGTTGAAAAAGTTGACCAGTTTGTCACTTACTAGCTGCTTGCTAAAAGACTTGTTAATATGTGACCATGTATTAATAGTGCAAAAGAAAAGTTT
Source organism: Cetoscarus ocellatus (assembly GCA_037902135.1). Classification (NCBI taxonomy): domain Eukaryota; kingdom Metazoa; phylum Chordata; class Actinopteri; order Labriformes; family Labridae; genus Cetoscarus; species Cetoscarus ocellatus. The sequence continues at coordinate 135,997 of JBAMNC010001855.1, forward strand.
ATAAGGGTTGAAATGGTCTTGTTAATTGCATACTGTATTTTTCTTTAAGCCTCTTTGTTTGTCTAACTTGCTTCTAAAATAATTGCACAGCTATTTAAAATGTGGGGTCTATAAATGATTGCTATAAGTAGTTTAAAAAAAAGTTCAAAAATTAAAAATAATATTTTTTTTTTCTGTGGAAATTTGCCATGATCACTGAAGTTTCACTGTTTTTGTAACAAGCATTTAGAGGATTTTATGAAATAGTGTTTGTCTTGTTTTCCCTTAAAGGCCAAGCACAACAAAGACTGTAATCAGGAAAACACAGCAGGCTCTGTTACTCCTCAGAGGGTGTGCTCTTTAAAAGAAGATCCTGGTTTTGCCTCAGCCTATCTGCTGGGAGGTTCATAGGTCACTTCTGTCTCATGTTTTTAAACACTGTCTTGTTAAGAGCCGTGAAGTAGGCTTGCAACCACAGCTAATGTCTGCAGCATTCAGTCAGCACGTCATTTGCTCCTCTTACAAATTAAATCTTACCTACAGCACAATCAAGAAGTTATTTTGGTAAGTAGCTTTTTCTTCAGTTTCATGTGAGTGTTACTAATTAGGTGAAATTGTCCATAAGTGGATGTTTTTCTAAAGCATTGCTATACTTTTCTTGTGCATTTCAAAGATATTGAATTAGGCCACATGTTGAATTACCTGGACGAGTCAAAATAGCAAGAAATGCACTTGTTATATTCGTAACACTAGTTATTGTATTTATTAACTTTTAAAATACTTGTCTGAAATTAAAAAGGAAATAGCAATTATGCAACATTATTTAAGTTCTTTAATCTATATTAAATGATAATCTTTTTAGAGAGGGTTTTTTGATGTTTGGGAAACATAAAGTTGGTACAATTCTGAAGTTTGTCACTGATAAGAACCTGATGTTGTCTGCTGGTTGATTAACGCTTTAAAGAATAAACAAAGGCATAGCTTTGGTTAATTGTTTTAAGCTGTGCTCTCTTAGACATATTTTAGAAATAGTAATGTTAATATGTTATAGTTTTACATGTTTCATTTGGATCGATCATTTTCATTGATTTATTTTCTCACTCTGCCAAAACACCAAGAAAAGCAGCCATTGTCCATCCAGTCACCCCTGTGCTAAGACGGAAAATAGGACTTCTGGGAAGGGTTATCTAAGTTATCTTTGACTTATGTTTTGTGTCCTCTACTCTAATTCTTTACTTCTGGTGGGTACCCTGAAAGAAATCAATGTAGGCATAGTGTGATCTTTTGTTGTAACTACAAGCCGGCAGTGAACAATCCGTATCTGCTCAACTTGCGAAGTGCGCAGAGAATCTACCACCCGCTTTATCTTTAACATTTAAACCAGTATGTGTTTTCTTAGCAACAAAATCTATTCCTTCAAGATGCTGATGCTGTAAATCAAGTACAAACTTTGCTAACAAGCTGGCTGCCAGAAGTGTTTGGTCTCTGATGTGTGCCATCCAGCCATTATCTACTATTCCTCATCTGACCTCTCTTGACTCCTATGCACCCCCGGTTCCACTCCTCCTCTAAGCATCGACCACCCACAGGCTTCACAAGATGTCTTATGAGGATCATTTGACTGGAGTGATATTGCTGCTCCAGGCTTTTCAAAGTGGGGAATACAAACAATTTGTTGGACTGTTGTGCTCAATTAAGTCCTCAGATCTGTCCATGGATCTGTATTGCTGTGCCAAAGGTAGCAGCTTGGTTTGTTCGACGTGATAGTCTATAATATCGATTTGTGTATTACTATAATTATATTGACTATGTGACTTCTGAGTTGTTGACTGATTTTTCAGTCAATATGTCAGTATGTGAGTCTGTCATTGCCTGAAAAGCAGTGTTTATATAACCCTGGTATTATCTTAAAGTAAACAACATTAGAGTTATTTTACCTGAACTGGGAACTCTGTCATCATTTGTTAAATAGCATTACCTGGTGTGATTTTTTTTTTTCACGTATGAAATGACCACTGTCTTTTTTTAGAGATAAGCAGATTTGGTTACTGACAGGGCCACATTATTTTTATCCTAATAGTCAGAGAGCCTAATTGTTACCAATCCTAGTAATATTAATTTGACAATTATAGATACCAAAAAGTTAACAAAAGTAACAACATTTTTAAGAGAATTCATCTATTAATTTGTTGTCTTAAACTCAAACTACAATGTATGTAGTTATGCTTAATTTAATAAGCTAAACACTACTTTTAAATGCAGTTAACTTAAAGGTTTCTTGCTATTTTAGTATATATTGCATTCATTTTTAAATGCTGTAGTTGTTTATTAAAAAACAATAGCAGCCCTTTATTTGGTGATGCATATAAAGAAATACAGGAATAACAGTATTTTATCGTTAACTTCTAACAAAGAACTAAAAGTATGCCAATAATCAGTGATTAAATTTACAATATAAATTAAATGTTTACACTGAGGTTGTCAAAAAGCTGTACTTTAATACTTTTTAATACCATAATTTTAAAATTACATTATACCATGAAATTTACCATTCAATAATATAGAAAATATCGCAGCTCACCTGACAAATCTAGTATGAAAGTTTTCAACCCAGGGCTGCAGAACAGAAAAGAAGTATTTCAACTACAATATAAAGTAATTTTACCATTCAACTTTTAGTGTGTTATCGTGTTCTTGCAAAGTTTTGTTGTTTGATGCAAATCAGTAATATTAGTAGTTTTACTTGAAATAAACTGAAGCATATCCAGTTTCACACCTAAAGATCTGGTTTAATGTAAAGCAGTGGAGTTAGATTTTCTGCATTGGATGTCATTTAACCAATTACTTAATGTCAAATAAAGCAAATAGCATAATGTTCTAAGGTATCAAATATCAGTATCAGTAAAATAAACGAGCAGTCATTTGAAAGCAAACAGTTCTATAAAGGACATCAACCAATAATATTTTACATTTGATCACTGTGCAAGTCCAGTAAAACTTTTATGTAGCATGCTGTAATGGCTGTTAATTTTTTTATTGGATCATCATGCATCTTTTTTTGTGCAAAGCTCAGCAATTCTCATTCCATCTCTTCTTTTTGGCCTTGCAGTCGGCTCTTGCTTGCTTGTGTCTGCAAGTTCTTTTCTTGATTTAGATTTACAGTCTTAATTTGTGCATAATGTTTACTTTCTCCTTGCCATGTCATAAACTCAGGTGTTTTTGGGTGCACCATCCCTCTATCAAAAAGCTGAGGGCTCTCTACCTGCAACTAATGACTGACTAGCACCACATTGCCAAACCAGTCATTTTCAGGTTCCAATTGTCTCTTGCCATTGTGGCTCTCACATTAGATGAAGACATGGAGCTAGATGCAGCTGTTCAGACTTTGACATTGAGGAAATGAATTAATCAATAAAATATAGAGGGCAGCACAGCAGGTAGCGCACATGACTCACAGCAAGAAGGTTGCTGGTTTGATCCCTGTGTCTGTCAGGGCCTATCTGTGTGGAGTTTGTATATTCTCCCCATGCATGCACAGGTTCTCTTCGGGCACTCCGGCTTCTTCCCCCAGACCAAAAACATGCTAATTAGGTGAACTGGTGACTCTAAATTGCCCTTAGGTATGAGTGTGAGAGTGAATGGTTGTCTGTCTATAGCACACACTGTTTTTTGAAGGTTTGTCCCTACCTAGGCAAGAATTTTTCAGAGATTTTCTTCATCCATTTTGAAAAATAATCCTGTTCAAATTTTTTAAACCTGTTTTTTTTTTGTTAACATAACAAAGATTAAACACATGAATGCACAGGTACATGCTGTTAGTTGAGTGCAACAATGTCCCCCAAATGGACATTTGACAATGACCATTTATGTTTTAAATTTATCTCACCAGCTGCAGCTTCACTTGTGTTGCGCTTTAACTTATGGTCACGTTAGCTGTTCTTTACAAAGTTGCTCTGTATAGTTTTCAATGTGAGACACATCCAATGAGCTACTGCTGACACTATTGTTAACCAAAAAAGAAATAAGAATTCATGAGCACTTTTGCTTCCTTGAGTACCTGCAGCGACATAGTGGAGAAACAACTGTGTGTGAAATGTTAGGCATGTGAAAAGTCTAGTTAGCATTAAGGAAACAATTGAATTTTAGCTGCCGTAGCACAACTCAAATGTAAACAGAAGGAATGACAACTATACCATGTCACACACTGGTGAAACTGGCCCAGTGTGGTGTATCAAGCCTTTTACACTGTTTTTCCTGTCTACACATGAACACTGTAAATGAAATGTTTAAAGATCTTTACCCCAGCAGGAGTGTTTCAAATGTGTATGAAAAACCAAAACACAGAGAAAACCTCTTTTTCAACAGATATCCTACCCTTGTGTGGGCAAGGCCTTAATAAGAAAGTGAGACAAATTCTGATTGTGCTCTTCTCTGTTTTTATAGGGGACCAGAAGTAAGGGGACAATGAGAGTCCACGTGCACACTAAGTTCTGTTTCCTGTGTGTGGTCACCTTCCTCTTCCATCCGTCCAGCCGCTGCCATGGTGAAGGACAAAGCCATCAACATGGAGGACATCGACATGCTGATCACAACCATGTCCACAACGACCTGCAAATCTCTGATGCGCCATACATGGGAGGAGCTTCTCCACCTTCAGAGACCAATGACCACCAAGGATATTCACCAGAGGAAGAGCAACAGTTTTACATCCAGCAGCTGTTTAGGCGCTATGGCAATAAAGACCGACTGGATTTCCAGGGATTTCAGAATCTGCTGCTAAGCTTAGGTCTGGGAGAAGTAAAGGTGGTAGGTTTGGATCATGATGATCTTGGCCATGACCATGTAGCTCATCTAGACCTACTGGATGTGATGAAAGGGCTTCATACACATTCATCTGACGAAAGAGGCCATGGCAAGGGTCATGGGCATAAAGGCAGTCATAGCCACCATCCACACACTGAAGAGGTTCCTACAGAGTGCAGCCATCACACTACTGCTGCCAGCCCTGCTGCTGGTGCTCCAACAGGACTTGACCATGGACATGGTCATGACCATGACCATGATCATGACCATGATCATAATGATGGGCATGATGCGGAGCACAGTCATGGTAAAGAAGAGGATAAGGACCATAAACATTCTGATGGACATGTGCAGGACACACATGTTCATCAACACAACCATGGCCGTGATCATGCCCATGAAAAAGATCACAAACATGAGCCGGTGCATTCTACCAAGGAACAATTGCCTCACTCTCACGGTGATCACAACCACAGTGCTCATGATCACAGCAGTCATGACCATGGGGATCATGAACGCGACAAAGAGCACATACAGGAACAGAAGGGCCTGACGACCTCTCCACCTGACATTGAGCCACAACGTAAAGATCAAGATCACGGTGACCATGATCATAGTGACCATGATCACAATGATCCCAACCATGACAAAGAACACAAACATGAAAAGGCTCAGGTTCAATCCAGTCAAAAGAATCTTTCTTCACCACCTCCTAGTAATCATGATCATGGTGATCATGACCACAGTGATCACAATCACAGTGAACATGACCATAGTGATCATGATCACGGAGTTCATAACCATAGTGATCATGACCATAGCATTCACAGTCATGACAAAGAACACACAAATGACCAAGTACAGGCACAGTTTGAGGGTAAAGATCTGTCCCCTCAACCTCATAATGGTCATAATCACAGGGGTCACAGCCATGGGGATCATGGCCATGAAGATCACGACCATAGTGATTATGACCACGGGGATCACAACCACAGGGACCACAAACACGACCACAGAGCACCAGCAAGCACAGTCCCTATACCGAGCAACCAGGTGCAGCAACCATCCCAGGCTCCGCAGGATCTACAACCATCTTCTGCCACCACACAGGGCAGAAAACAGAGAAAGCCTGTCAGGGCCAGAGGACAGACTGGGGGACACAAAGACACTTCCCATGCCCATGACCACGACCATGAACATGGACACAGTCATGACCATGACCATGACTATCAACATGGCCACAGTCACGACCATGGTCATGGTCATGTTCACAAACGGAAAAGAGAAGCACCAGGAGGGCATGCCTATCCCACTCTGCCTGGCCCGGCTGGTCATCAAGAAGGACAGGTCCATCAGCACGAGGAGGTAAGATGCAGTGACTGATGTTAACTCCGCTAAAATTTGGGAAAACATCTGAAAGGTGAACTTCAGAGACACTTTGGGATTATGCTGTATTGTGATCTAATTTAAACGCGTACTTTAAGGAATGGCTTTCCTGAGGCACTTCTGGTTCCTAGCACAGACCAAAAGCATACTTTTCAGGTTTATTGTTGATTCTTAATTGCACTAAGGTGTGAGTGTGTGTGAATGGTTGTTTGCTTCTACATGCCAGCTCTGTGGCTGGACAATCAGTTCAGGGTGTGACCCCATCACCCAATGTCAGCTGGGACAGGCTCCAGCCTCCCCCCAGATTGATGGATGGATGAATGGACCTATAGGATTTTGGTGACGTGATATTTTTTCAGACACAGTTAAATAGAAACTTAGCTGCTTGTAATTCAACACTTTTACCAGCCATGCAGTTGCTTTGGCCCTCTTCTCATAGATTATGAAAATGTAGAGCCCCAAAAAGACTGTGAACAAGGACTTAGTGGCACTCTAAAGGGCCCATATTTGACTTTTTGAGTTCCATGTGCTTCTTGGGGTGTTCTGCATGTCTCTCCTGCATAGAAGAGTGCTTATACATACAAGACAACAAGGCTGTGGCATCTGGACTCTTTCCTCTCCTATTTACAGCAAAAGTAGCTGCCTGAAATGGCTTGTCTCCCCACCAAACCCCAAATATTCCTACCAGTGTTATATCATTCGATTGTTGCATCAGAGGATTGTGTACACTCATTGGCTCAGGCCAGTAAGCTCAGTGCAGAGCGAAGACTGTAGAATGAATGCAAGGTTGTTGAAAACATGCCACTGAGCAGCCCTGAACTGGTCATTTACCACAGAGTGGACTGGTGATCCTATCAGAGTGAACTGGCCCTATGAGGGGAAGGAGGTCTTAAAATGACAGGAGCTTATACAAAGCATCACAGAAAGACTGGATCAAGAGTACTTAGTATGTGAATACTAGAAGTTTTTTGAACATTGATAATTGTTAATATACTCTAGCAGCAATTGAAATAAAATAATGAACCTGAGTTTAGGCAATAGATTTTAAAAAAAGAAATAGAAGAAAACACATGACTATACTTTGATCGTTGACCAGGGATGGAAATGGATGAAATTTTATTGATACCAACACCATTGGTCAAATCTTCTTACCAATCCGATCATTTCTTAAATCTCTTTATAGATTCCTGTGTATTAGCTGAAAAGTAAGAGTTCTGCGTCAATTACGTCAGTCACATGTCATAACTGTTATCGTGTGCTGTGTCAAGAAATGTTTTGGCATGTTGCGTGTGTTTCCACCCTTGGTAGAAATACCACAGTCACAGACGAAATACGTTGTGCTGTTGACTATGTTTTGTTTATAGTTACTAAAGACAAGAAACTAAGGAAAAGGTACTGAAAAGGGTATTAATGCATTGACAAGGCATGAAAGCAAATGATACTGATTCTTCAAACTAGTTACCTCCGCCAAGGAGGTTATGTTTTCGCCAGGGTCTGTCTGTTTGTCTGTTAGCAAGATTATGCAAAAAATACTGGATGGTAGAACTGGGTTAAAAGAATCGATCAATCGATTTTCCATTGAATGGCCAAATATCGATTCATAAAATCCTTAAATCTATCTTTTAATACGTCTTTTCTCAGTGTGTAATACAACCTGCAGTTTAATGCCGAGCAGTCTCGTGTGACCAGCCATTAATTTCCCATAATGCCATGTCACATCTAGTGTGACCAGGCCAGAGATCTCGCGTGATGTCGTCACTAAAAAATACGAAGGCAGCAATGAATCAGACAAGAGCAAAACTATGTGCAAGATATGCAGGGTGGAGGTGACATATTGTGGAAACACAACGAATCGCCGAAATCATTGATTGAGACACCACCCGGACACGCAGTCTGCGAAGATGTCAGACCCAAAGGAAATGCAGCTTGTGAAGGCATTTGTATGTAAGTTTTCAGCAAACTCTCCATGAGCCCAGAAAATAACCAATGCTGTCGCAGCATTCATATACAAGGACATACGACCATACAGCGTTGTTTGTAGCCACCTTATTTACACTGCCTGCGCTGTGGTTTAATTTGATTTAAATTATTACATTTTGTTTTGGACAGGTTATGTTTAATAAAAAGTACATGATTACTGTAACTGCTTTGGGCTCAGTTCTTAATGTAAACTAGGGCTGAACGATATGGACAAAATTTCATATGGCGATATTCATGCCAGATATCTCGATATCGATATGATATGATAGGACTACGGGTTCGTCGAAAACCAGGCATTTTTCAGGAAAAATAAATACATCATAATACAAAAGAATGTGGAAAGTGCAGTTTTAGCGTGGAGAAAATCTATATCGTTTATATCGTGGCTTTTCGATATTATCTTGAATGTTCATATCTCGATATTGATAGGATAGCGATATATTGTTCAGCCCTAATGTAAACATTAATATTTTTAATAATGCACAAAGTTAGAGTTAGTTTCTACTATTTACAGCATTAGTTCTCTGAGAATCTCTTCCATATTTCAGTAAAATTGGTACGATGGCTGAAATATCCTTAACTGAATTGAAATCAATCAAATTGAATCACAAATTAAATTGAATCGGTCCCTTTTGAATTGAATCGAATCGATTTGGGAAATCTGGAATCGATACCCAGCTCTACTGGATGGATTTACATGAAACTTTTACCAGAGGTGTGGATTGGTCCATGGAAAAAGCCATTACATTTTGGTGCAGATCCAATCCAGATTGACGTCACAAAAAAAATGTTGTTTACGTCATTATGGGAATTGTAGTTTATTTGCAAACTGACATCAAAGTTTTTCAAGCCTATGTCACTACATTTCCCAGCTTTCCTTGCAATGCCACCGAAGGAGTTCTGCTGACACAGCGGCTAACAATAGCCTGGTAGATCGGCACAACTGAGCTGCTTGGCGGAGGTTTGCGCTCTCTGAGTGCTTTTCTAGTTGCATATGATTCTCAATTGCAAATGGCAGTTCCAATCACTATCAGTGGTTGTTCTTAACTTCAGTTCAAAAAACATAATAACAATAAAAATTGTTTTTAAGAATATTCAAACAAGGGTGAGAATTTGACATTTTTTGTATACTTGTGGATAAATTTTTGGTTTTATGTTATTGGTTGTATCATGGCCTTTGGTCTCTCTTTCTAATCCTCAAATCCTTTTCCCTTTCAGTGTCTGAACCTGACTCAGCTCCTCGCCCACTATGGCCTGAGTCCAGACTCGCTCATCTCCCCACACCAGTTCACTTACCTGTGTCCTGCCCTGCTCTACCAGATAGATAGCCGTGTCTGCATACGCCATTACCACCAGATGGATGTGGAGCAGGAGGCTCTCGAGACAGAGAATTCCGGTAAGTGCAAACTATTTTATCGACCCAGACGATTTTCCCCTGAAAAGCTTCATAATGTAGATAGAAACAAACGCTAAATTACACAAGTGTCAACCGACCCCCTCAGACTAACTGGCGGTGGAGACATCACTCAGGGCTTTATAACTCATCCAACTAAGTTTGGTTGTTGTTTTTTTAATTCTGTATTCTCTTCCCTGCTAGACTTTTTTCCTGCTGGATGGTAGCAGAAGTAGAGAAAATTATGTGTTCAGGTTTGCTCATTGTTCTTCATTAAATCTAAGAGCTCTGAAACAGCAGCATTTTTGTGACCAGTTCTATCTTTTTGCTTAATTGGCTTTCCATATAGTAAAGAAAATGTTTTTTCTTTGCTTCAAGACAAAGCTGTAAGAAAATTCTGTCAGTGATTTTTCTGTCAGACTGCTTTGCACTTGATTTTCTGAATGGGGCAAGTAGCAGTGACATTTTACACCTTGTCTATGATGGCATCTGCCTCTCAGTTTATCCACCTCATTTGTTCTCCCTCAGCAGATCATTGTTTCACTGGAATAATTATCATTATTATAGTTATTGAGTGATTATGATTGATAATTACTTAATAAAGTTTTTATTAGGGTAATTACTAAGTAATTCTATAATGGATCAAAATGTGTCTTGGGTGATGACTTTATCTAAAAAAACAAGACTCAAAAGGAGGGAACCTATAAAAACTTGGGCATTGTGTAAAAATGTCAAAACGCTGAATGGAATTTTTTCCCAGGGAGGCAGTAAATTCTTTATAGACCAACACAGTTGTGAAATATCCTGGACAGTGATAAGAATTTGACAACTAAAAGAGTATCTCTTTTAGATGCCATAACCCTGAGAACACAGCTCTCTTCATAAACTGCAAACCATAAGTGTGCTTTTTTAATCCGCGGTATTCACAATATGATGCAATCAAGATGTTCAGCTAGAAAATACAGACTAGCCCGTTAAAGGGAGGAGTTTCAGAAATAAGTAGTGAAATGTTTAATTTAATTATTCATGCCAAAGTTTTAATGTCAGTTATTTAGATAAACCAGGACTGTGTCCCTGTTTTTCCCAGGGCATACCCACCATTGTCTGCTAATTCTAATTCCTTGATCATTTTGTCACAATGGCAAAGCGGTCTCTTCTTCATTTGCATACACTGACAGATCAGCAGTGACACCTCAGCACTTATCAGCAGACTGTCAGAACACAGCCCACATTGATTTTTACTGCACCCTTAACAAAGAAAATAGCCAATCACAATTTAGGATTTTGGATTGGCTGCTGTGGCGGCTAATCAAAACCTAAGGGCAGTCTAGGCCACCAATTTGGTCATTCCTCCAAGCCTTTGAGCATTACCACATGCCCTACTATTTAAGAAGCAGTGGTTTTTACCAAGCACTACGGTTTGGTTGAAAATATCTTGTCATGGCTTGGTATGGTTGGATGCATAGTATCCCAAAAGGAATACCAAAAAAGGACATTAAAGACTGATTATTTATGTACCTTTCACAACTTCTAAAATTGGAGACCCAAATAACTGTGTGCTGTGCTGAACAAACCTGAGCCAAGCCAGACTGCTTGATGAAAATTTAGCCTTTATCTTTACAGTAGGATGGGAAATATTTAGGCAGCCATATTAACTTTTGGATTTTGCATGCATTGAGGTGAGATTTAGGAACCTAAATTAATTCAAACATTTGATTTTAAAACACTTAACAAGTTGGATTTTCTTGCCTCATTGGCAGACTCTTTAATGTATCACAGATGCCTGAGGCTTTAATTTTGTATTAATATATTAAAATAACAAATGTCAGGACTTGCCATGACAGTGTGACCTAAAAAATGTTATAAAATACACTTAATTATCTGTAAAATGAAAAATATGTGATATAGTTTTGTTAATATTATGAATGCAGAAAGCTGATTTATTTTTTGAATCTATTACAAATCCCAGTGAGTGTATAAATAGGTAACAGCCATCGGCAGGTGTTGATAAGATACATTAAAAAATGTAAATATAGTGTTTTTTTTTAGCAGCAGCTGATTAGTGTGTCTTTGGTCAGCCAGGAAGACCAATATTTTGTGTGTTGACAGAGATGCATTTAAAACTACAGAAACAACAAAGCAGTGGTTTGCGGTGTAGGGTACATAACATATTTGACATTCTTAGAAACAGCTCATAAGATTTGTGTCAGATGCCTTGCATCTATTAATATATTAGATCCTGTTATCAAAATTCTAGTTTCTCTCATGCCCTCCTCTCTCATGTGTTTTTAAAATTGCAAAGTAAAATATTTTTTGGACTTATTTTATTATCATATTAGCATTTGATAGAGAATATTTCTTGTCTTAAGGGTGTCTCTTCTCTTCGTCCAAATCCTGAAGTTAATTATACACCAAGGGAAAACCCAGAAACAGACCAGGAGCTGAGCTGTAAAGAATGAAGGCCAATGCTGAGCCCTGCTCTGTGACGGCACAGTGTAATAGCAGGAAATAAAGTTAAAAATTAATGAGTGACAGGTTTGCTCCAGATCAAACCATTACCAGTAATCACAGTTTCTGATAAACAGAACAAGCCTCTTATGACCTACTGTGTTTGTGTTAACGGGTTAAACAAGGAAATCTAAAGGGATAGTACAAATGAAAATTAATGTTGAAACTTGCATCTAATCCTTAAAACTTTTTTCTTCACATGCTCTCTGTTAAGCCTTCAGTGTGATTGGATTCAAGTTTCATAACAAATTAGACAAGAAGATTTAGATCCATCAGTATGAGTAACAAGGCAAATGTGGCGTCATTAGATGATTTAAAAGGATTTTTGTTCAGATAGAAAGTTTTCAAATATTGAAAGATTCTATACACAAAAGTTATTGTTTCTTCAGTGGCTTCAGTTCAGAGTAAAGTGGTCAAGCAGCATGAAGTCAGACTGTGACATTGGAGAAATTCCCAACTGTACACACTCCTGAACCTTTTAATCATTAAACACACTTCGCTCTGTAGACACCTATATCACACATACCTCAAGCTGCAGAGTGCTGCCACTGAAAAGAGTCATAAAAATGGTAATGATGCTGAAGAAGTCAACATGAGCAAGTCAAAAGGGCAGGGATGACTTCTCATTAGTGAAAATACTAGGCCCGCTAGATTGTCTGCAGCAGTGGACCGGGACTCAACCGTAGGCATCGCCACACGCGGTGAAGCTACCTCTCATTTACCTCCCGCCAGCATCCACGGGGGAGCTCAGAAAATTTGCCGTTTCTTCCTTCTGGTCCCCACTCCCCTCTCTTTTTGTGTTGTGCCAATTAGGAGAGCCTAAGCGACACACTGGGCCATTTTTCTGAGCCATGGCTCACAGGAGACGCGTAATTGGAGAGAAGACACAGATCGGTGGGCCTCCTTCTCCTCTTTTCTGTTCCCTATCACTGCCTGCTATTGCCCGCCACAACCCCTCAGCACACCTCCTCTTCTAATCACTGCACACACACGCTAGAAAAGTACAACTGCATAAGGGTAATGAGACAGAGAAGTAGATGAGCTTCAGGGGTGTGAAGGACCTGCAATGATGTACTGCAGGCTGATACACGGTCGGCTCTCAGGGTTACTACATGTTCTGCCTGATGTTACAAATAAGAAAGCAGTCGACTGTAGCATCTTCACTTTTGTGAGGCATAAAATGGTAGCAACAATAAAAGGAGAAGGTGAGATTATTAAGGATGTTTCCGTTGGTAATGAGATATCCTGCGCCTGTCCAGTTTTTTACTTGTAATGATAGGGCTCCCCTGAACAACATTTTGTTTAAGACTATAAATCAGAAAACCGATTATAAACTTTACAGGCATTGTAAAAGCCCTAGTCTACATGTAGGTGGGTATTTTGAAAAGTGGTATAGTTTGTGCACTTTCTCCTTTTGTACAAGCCCAAATTATGAAATTGAATGCACACTATAAGAAAAACTCCTACCAGGCTGGAGATAGACAGTAAGAAACAGCTTGAAAGGTCACACTGCATGTTTGTCCTGTGTGACATTACAGTGCACTAAACTCACTTCTGCTTACATTAAAGTTGTGCTTTGGTGGATGTTGCAAAGATATTGCTGGTTTCAACGTTGCTAACTGGAGTATTTACTTTCTCACACATACATTTGCAGTTTCACTCTGATAATGTTGCTGCTTTATATGACATTCCAACAAAACCAAACCTACTGGCACTCTGGACAAGACACAGTTTTACAGAATGACTGTGTTAACTGGGGATCCATAGCTGTCCTTAGTTGGTTGGTGCTGTTACAAGAGATGTTGAAATTGCCAAAAGCACCAAGTGTTTTTTTCCCTTTGTTCTGGCAGCATTAGCATATCATATGTCAAAATAGAAAGAAAGTGATAAACATTTGCAAATATTAACAGTTAACAGCAGTTACGATGGTCAAATATTACACCACAACATCTGTCAAACTGTTGGCTGCTGGAATGTCTTGGAAATTGAAGGAGTAATTGCAGAGGAGTTGCGAGAAAATGTTTGCATCAGGTTTTATGCAGTAAACAGCATTTAACAGTGCAATTATGCGCCTAAGTGGAAATGAAGGTTTTGAAATGTCACTTGTGTGGATTGTAGTGCTGGTCAATTAATTTAGTTTTCAATCACGATGAAAGTTTAAGGGGCCGTCCACACAGAGACGAATTCAGGCTTATCTGCACAAGTTTTTAATTGTATAGGCATTTCGTCCATGCTGCTTTTTGGGTGCTCAAGAACGCACGTTTTTGAAAACAAGTCATAGAGTGGATGAATCTGAGAACACTGGCTGAGCGTTTCTGTGTGGACAACGAATACGGATAGGTTCAGAAATGATGACGTCACGGATCAACCTCTCCCTTAAACCGCATGCGTGAACCTCAACAACAACAGAAACAATGGCAGAATGCGGCATCGCATTCGTGCTGCAGAAGCTACTGAGCTTGTTTTGGCTTTAACAACAAAATCTTCTGCTCCTCTACGACCACCATAAGCAACAAGTGGACACAGAGAACAGCATACACCAGTGTTTGTTAACTGTTCTAACAATGTATGCATATGCCCCATGTCTTCTTCCCTTTTGGTGTATGTCTGCAGCAGCGTTACAGCACCACTTACTGCCTGGCATATGTACTGAAGTGTTTTTGTGTGGACAGACACATTTCTTGAAACAATGCCACCTTCACAGAGAACATTGAATATGAAAAAATTTTTGCCAACGTGTGGACAGGGCCTTAGACTCTAATGAACATAAAATCAAGGTAGATTGCAAGAGACAATAACAGCGCCACTCGTTGTGTTGCACTTTTTCTTCTCCCTCCTCTAACAGTGTTGCTGCTGAGGTGAGCCTGAAAAGGCTAGATAAACACACTCATATTTTTGGTAAACACTGAAATAAGTTCACTCTTCAAGCCATGGATGAAATATGAGTGTAGATAACTCAAAGAAATCCAGCGTTCATGCCTCGATAGATACCAAGACTTTCAAGCTCAGTGTGCTAACGGAGCTTCACTAGAGCCGGCTCGGCCTGTCATTAAGTCCGTGCCTGTGTTTAAGGCACTGTATGACTTCTGGTCAGCATTTTAAAGTAAGAGTCTGGTCTGTTTTATTCAGTGTTCGGTCTAATCATATTTGTACATCATGCTTTAACTCAGAATGTGTTTCTAGACCAGTTATTTGGTTATGGATGTTTTTACAAAGCTGTGAAGCATTTTCTGTTGACTCTTCTAAGTTTTATTTACAAAATAATCTGTGTTTTTGCTCAGGCTGCATAATCATTAGAGTTTGTCTATGAACAGTCATATTAAGACTACAAGCTGCTGCAGGAATTTATGTCCAGGTTACACATTTTATATGGTGTTTCTTATGCCTACCAGAGGATTGTCTATGAGATAAAAAAAACTAGTTTGACACTGGGTATAGTTTGTGCAACATTTTAAAAAAGGTAAAGGATATTCTGCCAAAAAGGAATCACACAAATCAGGACTTAGAAAAAGCACAAGGTAAGGACAGAGATCAAAAAGATTTGTGCTTTAAAGCTCACCCAACTCTTTGCTGCTTAATGTTTGCCTTCTGTGTCACACAGTACTGCCAGTTAAGCAAAACACCACCCTTGTTGGGTATTTTTAAGTCTGACTTCTTTCAAAATAAAGGTGTTTTATACACTGTTTTAGTCAAGACGTCTTTTGCAATTATTTGCGCATCATTCCACGACCTGAAAGAAAACCTTTGGTGGTGGTGGATGGTCCTCAGATGAAAGCAGGGAGAAATACGTCAAAACTTTGTCTTGCACTTTGCATGCTGCATGTTTTTAAAGTGATGCTCAGCTCAGAAGCACAAAAACAGCTTAAGAGAGCAGTCAGCACAATGTTATATTATGTGGTTTTAAGTCTGAAAGTCCTGAAGCAGCTAAGTGTCTGTCGGTGCCTTCACACTGACATCAGCACTTAGTTAAGCTGGCTTAAGCCTTTAATGAAAACTTCACAGTGTCATTTTCATCTTATTTGAAGTAAATGCTTCACAAACAGACAGGTGGCAAAATAAAGTTAAAGCATGACTAAGGAGTGGAAAAACAAGTGACAGAAACCCTTCCATACAAACAGGGATAGTATGATGAGGAGGATGATGTAAAGGCCTCAACCAAAGAAAACACCAATGTCTTCATCAAAACACAAAGCCATTGATTCATAAAGAAATACTCAGGTGCAATGCAGGAATCAGGATTTTGGGGTTTAATATTAACAATAAGTGACTTAATAAACAGTGCTTTTGCATCAGGGTCTTACTCCTCGATTTAAATATTTCCCCCAGGACGATTTTTAGCCTCCTGTTTGCTTCCTGGTGAGCGGCTCTTTTTTCGACATGTTTTTTAATCCTACAGCTGGGTAATGGGACAGTAACAGCTTGATTCAGTCTCTCTAAAGAGCCCTCTGTCAGGCACAAGACATGTTTCAGATCATCTCTTCATAAGCGACACCACCTGGGGCCGATTTAGACGTGAAGAGGAAGTGTTTCTGCCAGTGTGATTTTACTGTTATTAGTCATTTTTCCCCTCCGGCTCTGTGGCAGCTTTGCTTCTTTTGTGTCTTCGAATTAAACTCTGGCAGTGCTCAGTGGTTTGTTCGGAGAAAAAAATGTCAGTTTTTGAGCAAAAGGGACATATTGACCATTTGCAATAATTTATTAAAAGGTTTTTAGTGTTACTAGACTTGGAAATTGGCTTTTTACAGCACTTTTGCACTTTTTGGCCCTTCTAAAAATGCTCCCCCAAAGTCAGTTAGCTTCTGGACGTGCATTACCAACATGCTGTTTCAGTCAGTGGATATATTATAGCCGAGTGTCAGCAGTGAAGCGCACCCATCACCGCTTTAGCAAACACACCATCCTTGGTCTGACACTAAATTTCTCATGACATAAAACGTTTTGTCCTCTGCAAGGAGAATCAAAGTTTTTTTCCTTCCTCAGTCTCGCTCCATTTTGATTCACGTCCCTGGCTGACAGGTGGACTGACAGTTTGAGTGATAGTGTACCTTTCTGACTTTTCCTCTTCTGCCGCATGTGTTTACGTCTGAATGAAAAAGTGAGAGTGAAATTCTGCTGAAATGTCACTTCACATTTCTTGCTTTAGGCGTTTTGTGTCATTACAAGGACACATGGATGGAAAACCTTAGGAGGATGGTTTCCTTTAGCATGTATACAGGACAGAATAAAAAAAATACCCTCAGCCTGCTGCCATGTGATGCCAAAGCTTTTTGTGTAGCATTTTTATTGCAAAAAGTAGGGACAGACTTCAACAAAGATGGATTTTGAGTCACTCAAACAGACTGTGTTTGACTACAAAGTTCCTTTTTTAATTTTGGACACAAGCTCAAGGCTCCAGTCACTTTCTTTATAGTGAAAGTAGATTCAGTAGTGCATTCTGATCATTCTCCATGTCTTTGTCTCTTTCTCCAGTGTGGGTGTGGCTCTGGGGCTTTGTGTCCATCACCATCATCAGCCTACTGTCTCTGTTGGGAGTCCTGCTCGTACCCATCCTCAACCAGGCCTGCTTTAAATTCCTGCTCACCTTCCTGGTGGCGCTGGCCGTAGGTACGCTCAGTGGAGACGCTCTCCTTCATCTGCTGCCACATGTGAGTATGGGACTGAATTTTGGGCAGTGGATAAAAAGCTTTAGTCGAGCTTAAAGGCCTTAATTTCCCTTTCTTTTCTCCACTCAAAAATTCAAGGGCAGATCTATTGAAATTTGCAACAGTAGTGTGAACTTAACTAGAATAATGGGTCCATGAAACATTGGATTGATCAGCGCTGACTGCAAAATTAGGCCAGGGGTTCATGGCTGCATAAAACGGCTCCTTATGCACTCACTCAGAATATTATAGACCAGCAGAGGGGACATACTTGGAATGTCTTACCTCTCAATTGAAATGACCCTATTAACATTGGATTTGATGGTTAATGTACTTTAAAGAATATAACATTTACTTCATCCTCAGGTGTCATTGGTCCGTTTTGAGATTGCATGTTTTTTTTAATGCTAGTTTACGGATAATCTATATTGCATGTAGTTTGATAGAACTGTAGTATTTTTTTATCAAATTCAAAATTTAAACTATCTTCTTAATAATAGGCTCTGAGTAATCCAAATTACCGCAGCCAGCCCATTAACACCAAAAATGTCCACACTTAAAACCATCATAAAAGCAGCTGTTGATTACATGGTCTATTCAGAATAAAACATCTCTTGTCTCATAAAGTGCTTTTAATACAGCCCACATTATGATTTGTCAAGTTTTATCTGCCCTGTAGTGTTTTACAGGTCTCCACCACAAGAGATGAAGTCTGAGGCATCAGAACTTGTCCCTGTCCTTCTGTTAACAGGGCCAGTAGCTGTCTGAAACTGCTCGTTTCATCCTGCAAACAAGCCCATTGGCTCAGGGTAGTACATGGAAAGGTTGGACCAATCAGAGTAGACTAGGGAGGGGGTCTTATAGTGACAGGAGCTCCAACAGAGAACCTCAGACGGAAAGAAAAGAGAGGAGCACATGCACTAAAATGGCCATCAGTGGACACAGGGCCTTGTATGTATGACAACTGAACTATAGTTCAGTAAAATCATTAGGCAGGACTTGCCAAAGGGATATAAATCATGTTTATTCCATTATTACATAAATCAATTTTCCGAATAATTTTCACTTCCATCTAGGATTGTAAGAACTTATTGATACACAAATATACTTAGATATTTTGTGTTTCAATACTATACTGACATTTAATGTGCAATATTGTGGTATTTTATTATTCAAACGATTGCAAAAAGTGGAAGGCAAGGTGCTTGCCTGTGGAGGTAGGGTGCAGTCCTTCTGCAGGGCCTACACTGCACTTGTCATCACAAGCAAAAAGAGGAGGAGGTCCATCTGCAACATCTCAGTGGCTCCAGAGAAGCCTCGAGGTGGCTCTGGGTAAAGGGAGCAGAGCTATGGGACACAGCTGCTAGGGCACTGAGGCTTGGTCAACCTCAGCTGGGTCGTCTGACAGACGGTTTCTTATGTTCAAGAGACCCGAAACACCCAATGACCTCAGGAGACATCAGTGATGATGTGCCCTGGCTCTGCATCAGAAGATGTATCACAACAACAAAACAAAGATTTCAAGAGATGGACAAGGACTTACATCTGAGTTAGTCAGCTTGATGCTGACACATAGGATAAGTTGCCATTGTTGGGCTGACAGATGCAGATACTTTGTGCTATTTTCACTCAGTACTAAGCTGCATAAACCCAGTTACATGAAAACATAAATAAAGTAAATCATTCAGTGAGTTTGGAAAGGTGATGTCAGTTTCTTGACACCTCAGACGTGTGGAGGGACACATCTTTCCTCTTTGTTATTCAGTGGCAGTAAGCAAACAGCTTTTAGATGTGCTACAGCCACTGTTTGATGGTAGCATTGCAATACAACCAGATGCTGGTAAAAAAAAAAATAACGAAAACAATATGATTTGAATAGTGAGAATAGCTGCATAATATCTTCAAAGATACTAATGATATTATAAATAACAGTGATAACTGTTCAATTATAGGAAAATCATTGTCCATCTTTCAAAAATAACATTTTCTGAAAGCAAACCCATTAGATTGGTAGTAGTGACCAGTAACCTTGTTCTGGATATTTTCAAAAGTTTCTTCAGTGATACTGAAACCTCATGTCAGAAGCTCTGAGATCAATCTTTGTGCAATCACAGTCACAGCAAAAATCTTCACTGACCATCAACCATCCGCTAAAACATCCTGTTCTTTCTTTAACAGCAAGCGGCATCGCAGATTCAATCTGTGCCGCTTCATGAAATAAAATCTATGCATTGATAAATGTGTGATCCTCCTCCCTCACCTCCATCCCTCTCTTCTTGTTCTCTTCCTGTTTACAGTCTCAAGGGCATCATGACCACAGTGGGCATGAGATGAGCCACGACACTGATCTGGCCACTGCCTTTGATGGAGTGTGGAAAGGCCTAACAGCGCTGGCCGGCATCTACCTCCTCTTCATCATTGAGCATTGCATCGGCATGTTTAAGCACTACAAAGACCACAAGGTGAGAAAATCATGACCTGTGTGGCTGCAGACAAGACTGGAACAACATCAAACTATGATTATAACAAATGGCAGCTTTTATCTGCTTTTTCTTCCATAATTTTATTTTTCTCCCAGAACAAAATGAATATGTGTCATATATTACACTGATTAAAAAAACACTTTCTCCCACAGGGCAAGAAGGTCATGGAGGAGGGAAAAATTGGCAGGAAGTTGTCAGATCACAAGTTAAACCGTCGCTCAGATGCAGAGTGGCTACACCTAAAGCCCATCAATGAAGGTAAGAAGTACCCAGTTTATTGATTTTCAGAGCAGTTTTTATCCTGTGCCCCCCTAAAATCTCTTCCCCCTCTCCTAGACCATGACGTTACCGTAGTATCCTGCGACAACGGTCACAACGAGACACAGCTCTCAGAGCTCCAGCCCCCCGACTCCCCCACCACAAGAACACCACTGGCACCACAGATCGCCCAACAAGAGCCCCCGTCACCAAAGAAGGAGAACGGGAGCAAGATCAAGAAGCACAGACACAGTCACTCGCATGGACACGGTCACTCTCATGGGGGAAACTGCCACTCAGACCAGGAGATGAAGGACGCCGGTATAGCCAGCATTGCATGGATGGTCATCATGGGCGATGGCATGCACAACTTCAGTGACGGCTTGGCTATCGGTAAAAACTTTAGTTTTTAATTTGCACTGATTTTTTTTGTCAGAAAAAAGGTAGCTACTGCACTTTTGGTCATGCTCTGGTTTACTGCTCACTTAGTTTTTACAGTAAATAACACATTCCCTTTTGCTTGCACTTTCAATTAAAGTGTTGTGCATGGATTAAGAAGAAAAAGAAAAAATGACCCACTTACAAACAAATAAATTACTCATACCCTTGGTTCCTTGGTTTGCCCCCGCAGAGAGGTGCCAAAGATCTCAGGGGTGTTTGAGGCTCTGTCAGCTTTAAGGTTGTCAAAACTGGGTTGAAACAAACAAAACAAAGATACCATACTTATTGCATACAGCCTTCAACTGTATTTTGCTAATGCGTGTGCAGGTAGGGATGCAACGACCAGTTAATCTAGTCAACAAAATTCAACAACATAAATGGGCAGTGATGGATTTTATTGTTGGATAGTTGTTAAACTATGCCATCCCATGTTTTGAGTGAAATGCATGGACATTAAATTGTTTTCTGTAGCAGATTATTCAGTGGAGTGAGTCATCTTACTCCTCTTCCTATCTTTGTTGGAGCAGCGTCATAAAACAGAGACTGCGCAGCGTCAGGAAAATAACAATAGCATCTTTAGCCGCTTTTATGCTGTCACGTCCCAAAAATTCTCTCATCAGCCTCAATCGTGTTAATTTGTCCGCTCCTAGGCTGAAGTTCAGAAATAATGGCTCTAAAGTTGTGGCTAATTCAAGAGCTGACCTCTCCAATCAACAGCTGCTGCAGACAGATGGACACAAGCGCGAACCTCACATACAGCTGCATTGAGACTGGGCAGATTGCTGCTCACAGAAATAAAATTAAACATTTAGTTGCTATAGCTTACGTTTGAAGGAGAGGGAGCTCTGAACAACACATTTACAAATCATGAACAATGTAACTCCTAAAAAAGTCAAAGTTGAATCCAAGCAGTGATTCTTTTTCTCTGTTTTAATCCTTCACTTTATATCATATTCCCTCCTTCCAACCCCCCACCCACTAACCCTTTTCTTCCTCCAGGAACTCCTAACATTAAACAGTCCAAGTCTAATCATATTAATATTAATATATAAATGGTGGTTACCAAGCATCACGTTAAAACAAAATTATCCATATTAAGTTAACAATAGTTATGTTTGTGAATGAGAAATGTTTGTTAATAATTAAAATCAAAACTGCACATATTTAGTTTGAAAGAGCGTAGTGTAATGTGGGAGGAAACACATTATAATAATGACAGTAATAGGTTTTATCATATGTTGCATTATTATTTGATATTATATAATGCTAACATCACAAAATTATAATAAGACTCATTTGGAAGTTGTGAGGGAGGGGAAAAAAGCACCCTACTAGTCGATTACTCAACCCAATAGTCGATGACGATAGAAATAGTCATTTGTTGCATCTCTATGTGCAGGCCTCTTTCTGTAATGATTTTTGAAAACAATTGTTTGTCAAGGAATAAGTGTGCTTGTCTGACTTGTGCCTATAGTTAGATGTAAAGGACAGGTTAGAGAGTCAGAGGCTGGGTAGAGAGTGTGGAAAATGACAAGCAGAAAAAGAGCCATTGGCCAGATGTGAACCCAGGCCTCCTCCACCGAGGACACGACCACTGTGTACCTGTGACGGATTATTTTAACCACTCTAATGAGACTATTCTTGTTTCTGCAAGAGTAGAACAGGCACTTTTAGCTTGTCTTAGTATGATTACATTTCTTAGGCGAACTTTCCATTAAGGTGAAGAGTTTTTATGCTAAAGAGTTATTTAGATATTGGTAACCCTGCTGTTTCCCCTTCTTTTCTTAATGAAACAGTAGAAAACACTTCACAGAACATAAACAGGAGGTCCTCACATCCAGATGTCAGACATTCAGTCTTCACTTTTAGCCTACAGACATGAAAGTAACACTGATCTTCTCTTTTTCCCAACTTGCAGTGCAGAAGTAAATGAGTGTATTTCCCCAAAATGTCAAACTACCTCTCCCTGACATGTCCTGAACTTCCTGTCTCTGCAGGCGCAGCGTTCAGTGCAAACCTGACAGGAGGCATCAGCACATCAGTGGCTGTTTTCTGCCACGAATTACCTCATGAACTCGGTAAGTGGAGTGGGCTCAGGGAAAGTGTCGGAACTAAAGAAAGCAAGTCTTTTACTCATCATATACTCTACGCTGAAAACTTCATTGACTCAACAAGAGAACAACACTGCCTTTGTCGCCGCCTCACAGTTAGCTCACATAATGATTAGTATTGTCTAAATCACAGCCTCATGCAGAACAGCTCTCCTCCTCACTCTAAAACTTTCATCTGAGTCTCATGACCCTCGGTCCCTAGAACCTTGTTAAAAACCCAGTGGTGTCAATAATCATCGCTCTTCTTTTCACTCCAGAAAAATGTACTTTTTTCCAGATTAATGGCTTTTGTCTGACAGCAGCGAAATGGCTTGTCAATGTGTCTGTCAGGGAGGATGATGAACCGTGCCTGGTGCTCATTGTTCAGTACAGTCAGACTGCAAAAGACGCCGCAGCTGCCGGCACGCTCATTTGCATTCAAATCGCTCCTCTCCGAGGACTCTTTGGATTCAGTTAGATTCTGCAGCAGCAAACACTTTTGTTTCCGAGTGGTGTTTCTGTTTTTATCACTCCGATGCTCTCCTCTGCCTGTTTGTTTATATAGAGTGAGGAAGAGGTAGTAAGAGCAGGGTGAGAAACACAGACAATGGGGCCATCCAGAGCAGATCAGTACTAATGATGTGTCTCGTAGCCGTGCGCTTTCCATGCCTCGTTTGTGGGCTTGATGAATAGAGTGGTGTCAATTACTGCACAGTGAGAAGCAGTGAATAATAGCCGACATTTGTCTGCCTGCTCCCCCTCGTGTTGACTTTTGGAGCATACGGTTAACTTATTGTTTTGTTTCAAAGGCAAAAATCGTCTAAATGTAGCTTTTGTTTCAAGATTCTATTATAGGAAAAGAGATCATCCCCTGAAATTAATAATACTCCTTCAAAGCCCATGGTCTTTGTTTTGTAGTGCCAGAAATGACCATTTACTGGCTGTATCTTTGTAGTTTAACCATTTTAATACTATAATTATAACAGGCTGACAAGTATTTGTCATGATTATGTTATAAATGCTTAAAACAGTATAATTACAAGAGAAGAATCAAAACACATTTTAATTTTCAACAGGTTCCTCTTTATAAACAATTGTAAATGAACATGTTCAACACTTTTGAGAATACAAAAACATAAACCTAACATATTTTACATACACTCAAACATTTTTTTTTTGCCTACAGCATGTAGTGTCCATGTTACAGTTTGTTATATTAGACCATGTCCAGGCATTTTTTTCCTGTCCAGCTGAAGACAGAGCCTAAGCTTGCACTCCTCACACATCCAAGGAGTGCTTTTTCCTGCACACAGTGCACTGCTTCCTCCCCAGGCTTGTCTTCTGTCTTTTCTGAGTGCACTCTCTCTTGTTGGTGGGGACAGGAAAGTGACCTGGAGTAGAGGGCTGTGGTGGGCCTGCCAGTGGCACCCTGAGCAGCTTCACACACAGCCCCTCCTGGAAAGTCTGGTGTGGCTCTTTGTGGACAATAAAGCTGCCCTGGTGGGGATGAATCTGAGAGGGTGAGGGTTGGTAGTGTCAGGGTCTGCCTCCGTGTTCCAGGCCTGTTGATGCAGTAACCAGCTGTGAGGGGCTTCACCAGCAGTATCAGGAACTTTTCTGCCACAGCCACAGATGCTACTCCATGAGGGTGGCCCGTCATCAGAGGAATCGCCAAAGTTATAAAGATATATCTCAAGATAAGATATGATATATCATAAAGAAACCCTTGTGTTTCTAGAGAAAATGTTCAACAGCATAAGATATTCAATGAAAGTAATGATGATAAGAATAATGATCATACATAATAAATACAGGGTTAATCAAAAAGAATGAACTAATTTCACGACGCATTGCTTCAATTCTCAAGCATCATGATGGAATGAGTCAGTGACCATTTGAAAGAGGAGTTTTCTAAGTTTTGAATGGCTGCCACGGGGGCAATCAGCAAACAGCGATTAACTCAGTGGATCGTGATATGCTGATACAAGGACTTCTCTTATCGCATTGATGTTGCCCGTGCTGCAGGTGGCGGCCACATTGAACACTTGTAAGAGGAAATAAAAGTTGATTGTGAGTAGAATACTTGTGACTTGGCTGGAGTTTTCTATTGCTTTTCCTAAATAAAATATTGCGTATTAACAACAATAAAGCAATTTGAGACAAATCTAATAATAAAGAGTGCACTAGATGTTGTAAAACATGACTGTAATAAAGCTGGGAGTAAATATCCAAACTGTATTACTTACTAGGGTTCCCGCGGGGTCTTAAAATGTCTAAAAATGTCTAAAATTCGGAACTTTAAATTAAAGGCCTTAAAAAGTCTTAAAAACGCCCAGATTTTCATCCAAGGTCTTAAACTTAATTGAGTCAAGTCTTGATTTTTTTTACTTTTGTTCATTCCCGAGAGGCGTTGGCCGCATAAAATACACAGAATACACTTTTTAACATGTAACACTGAAGTTGGGATATATAAATTGTGATATGAATTAAAGAATCGTCTGCTGTCATATTACAAACACTGACTTCTGCCATGAATATTTGACGTGTACTGCCTGTTAGTGACGCCCCCGCCCCCCTCCACAACTTCTCCCCCGTCCAGGACATACTCCCTGCTGAGAGGAGCAAGTGTGAAAAACCATGTCGGTGAATTACCCAGGCAGGCTGCCTGGAAATTGTCCTGATAGTGTCAGGACGGCATGTGTGAAAGGGGCTTAATAACTGCTTTTATTTTTTGCCTGTATTGTTCAGCCTTAGAGTTCTTCCTAGTTGAAAAGCCCTGAACATCTTCAGAGCAGTTAGGGGAGGGCACACTCAATTTTAACACACTACACACCTCTGGAAAATTTGGCAAAATAATCTTTAGGACCATATGATGTGGCTTTGCTGGCTGTGGATGGAAGGGGAAAATTGGGCCAGAAATCAGGCAGAATATCTTGTAGTTTGTATCCTGCTCAAAACAAATCTCAGTGTTGTCTGGTGAAATATTTCTGTTAATCCAAAACGTGTTTCGCTTCATCATCAGGAGGATGTGAAATCCTTACTCTGAGGTCAGACTGCACAATTTATGCACAGTTATGGCCTGACCCAACTGCTGTAGGGTTTTGGGAGCTGAGGGCAAAGAAGGTCTGGGACACACAATAGGAAATCTAGCATGTTTGATTTTTGTCCAGCCGACAATTTCTCTCCTCGTGTCAGAGACGATGACCAATGACAGCACAGGGAGCTCTGCATGTGCAACAAACACGGATGTAAACAGACCAAGGTTGATGCCTTGAGCGCTATGAGAAAGAATTTAAGGTTAGTGAAGCTCAGAAAACAACATCCCTGTCTTTGAGATACATTTATCATCAAGGTAACTTATCATTCATCATAAAGTTTGAAAAGACAAACAAAACGGCGTCATCATGTTGGCTTATGCAGCTGTATAATTGTGTAGTCTGTCATGCATGTTGGACAAGTCGCTGCACAGTTTTGCGGCTCCTTGGTCAGCAAATCTGACATAGAGACCATCATAACCAATGAAAAACATGGTGTGCTTCGACCTTGGCGTAGATCTCAGGCCCTGTTGCTATTTTTGCCCTTTTCCTCAATTTTCCAGATGGTTAAATGCAGTGCAAAGGTTCTGTCTCAAGCAGCATTTTAAGACTGGAAAGATCAGTCTCCCTCTGTGTTATTTAGTATTTCCTGTAATTTGGCGTCCGCTCCTCACGAGCTGCCATGCTTTCATAAACATGGAGCTGCTTATCAGAGCGGCTGAGCAGTTTGACAAGTGCACCTCTCAGCCCCTCCTGAACACAAAAGCCGCCCCCTCATAGCAGCTGGATGGCAAAGACGATGATTATGAGGGTTCTTTAACCACCCAGAGTGAAGCTAATTGGCAGTGATGGGTATGTTAATTGCAGTAGATGAGGCGGCAGCAGGCGTTTCTGAGTGCTTGACGGATTGGAACTCGGGAGGCAGGAAACGGCAAAGAGAAAGTTGAAGAGGGGGAAAAAAGGCCATTGAAGTGAGGCGTGTTCGGACTGTTTCTTTTCAACTTCTTCCCTTTTCTCTGGCTTTGATTGATAGATGAGAGCAGAGTGGTAATATATTCATTGTGGTAATTAGCACGGAAAAGAGGACGCTTGTTACACGGAGCAGGAAATGTAGGCCACCCCCTTCTCAGTATTCATCTCTTTCTCCAAATCCAGGGCGTTTCCGCTGAGACTTGGGCCTCTTCCCGCGTTTGGCCCTGGCGATGATTGAAGAGGGTAGAGAGGCTACGGCGTGCATATGTAATCATAAGAATTTCAGGAGGGAGCCAAAGACATATTTCTTAGAAAGAGCAGCTCCTGATCTGTTTTGTGCCTACTTGGAGACAGGTGGTGGTGGCAGGTACTTGGAGAGAGTTTGCCTTGGGTGATGAGGTAAAAGCAGAGTCAGAGGAGTGAAGAGGTGAAGAAAAACACATCTTGACATGTGCCAGGTGATTCACAGAGGTTTATGTGCCGCAGAGTTCATGTCACTTTGCAGGCTGTAAACACAAATTTGGATGCACTGCCGTCAGAGTCGCAGCAGCACAATTTGTGTCACTGTAAGACACAACTCAAACGCATGCATTTCAGGGCTGAAAATTAACTTTTGCCTATTTTCCACTATAGCTGGTGGATTCAGATTTCTGTCAGACGATATTTTATTCACAGCGAGAGGGTTCTGGATTGACCCCATGTTTAGAGGGGTCCCGTCTGTGTGGAGTTCAGATGTTCTCCCCATGTGTGCGCCTGTTTTCTCCAGATTTTCCAGCCTTCTCCCACAGGCCAAAAACATGCTTGTTAGGTTCATTAATGGCTTTGAATTTCCCTAAGGTTTCCAAGCGTCTGCCCTTGGGGTGGTGACTAGTATAGGGTACAGTCAAGACCCCGTCTCTTGCCCAATGTCAGCTCCTTCTGTCACAGTTTGATTCAATTTCAGTTCTGAAGGTGATGATTTGAGTCAGAATCAATGTTTAGTTCAGGCTGATTCATGATTCTCAGTAACTCCTTTAAATAAAGGGGGCTTTAAATCAAGATTTAGGACAGCCTGTTGTGTGCTAACATTGATGTACAGCTCCAAAAACGTTTTGAAGACTTTAAAGAAGTAAAATGATTTGTTGGTTAACTAACTGCTGTTATAGTTCAGTTCCATATGCTGTTTCCTGAAACTAACGCCTTCATTGTCTAAAACCCTGTAGGTCTGTAAGTCTATAGAAATGAAACAAGCGATGTGTTTAGTGATTCTTTTTGCCTGATCACAGTTGACTGGAGGTAAAACTGCAGCGTGCGTTAGCAGTGCTGTCATTATTACTGACTGCTGTTCTGATTGTTCACTCATACAGACGGCGTATGAGAAAAATACATAAGTTCTATTTGCAGAGTCTGCATACTGAACACGTCATGTCTCTGTCTCCGTCTTACCTGGGACATCGTAGAATCCAAAATGCACCCACACACTTTCTTTTAATATAAGGTAGGACGGGCTGATTTTTCTTTGCTGCTACATGCAGAAAAATCACGACGCAGCGAGCCAAGCTAACTAAAGCTAACGTGACCGTCTAGTACCAGCATGCACCTCACAACTCTGTACAATGAAAACCATCGCAGACAAACAGTATGGACAGCGTGTTTGGCACCTGGAATAGGATGACAGAGTGGAGTCAGAATCAGAAGTCTGACACGAATGGAGTTTTGCCAACACCTCCAGATCAGAGGTACAGATGATGGCTGGACGCTGGGGCTACTTCTTTCTAACTTATTAACTGGCAGCACTTTGTAATGTTTCTGATGACTTTAAATTCAGTCAAAGTCCTTTAAGCCAAAGAGCAGTAACAGACAAGACAAAGCAAAAGAGCCATGAGTAAAACATCAGAGGACATCAGGCAACATCAAGACCACAACAGCCTGAACTGCTGTTTTTTTGGGTTTGTCATAAAATGATAACTATATTGATTATTGCATAGGTTGTTTTTCGATTGACAGGGTCAGCAACAGATAAACGTTTGAGAAGAAGTGGATATGTTTTTCTCTCACTGCGTACAACCTTTTTTTAGTTATTTAATTTCAGCTTTTAATCACTGGGTTAGCAGATCCATCAGAGCTACGACCACAGAGTAGCTGCAACTAAACCTGAACTGAAAGGCAAGAACATCATTATTTTATGGGAGAAAGACACGGGGGATATTGTTAGAATTATAAGCAACATATCTCTGCATCACCTGTGTATGAAAGTGCTAAACAGATGATGCTAACTTAGCAAGAAGCTAAAAAGCTGTGTTGAAAATATGAACAGAATTACAGTTCTGCCCACTCTTAACATTGTTGCTAACATGCTTATGCCATTGACCAATTTTAGTTGGACTTGCATGTTAACATGTGGCTCAAGAGACTCGTGTTTTTAAGCCACTGTTTGGGGAGAAAGTGGAGCTCCTTGTTCAGAGGGCATCGTTTTCTGGCTCTGCTCATGAAGTCAAAGAAAAACCAGCAGAGGTCTGGAGATGAATCTGTTTTCTGAGACATATTTCACTACTTTGTTCACCTGCCACCACGGCCGAGGTTCAGTGTATTAACCCAGGTCTGCTGAAGTCATTAGTGGGGGGCAGGGGGTAGATTCATGACCTCAAGGTTAGAGGTCAGACTGTTGCTTGTTTGGATTCGTGTGTGTCAGAGTAAAGTTTTCAGACCAGTCTCTCCTGCCTCACAGGTGACTTTGCCGTGCTGTTGAAAGCGGGAATGACGGTGAAGCAGGCCATTGTCTACAATCTGTTGTCCGCCCTCATGGCCTACGTTGGCATGGTGATTGGCACAGCTGTGGGCCAGTACACGCACAATGTCACCAGCTGGATCTTCGCCATCACAGCTGGCATGTTCCTCTATGTGGCTCTGGTGGATATGGTGAGTTGGCACCACGCACTCTCACAGCCCCTCAGTGTTAATTGTTCCCCAAACAACTTCAGCTTAACTTTCAATAAGTCCTCTCCCACACGGGCAGTTAGTGCCCCTCGCTCTGTTTCCTCATCTGCAATGCTAATCTCCAGGAAAACATCTTTCTGATCCTAACCAGCTCCTGTGTTTCTCTTCTAGCTTCCAGAAATGCTTCACGGGGACAGCGAGGACCACAAGCGCTGCCAGCTGGGACACTTTATCCTGCAGAACCTGGGCATGCTGACCGGGTTCGCCATCATGCTGCTCATCGCCATCTTTGAAGACCAAATCGTTTTTGACTTTGGATTCGAGTAGAGAAAAGACAGAGGGGTGGTGGGGGATGAAGGAGGGGAGAGCTGGATGTATCAGTATTGTTCTTCTTGGCCTTATCATGCTTTGTTTGCGATGTAGCGGCCCAGTCTTGCATGCAATGTGAGTCTCGTTCATGGCCCGTGCCTCCATTCCAAACAAGCAGCAGTTAGCTTATGCATATCTCATGACTGTGCTCGTGGTGTTTACTCTCTGCTCCTCTGTCAGCTCCTATCTGTCTGCTCCCCGAGAAGTTCAAAATAAAAAAGAAAAGAGCAGGGCTGCTACCCAACCAGAAACACCTCTGCTCTGAACACTAACTCCATCTTTAAAAAAGGAGCTGGGGAGGTGTTCCTGCAGAGAGGCAGCTGTCACAGCCCGGCAGCTCACCGCCTGTGCATCATCACCTGTTGTTAGCGTGTTGTTGTTGTCCTCGTACCCCGCTTCTTGTCTCATCCGCCCTGTGCTGTGTCCCCTCATCCATGACTCCTTCATCTGTGGTGTGTGTTCCACCCGCCATCCGTCATCGACTTTTGATGTGATCACGCTGTGTACCCAACATCTCATGTCTCTCTGTGCCAAGCCCCGGCCACTGGAGCAGAACCACAGCTGCTCCACACAGCATCACAGCATCCTTAAAGAGACGTGGAGCTCAGCGCAGCTCCACCTGAAAGACAACGCTGAGGCTCCATGTGGCTTCTTCTGCTTAGCATGGCCCCAGCTCCAGGCACAAACATCTGAATAGAAGAGCAGAAGTGGAGATTCTGAATGATTCAGTGTTATTTTGGTATTTTTTTAACAGCAGACTTTTGTTTTGATCTTTGTGATTTTTTTTAACAGCTTTAGTTAGTGGTCATTTCTAACAAATCTGCCAAAAGTTTATGGTTTAGCATTTCATGTGGTGTTTTCACAGGACTCCATGTATGAGCTAATATTTAATTTAAAGTTTGTACAACAAATACAACAATGGACTCATCGTGACTGTTTGCCCTGTAACAAACGGGACAGGTCTTAAATTTCATTCATTCATATAAATTGTGAGCATAAAAAAGGTAAAATCAACAACTGATTTAATTCTGTTTAAAA
Source organism: Cetoscarus ocellatus (assembly GCA_037902135.1). NCBI lineage: Eukaryota > Metazoa > Chordata > Actinopteri > Labriformes > Labridae > Cetoscarus > Cetoscarus ocellatus. Next base: position 167,290 of record JBAMNC010001855.1, read on the forward strand.
CTGGAGCTTTATAGATGTAGTTTTCTCCTCTGTAGATTCTGTGTTCAGCCACTTTGGTCCCAGAGCTGTCACAGCCGGGTCAGGGTCTACCAGTCCCCAGACACACAACACTCTGTTGATTTCTGTCTTCGTCTCCAGCTCTGTCTGGGCTGACTCTGCTAAATCCTGCTCCCTGCATTGACAGCACTTATCCATGGGTGCCTTGGGTACACAACAACCTCAGGGGCACCACAGATAGTCTGCAGTTCTGGATCAGGACAGGAGTAGAGTAGAGATTGTCGATTCTAATGCTGTTAGTGACTTTAAAGATCAGTATCAGTGTTGATCAGTTCCTGTGGATTATCAGGATTGAGAAGAGTCCTCCTGGTATGTAATGCCGTGCTGCGTCATCAAATGTCTCAGCACGTTTCTGGAGTTTCCATCCTCACCTGCGATCACACAGACGCAGATGTCTCACTGTCTGCAGCAGGTTGTGGAAAACTTGGCCACACCTCACCTCACCTCCTGACTTTTTCACTGGTGTTCGTGTTTGACCTTCATCGTTCTTTTGCCTGCACTCAGAACTGAGTGAGAGGGACTGATATGGAAATTGTGAAGCACCAAGGAAAATGGTATCAACTCTTTGAGCTAGCTGTTAATGATTCTTAACTGAAAACAACTCTTGGGGTCAATCCCAAATCTACCCCATGGCCCTTCCCCTTTGTCTACCCTTTCCCCTTGGCCCTCTGTTTTGAGGGCCAAGGGGAAGGGGTGAAAACACACTGCTGAGAAAGAGACGCTGCTCAATTCCCACTATGTCATCACCCAGAGCCGCTCGCTGGCTGTGTCATAGGCAGACGTGACAATAGCTGAAGCTACAGCTGCGAAAGCTAGCTCGTTATAACAACAAATTTTAAATACAACCGACAATTCAAAACACTTAAACTTATACTTATAATTAAGGGCTTGTGTAGCCCTTCGTCTTAGCCCTTCCCCTTAGCCCATGGAGAACTGGGACACCCCTTCACTGGACGTGAATGCGCAAAACCAAAGGGGTAAGACGAGGGCTAAGGGGTAGAATTGGGATTGACTCTTGATTCTTGTCCCTGCTTTTGAAGATTTGAAAGCTCCTCTTCGGTTTATTCCAGTCCAGATCGGTCTGGTTCAGTGATGATTTCTTCATCAAGTCTAAGGTCACTCTTAAGATCATCTTTGACACTGCTAGGTTGTATTTTTAATTTCAAAGTGTGTAAAGGAACAGCTGAAATGTTTACTTTGACAAAGACCCACCCTCACTGATAAATGGACCAAGCGGGTATCGATCTTAAGACTTCCTGTTTGAAAGATGGGATCTTTATTTGTTTAAGAATGATGATTAGCATTAAAAAGAAGAACAGATGGAGACCCCTCTGCCTCATTCTCATGCTATGCTTAAACTTTCTTTTTAAAAAGCGCTGTATGCCCGTTTGTAACTTTTACTCCAAATAACGGGGGCAGAAAAACATGAATTCCCCCGATCATCACAGAGGTGAAGAATCACGATGAGTCAGTTTTGTATGTATTGTTCACACAAATGAAAACATTTGAATCCTCTTATTGAATTTTGTGAAATATGTCTTTAAGACCTAAATGCTCATCTTTAGAAAGTAGTTTCAAACATCTGATGAAGTTTTTTTTAGGGTTTGACAATCTGTAGCTGTAGGAGGAATATCCTTGTGTAGTCTTCTAGTGCTCTCTGCCTTCTAAGAATCAGTAACTTCAAAATGTGAATTGAAACTACTCTAGTTAAACTTTCTTAATTAACAGTATAATTTGGATGCAGTAGTTTGTCTCTGACTAAAAGGTGCTGCAGAGGACATTTAATCACAGTGGGAAGTTTTCTTTTTTATGTATTGTAAATACAGGCATTTTTCAGAGTCAGTAGTTCAGCAGCTTAAACTTTCTTTGTGCTAAATAAATGAAAAAGTATCTCCATCAAGACATCAGTGAACCTCTTGACAATCAAAGAGAGACCAATAGAAGCTGGAACAAAACAACAGCTGCTTTGAAAAACCACAGCATTCCTGCACTTGTACCCAAAGTTAAGCCCAGGATGTTGAACCTTATGATGATGATGACGATTATTTTTATTTTTACTTTTGTTTATGAGGGTGCATGTTTAAGACCGAGGTCAGACTTACACGCACAGATACAGCTCAGAGTTCAAAAAACGGTCATCTTTGTTTACGATTTTATAATGAAGGACAGTCGAGGCCACATCTGGAACACTTGTGACAGAACGTGTGAAAGGTTTGATTTTATTCCACCATCCTGCCAGGATGGAGCCGGGGCTGTGGGATGAAACCATGAAACAGGAGATTCTAAATTCTAAGTTCTGGCAGTGACATAATGATGTGTCCACGGGAAATCATGTCAGACTGAAAAAAGAGAAACATTTGCTTCAAACAGTGCCCAGCAGCCCGCTGCACCAGTGTCTGAGCTGTGCTGTAAAGTCTGTGTTAAAGTTTACCTCTGAGTCCACAAAAGTTCTAACTTCAAGTTTTGTTTTAGTTTGTCATCAAGACTCAAAATAAATATGAACCAGAAAAGCTCTCAGAGAATAGTCCTCTGGCAAAGCATTTCTGAACCAAGTTATCAGTGAATATGTTAAACACTACTCCAGCTCAGTGTTAACTGGATCAGAACCAGAACGTATTCAAATCTGTTTTGTTTTCTTAATGACCAAACCTAACAGAGTGTGACATGAATTACTTTTTACCTTAATCTGACCAATCAATAAAGAGCATTTTCAATGCAGTTAGCTTACATCACTGCCTCTCGTGAAGGACTGTTCTGGAACAGACTGACGGGCAGAAATAACTTGAATTGTTAACTGATGAAGATCTGTGTCAGTTACGTCAGAACATTGTGTTGAGGTGATAACTTCAGATTATAACTGACAGCCATCATGGAATAAGAACGGTGAAATGGATCAATGAAATCCTCAGTAACATCAGATCACGTGTCTGTACAAAAACAACACACGTGTGAGAAAGATCCTCATCATTCGTTTCTGGAGGATATAATCTACCACAAACCTATGGACGTCAACACGGTCACAAACATCCAGCAGCTAAAACCCTCTGCTGCCCCTGGACCGGGTTGTTGAAAAAGTTCATCCTGACAGCTGGATGTTATTGAGGACTTCAGTCCCACGAGGGTGTTGGTGTGAGTTTAACCTTAAGTTCACACTGAAACTGTCTGAGCACGACCAACACCACATTGTTGTCCGAGTGAGTGCTTGGGTCGAAGTGTTGAGCTGCTGGTGCATCATTCACGACGGTTTGCAGAAACATGAGCAGTCACGCAGAGTAAATGAAGTGTGTTTGTTTACAGTCTTCTTCTGGGCGTCCTTCAGCCCTGTCCTTTATACATGTAGATATTTATTAGGGATTTACTTCAGCATTGGTTCAACATCAGTATCTGCCAACATCAGCCATTTCCTCAAACATCAGCCATCGGCAAATGAAGATGAGAGGAACCGTTTTCAGATGTTTGTTGTGTTTTGCTCATTCAGCGCTTATTGCAGTAAAACCTGTGACCTGTCTTCACGATCAGACAGACGAAGAAATACTGGTATTATGGGAGAACAAGACCAAAAGAGATGATCAGAAAAGCGTCAGCTTGGCTTTGGCCCTGGTTTTCACAGTCAGTGCATCACTGATATTTACGGTTAGTCAGGGTATCAAGTCCAGCTTCATGCAGTCTGTCATGTCACAGTTACCATGGTGATAGACCAAAACCTTGGTGTAGTCTGACTTCGGCATAAGTCACTGACTGTGCCAAAACTCTCTCCAGTGTGGGTTTTCAGTGGCTGGTGCTCGACACGCCCCGTCTCTCCCCTGACATTCCATTGGCTGTTCTGCGGCTTAAGTGCTAAGCTAACTAGCTGTAGCTGCTGAAGCACAGCGCTTACTAGTGTGTCTTCATTTATCCTGTCACTGTGTGACATCATCTTCATCGTTGTCTACACTGGCTGTAAATCATCGTCAGTCACCTGAACTCGTGTTGTTGATCTGACTGAATCATGCATGAAGCATGACTGAAACGGAACAGACTTTGTGCTGAGTGTAACTTTGTTTTCCTTCTTTGCACTGCAGAGTCGACATGTTGATGACCTTTTGTTACTTTTTAAAGATGTGTGTGGAGGTTCTTCAGCTGGAGTGCACCTGGTATTATGAGCCTTTTTCACTGATGCAGATGTGAGAGCACAGAACTTCTCTGCATCACATTTCTGTTTTACAGGCATTTTTTTCTTCTTGGGTTCACGTTTAGTGGAGTGCACACTGTTGGACAGAACCTGAATGTATTTTCATTCACATATTTTCATGATGTCGTCGTTTCTGATGTTGATTCATTAGTTTTCTACCATCTTCACTCTGATTCTGTTCTTTATATTATAGTGTATATTTATGTTTAGGGTCATTTTCTTTAAGCAGTGTTTCTCTTTGGTATTATTGTTTAATTTAAATCAGAAGGTTTGATAAGACTTAATGACACGACGACCCAAAGACAGATGTGTTTACTTTCTTTGGCAGCAAATTGAAAATGAAGGTCTCTGATCGCGCTCACTCTTGCTTTGTTGTTTGTACATTTGTTCAGTCGTCTAGATATAAAATGCAAAATGTGACATCATTGCTGTTTGCCTGTTGGTGCTTTTCTTCATCATTAAAGGACAAATTCTGAAACTACCACAGACTCCTGATCTCTGACAGACATCGAAACACTGAGGCAGAACTATCCACTAGACCACAGGTCCACTGTAATGAGTTCAGACGTGAATCCCTCTGTTCTGAACGATGACAGTAATTTTATTGTCACTTTTACCCCAGAGATTTTACATGCTCAAGAGCTGAGCTGGCAGAGCAGAGCGACCCCTCGTCTGATCCAGTGTTCAGGAGGCACGTCGGAGCTCAGTGTCATGGCGATGACGTAGTTGGTGGAGTGACCGGTGGTGGACAGGGTGCCTCGCCGCTCGCTGGTCTTGTAGACGGGGGCCGTGTAACACATCCTCTGAGGAATCTCCTGCCGTTTCATTGGCTGCAGCCACATCTGGCGGGAGGCAAAGAGACGGAGGAGTGACACAGCAGCAGTGTTAATTTTTTGGACTATTTTCATCATAGTTTTCTTCAACAACCTTTTTTCCCCTGACGAAAACTATACTATAACTACAAAAACAAGTGTTCATTTACAAAAACCAAAAATAAATTAACTGACATTTTTGTCAACAAAGAAAAACTAGACTAAAATGTCTGACAGAGACTAAATCCAATCAGACCTAATTTTGTCATGTAGAAAGTAGAGATAAGTTAGGAATATAACCAATCACAGCTACTTTGGTTGTGTGGAAAGGTTGGATGAGTTAAGAGGGACATCCAACCACAACTGCCTTAGCTTTGTGGTACTGGGATCCAACTGTAAAACATGACTTCAGAAATTCAAGGAAACATAAAAAATGCCTTACATGTTAAAATTCATATTTTAGTCGACTAAATTTACAGTGGATTTCATCAACTAAAATATTGTACAATTTCATCAACTAAAACTAGACTAAAATTAAAACAATTTAGATGACTAAATTATGACTAAAAGATATTGTAGGCAAAAGACTAAAACTAAATTGAAAAGTGCTGTCAAAATTAACACTGCACAGCAGCAGTGAGGGCAGGCGACGAGCTTTAAAATGAACTTTGACACTTCTGTCTCTACATCCTCACTTATCTAATTAAGCCAACAGTCAGTCATTCAAAGGTCATGACACAGAAAATCATCTGACTAATGGAACAATTAAATCTGTCCTCCTTTGCTGACATTCTGCAAAGCCAACACAGTGAAACATCAGATACACTGAGGTGGGTGTGGCTGAGGCCAAAGAAAATTTAATTTGGTTGATGTTTACACAGTTGAGTAATAAATGTGCACAGAGCAAGGTTCATTCTGCTACAGATACTCCAAATGAATGCAGTCAGTTTTTACAGGCGTGAATGTAGAAAAATAACATTTAAAAATAAAAATCATTCATTCTGGCTTTTAGGTCTGTTTCTACCTTTGGCTTAAGAGACATGTTTGTTAATATTGTACATTCAAGTATCAGGATCGGCTCATTTGACTTATCACTGAGTCCAAAATAAATCAAGAAAGCATCAGGATCTGCAGTATCTTTATTTTTACTCCTCCACTGACAATAATTCAACAACTCCAAACACCTTTAAGGCTGCAGGTCAAACAGCATTACTGACAAAGAGTCTGTTGGGATCGTGATTCACATTCTAGTTAGAATAATGCAATCCTGAAATTTCTTTGAAAACACTGTTTAGTGAACAATGACATCAGTTGGTTGATGTTACTGATTGATAGTTTCATGATCACTGTAAGTCGTCACTTGAGGGCAGTGCTTCTGAGCATTTATTTTATGAAAGGAACTTAAACTCTGATCAGTTAACAGTATTTAATGAGAGGAATTAATTTATAGACACAGAGGAGTGTTGAACAGTAGGGGTGGACAGAAATATCGATTCAGCAATGCATTGCAATTATTCCCCTGCCACTTCAATATCGATTCAGCAAATCTTCTGAATCGATTGACCTCCTGGCCAGTGGGGGGCGCCGAACACTTTTTCAGTGTTTATCCAGCTGTCGCCGGTCACAGAAGAAGACATGCTTGCAGAGCGGCAGGACTGAGAGCCGAACATGAGAGTGATTTAACGGCGGTTTATCAGTATTTTCTGTGTAAATAATGTAAAATATTAAACACTTTATGTAATGTATGGGAATTCCTACAGTTAAGGTTCAGTGAATGCACCACGACGGGGGTTGCTTAATGCGCATGTCTGTAAGCTGCTGCTGCTGTTGTTAGCTTGAGAGACGGATAATAAAACACGTAAAATTGTTCACCCGATGTCAGTCCTCCTGAGCATGACTTTGGATGTCAAGACGTCATTACATGGTGTCAGAAGTGGCGAGTGACCACAGAAGGAGTAGTCATGTCGAAGTTTCATCCTCCCGAAGTTTAAGTTTGCCTGCCCTGTTGAATGGCCGGAGTGGAAACAACGGTTTTCGCACTGGACGCAGAGAACGGGGATGTTCAGGTTTGCTCGCTTATCTACGCAATGGGAAGTGAGGCAGAAAAAATATTGAACTCATTTGAGTTTGCGGATGAAGGACATTAGAAAGACTACAACACTGTACTGAAGAAGTTTGACGACTACTTTATTCCGAGGCGCAACATCATACACGAGAGAGCCTGCTTCTACCAGAGGAGCCAACAGCCCGGTGAGAGAGCAGAAGCATACATCAGAGTGCTATATGAGCTAGCAGAAAACTGCGACTTCGGAGATAAAAGAGATGAACATATCCGGGATAGACTGGTTGTAGGCATCAGAGACAAAGAGCTTTCTCAAAAGCTTCAACTCTCCACTGACTTAACATCAGCTCAAGCTGTCCAGCAAGTACGTCAAGCAGAGGAGATAGCTAAACAGATTAGCCTTCAGACAAACGCACCAGAGCTCCACGTGGCTAATGTGAATTTTGACCGTAGACATGGAGAGAAACCAAAGAAATGCAAACCGTCAAGAGAAGCTACAAGCAGCTTTAAAAAAACTCAGAGCTGTGGTAGGTGTGGCACTCAGCACTATGATAAGAAGAAATGCCCTGCTTTTAAAAGCATATGTAAAAAGTGCAACAAAAGAGGACATTGGGCACGGGTGTGTCGCACTAACCCGGTGCATGAAGTCACTGAAAGTATCGAACAGTTCCAGTTTTTGGGAGAAATAAAGGATGCAGCAAAGGAGGATAGCTGGACTGTAACACTCAATAATTGAAGTGCACCTCTGACATTTAAAATCGATACTGGGGCCGATGCAACGGTTATAAGTGAAAAGACATTCCAGAGACTCCCTAACATTTACAGACTGAATCCATCAGAGAGGCCCTTTTTGGGAGCTGGGGGAGAGCTCAAGTGCACAGGCTGGTTCAGGACCACCACCCTCTACAGAGGCAAAGAATACACTTTTCCAGTGTATGTATTAAAGGGGGACTGCAGTAACCTTCTTAGCCAGCCAGAAGCTGTTGAGATGGGCTTAGTGAAAAGAGTGGAGTGCGTGAGCGCAGTGTTTGGTACCAGTGGTCTTCTTAAGACTGAACCTGTAAAAATTAGTCTCAAGGAAGATGCTCAACCATATGCGGTACATGCTACCAGACGGGTGCCATTGCCACTTATGCCACTGGTAAAGAAAAAGCTGCAACGGCTGGAAAAGGAAGGAATCATTGAGCAAATGACTCAACCCACAGAGCGGTGTGCTGCAATGGTCTCTGTTCTAAAGCCCAACAGAAAAGAGGTGAGGTGCTGTGCAGACCTGAGGAAGCTGAATCGTGCAGTAAAACGAGAAAAGTATGTGCTACCTACTATAGACGAAATCACACCACGGCTCTCAGGATCTAAGGTGTTTACATCGCTGGATGCTGCCAGTGGGTTTTACCAGATACCCCTCCAGGAGGAAAGCCGCAAGCTTACCACCTTCATCACTCCGTTTGGGAGATATGCTTTTTGTAGACTCCCTTTTGGCATTACAAGTGCTCCCGAAATCTTCCAGCGGAAAATGTCAGAGACACTACAGGGGCTGGAAGGAACAGAGGTCTACATGGACGACATCCTGGTGCATGGGGAAAATGAGGAGGTCCATGACAGACGCCTGGAGCAGGTTTTTTTAAGGTGGTGGAGGCGGCAGGCCTCAAATTAAACAAAGAAAAATGCAAGATTAGACAACGGCAGATACGCTTCCTTGGACACATCTTTAATGAGAATGTCACAACGTGACAGAGCTCAAACGGTTCCTAGGAATGTTGAACTACTTTGCAAAGTTTGTACCAGAGCTCTCTTCAGCTGGAAGACCATTATATAAACTGCTGAAAGGTAACACACAGTGGATGTGGGGACACTCACAGCAGACAGCCTTTCAGAAACTGAAGTCAGCCTTATCTTCAGCTCCTGTCTCCTCTCCTTTTATGACCCGAATAAGCCCACCGTGGTGTCCGCAGATGCCAGCAGCTACGGGCTTGGAAGGGTCCTGTTACAGCAGTGGAGTGATGGCTGGAAACCTGTGGCCTACTGTTCCAGGAGACTTCGGGATGCAGAGTCTAGGTACGCTCAGATCGTAAAGGAATGCCTAGCGAGTGTCTGGGCATGTGAACACTTTGAAAAATATCTGATCGGACTTGAAAGCTTCAAGCTCATAACAGACCGTAAGCCCCTGGTACCATTGATTAACAGCAAAGATCTCGACAATGTTCCCATAAGATGCCAAAGACTGCTGATGCGACTCATGCATTTCAACGCAGAGGCAGTGTATGCACCAGGAAGAACCCTGGTAGTGGCTGATGCACTCTCCAGGAGCCCCAAGCAAAGCCTGGGAGAAGACACATCCAGCGATGATGTGGGTGTTCACATCAACTGCATCCATAGCCACATCCCAGCATCATCCCAGAGAATGCAAGAAATCAAAGACCAGACAGCCATTGACCCCCAGCTTCAGGTGGTAAGACGGTTTATCCAGTTAGGCTGGCCAAATTACGAACAGACAGTACCTGAAGTAGCTCGAGACTTTTACAAGGTCAGGGGAGAGCTGTCAGAGGTAGATGGACTGTTAGTGAGGGGAAGTCGCATAGTGATTCCCACCACCATGAGGGGGAGATTATAGAGAGGATACATGATGGGCACCAAGGACTAGTGAAATGCAGAGAGAGGGCTGGCCAGTCAGTATGGTGGCCAAAAAAATTCACAGGACAGTGACACGAGTAACACAGTGCACATTTTGTAGAGAGCACAGGAACACACACAGAAAGGAGCCATTAATGCCAACAACACTTTCCTCTAGACCTTGGCAAAAAGTAGGCATAGACCTATGTGAGTTCCAGAAACAGACCTACCTGGTAGTGTCAGACTATTACTCAAGGTTCTTAGAGATATTACACCTACCTGTGACCACAAGTAGCCAGGTTATAGGAAAGCTACAAGCCACCTTTGCGAGGTATGGTATTCCAGAAGTACTGGTGAGTGCCAATGGACCTCAGCTAGTTTCAGAGCAGTTTAGAGAGTTCAGCAGGAAATATGACTTTGTACATGTCACATCTAGTCCACATCACGCTCAGAGTAATGGTCAGGCTGAGAGGGCAGTCCAGGTAGCTAAAGGGATCCTCAGGCAGGAAGACCCCCTCCTGGCCCTGATGACCTACGGAGCCGCACCTTCTTCTTCTACGGGAGCCAGTCCAGCTGAGCTGCTGATGGGACGAAAGATCCGGACCACATTACCCACCTTGCCGGATAACCTTAACCCAAGCTGGCCAGATATGGAGAAGATCAGACAGACAGATGCAGCCGCCAAGCAGAGACAAGCATTCCACTACAACCGCAGGAATGGTGTGAGGAGCCTTCCGGTACTGAACTCAGGAGATGTGGTTCTCATGAAACTGGACAATGAGAAACAATGGAAGACTACAGGTACTGTCCGAAATGTTGGCCCCACACCGAGATCTTACGTGGTTGACACAGCTCAAGGAGCACAGTACAGGATGAACCGACGTCATCTGCTGAACGTTCCACCTGTTCCAACTTGCATACCTCCTTCCACAGAGCAAGCTGCTGTGGGGAAAACAAGGGAGTTCGAGACTGAGGTAAATCACACACGCTCAACATCTACAGAAGTGACACACCCTATCAGAACAGTCACTGTGACTTGCTCAGGAAGAGTGAGTAAGCCAGCCCAGAGGTTGGATTTGTAGACTAAGACTGGTTCGGAAAAAAAAGAAAAAAGACTGGTTTGGATATGTGGGAAAGTCCACAGGAAAAAATGTTATATTGCTATAGGGGACAAGATGTTTGGTGAATGACAAAAGAAAAGAGTGACAATAGCTTTAAGTTGAGATTCATTTATGGAAAGCTGAGAATGCTTTATTTCGGTTCATAGAGACTCTGAAAAAGATGTGTTTGAATTTCTGGTATTAAAATAGGAAATCAAAAGTTCAATTGGAATTAACGTTACAGAGAGAGGTTTCTTAGACGGAGTTCTCTGAGTTGAAAATCTACAAGTAATTGAATGTAACTGTTCAGTGCCACATAACTTTGAGGGGGAGATGTAATGTATGGGAATTCCTACAGTTAAGGTTCAGTGAATGCACCATGATGGGGGTTGCTTAATGTGCATGTCTGTGAGCTGCTGCTGCTGTTGTTAGCTTGAGAGATGGATAATAAAGCATGTAAAATTGTTCACCCGATGTCAGTCCTCCTGAGCATGACTTTGGATGTCAAGACGACATTACACTATAGCATTAGTATAATTCTGGAGTGTTTTCTTTTCGTTCTTTTGCCATATTTTTTCTGTGTTTTGCCGTATTTTCCGCGTGTTTTATCGTCTTTTTTGGCATTTATCGTATTTTTGATCATAGTTCATTTTATATGGATTCCATAAATAGTAATTTTAGAAGTACTGGAGGAAGAAATGATGCGATTTCTGTCTTCAGGGACTACCATCAGCTAAAAAACGCCTGGACATGGTCTAATATAACAAGCTGTAACATGGACACTAAATGCTGTAGTCAAACAAAAATGTTGGAGTTTATGTTAAATGGTTTAAGTTTATTTTTGGTCATGTAAGAAAATTTCTACATGGTCATTTACAATCGTTTATGAAGATAATCTTGATGAAAATTCAAAGCCATTTTTATTCTTTTTTTGTAATTACACACTGTTTTAAGCATTTATAATATAATAATGACAAATACTTGCAAGAATTGTTTACATTTATTTCTCGTGGAAAAAATGGTAAAAAATGTATTCAAAGGACAATCCCTGACACATTTATTTACAAAAAAGACCAGGTGGACATTTATAATAATTATATTGTTAACTGTCATGTTTGTACTTTTGTACTTCATATGCACAAATAAGTTATTACTCTGCAAATTTTAATTTTCACATGTTTGCTCAAAAATGTGTGGTGACATACCACATATGTTCACATTGGCATCAAATTAAAAAAAAGTCAAAATTTGTCAACAGGTACTGTAATTATTTGTGTATTTCTACTTCTTACTGAATTGATACTGAATCGAATCGCCACCTAAAGAATCGAAATCGAACCGAATCGTGAGGTTCTTAACAATGCCCAGCCTTATTGGACAGCAATAATCCACTATTTGCCCCGTTATAGGTTTTAGCTCTGAGATGGGGCCCTGAAGAAATACAATACAGGCTTTATCCTAAGTGGTTAGTGCATCCAATTAAAAAATAACTCTTTTAGTTAAAGAACAAAAAATAACCTAACTTAAACATGAAACTATCCCCTGAGACCATCACCCACTCCAGACCAGAAAGCAAAGGAAGGCTTTTCCTTTCCCAAGGTGAGCATTCATGAGTGTAAGACATCATGTAAGCTATCATCTGAACCTGATAACTGCAGAAAAATGGAGATATTAAAATATTCAAGCACGTCAGGAGACATGGGGATTGATAAGCAGAATGGTTAATGGCATTGGTATCAACCAAGACTTATCCCATCCCTGTCTAACAGCTGATTTTGCAGGACATGGGACCTTGAAGTAACAAGAAATCTTAAATCCACACAGACAACCTTCCACCAGAGGCTTTAACGCTGTCCTCTGTTTTTAGAGAGTGTTGGTCCACAGTGAGCCCTAACCTAAAAACTCTCTCCAAAGAGTTTAACCCAAACATTAACTTACAAATTGAAACTTTTGGGACATGAGCCTCTAAAACAAAAGCAGCAACAACATGCAGTCTCCTTGGGCTATTATGAAGCCTTGGTTATGCAAAAAGGATAAACTGGGCCACTCTAAAAATATCTTTAAAAACAAAAACAGTTTGCAGAGTTGCGAGCTCTATCGTTCTGCGCTGGTTCCACAACAGGCACCGCTGTTAAGATTTGCATTTCAAAGTCAGCCATGAAGCCTCCACGCACAAATAATAAACACATTTTTAATTAAGTTCTGCTCTCGTCAAAGCTGATTCCGCCCTGAAATGTCAGAATAATAAAAAAGTCAGTCTTGTGCATTATTCATTAATCACGGCTGCATCGTGAAGGCAAGCGAACAGAGAAGAAAGAAAACTTGATCAAGTCCTCTCTGTCTGCCACCAGCACGCTGTCAGTCTGCTTTATTTCAATCTCAATCTGTTAATTAGTCCAAAAGAATCCCAGGACTAAGATCTAGGCTTCCTACAGGCACCATGTTAAAAAAAGAGATCTGCGAAAACATCCTTCTGGGTAGAGCTGAAGCTTTTCACTTTCTCCTCAGAGACGTACAGTGCTGGGTTTTGATTTTAAAAGAGTCTCACAGGAGTCTAGCAGCTCTGTGACAGTGTGGCCCATTTTCAGAATCTGATACTCCAACAGTCACTCCTTCCTAACGCCAAGAGGAAGTTAAGGAGCAGAATCCATGACGCTGTTTTCATGGACTTAGGACTCTGGTTGACCTGGTCCGATCAAGGCTTTTCAGTATCAGTGTCCCGATTTCAGCAAACAAGACACTGCAGCTTCCTGATTTATACTGTATGTACAACTGTAGCAATCAATCATTAATCATTTAATCAATCATTATTTGTAAAGCACCAAATCATAGCAGATGCTCTCCTTAAATGCAAAAACAGAGTCTAGACCAGGGATAGGCAGCTTCTGTGACTAAGAGGACCACATTAAAATTGTCATCATTGTCAGAGGGCCAAATCTTTAGGCAAATTTGACAATCAAAATGACTCATGATTTATCAAAAAGGGACTAAATAAAGAGCTCTCAAAGGAAGATATTCATCAACACTTACATAGATTTGTATTTAAACTCAAATGCAAGTAGCCATAAGTAATCGAATGAGCTTAACACTGAATCCAGACCAGTTTCAGCTTCTTTTTGATGGAATTTACAAAATATTTCCTGGTTAAGAAATGTGCAATTGTTTTTCCCCTATATCAGTTAGTGAATGTGAGAGTGAATGGGTGTGAATGGGTAGACGTGACCTGCGGTGTAAAGCAGCTTTGAGTAGTCAAAGACTAGAGGAGCATTATAAAGGCTTAAGTCCGTTTACCATTTTATTAAATTAAGAGTATGGGGCCAGCCTGCTCTATTGTAAAGTGTCTTGAGATAATATTTGTCATTGATTGATGCTATATAAATATTGATTGATCTAGACTGAAAAATATATCTACTGTGAAAATGCTGATAAATTTCCCTGCTTAAAGGACTGCCATATGTTGTGATATATCATATCATCACCCTGTATTGTGACTATTATCATATTTTCAGATTCTTGCTAAATCACAGCCCCACTTTTATCCGCTGTAGTGTGTGATGGTGGACAGAAATGAAAGCCACATGTGAGACATCTCATGCCCTCTTAACATAAAGTCTGGCACATCTGATTTTTCTCTTCAGCCCTCTATTATTTGTTCTGTCTAATTGGTGATGTTGACCAGTAACAGTCCATAACACAATGAAATAGCAAAGCAAAAGTAGAATAAGAAAGTTGGTGATGAAAGATGGAACTGAGACAGAGGGAAAAAAAAGTTCTGGCAGCCCTGTCTTTATAGTTTGCCATAGAGGGGTTCTATGCCAGACTGCAAAAGAAAATGATTTGCAAGATGTCAGGCTAAAGTCAGCAACCTCAAAAACAGTCCTTTAAGCATTAGCATCAAGCTAACATATCATTCATTCTGACATTCAAATAGACAGAAAATACAGTATGGTACACTTCATACAATATAATTGATAACGTCTGTTTTCTCTGTCAATCAAACTTGATTGTCCTGTACTTCTCGTCGTCCTTTATGTTTTTCAGTCAAGTCAAAGCACAGGTTTATGGTTGTTACTGAGAGACCACTACGGTAACAGACAAAAAACCATGTCATCTTAGCCTGGCATAATAGTGTGTGTTTGTTTGAGCTTTTTGTGTTTTGTGTTTTCTCACCACAGGCATGGAGTCATGCAGCACTTTTGGGTAAGACTCAGCAAGAAGTCTGGTCTGTCTGTCCCAGCGTGCTCCTTCAAGAAACAGACCTCTGATGTACACACCTGAGAGAAAGACAAGCACACTCAGAAACAATCCAGACACACAAGAGAAAAGGAAAGAGTTACTGTTAAAACAACCTCCTCCACCCCAGGACTATAGTTAGAGGGTGATGGTCAGAAAACACTATGATTCCAGCTGTACCAACCTCACTGTCTCTAAATAAAGCAAAGAGAGCCATCTTACTAATAAAAAGATAAAAAGGGCAAGATTTAGAAACAACCGACTGTTTCAGTCCTACATCGCACACCTACATGCACAAACAGTGTCAGATTTGCAGCTTGGCAGCAGAGGCTGTTATTGTGATGGGCCCTCAGCTGGGGACTGATTGAACGCAGGACTTAATTCGATACTTTGACTGAGAATCTCTCAGCAGAGCTGGAGGCACAGCGAGGGGCTGACGCAGGCCGCATACAGACGAGAGGCTGAGAAGCTTTGCTTAACTTACTTCCTCACTTTAATACTTGGCTTCTCCTATAGTCAGTCGGCCTAATGTCAGGTCTTATGTTTGTTTCTTTTGATCCACACATCGCCTGTTTCATCCTTCTCTGTGAAGCTTCTCCCTCTTATTGCTTTTCTTTGGGCTCTGTGGTGTGTCCAGTGATAGTGTCATGGCAGCAGTAAAGGTATCTTTCCTTTTTTCAATTTGATACAGTCCTCAAAACTACATACCACCTTCATGCTGTCTAAGTAGTAAGTGATCATGCACTCCAGCTAGCACCCATGGATGTGTATATCTTAAAATGAGGAGAGGTCAGGTGCTAAGTCGTCTCATTCTTGCCTTGAGGATGCAGAAAACAACAGCTCCCTCAGATCACCTTAAACCTGGTCTTAAGTCTGAAGTCTATGTTGCAGTGTGTTCCTGATATTAAGAGGATTAAACTAGAATTTCACAAGTCCATCTGGGAAAGAGCCCATAGAAAGAGTCTGGGGAGGGCAGAACCTTTCAGAAGCATCTAGCAGGTGATTGGACAGTCATTTCATCAATCACATTTGTTTTTCCCATGACCTTAAAGCATATGTAAGTACTTCCTACTTGTTATGATTATCAGTGGGTTGATCTGTCAGGGCAGTCACTCACAGAGTTGAACCCAAAGAAGACAATTTTTGTATTTAAGCCTCAGTTCAGGAAGCAGGATGATTATGACGTGGATATCTTAAGTCGCTCTCACAGACACTCCAAGTGCACTCTTTGATATCATTAAAGTAACAAAATAAAGGTCACAAATTCATCACAACCCACTGAAAAGACTTGGCTCAGACTTCAGTTTGTCTAACCAAAGCAGCTTAGCAACAGTTGCTATGAGAAGGGAAACTCTCATTTGGTGGGTCAGTCAACCAATAGAGGCCTGACAAAGGGTCAATTCTTATAGATAATCATGCTCACAGAAAATAAGACAGTCTAATCAGTGTATTTTGCTGATGCATTTGAGAGTGCAGCACAGGACTCCTGGTTTGTTAATAAACATTAACAGCTTCATGTTAAGCAGACGGCATTTGTAAATATAAAACCACATTATCCTGTCAGTGTGGTTAGAAAACCGGATCATTTGTAAGGATACACTTTAATGCTAAATGCAGATGTTCGGCACATCTTTCTTAACGTCTCTGATGTTATAGTAAAGTTCAGTGAAAAGTTATTTTAATCTGAGCCATATTTCATGCAGTCCAGTGTGTGCTCTTGGTAATCAGACGACTCTGAAAGTCAAGGAATCAAATAAGCTGATTGGGGTTCAAACTAAAAGCAGCTCGAAGAAAAGTTTTCAACCTGAAATAGTTGCTTTTGAGGTACAGGAAGTAGCACAATAACTTCCAACAAGTAGAATTGCCCTTGTCATCTGATTTCAGCTCTATTCAACAATAGCAGTGCACCATGGTTCTCTCCAAGAAGCCTTTCTGCTTTATGGTACTCATTTACACAGCCTTCAGCTAAAAAGAAGCCATCCTGCTAAGAACTGTTTGATACTCATGAGTTGAGGAGGATGGTGACTGCTGAGGAAAAGAAAAGAGAACGACTGGGCAAAAAAAAACAAACAAAAAAATAAATAAATAAAGTAATTGGCACCTTTATCCTTGCTGAAAGTAACTGTACAGTTACATTTCCTGTGAAATCTGTAAAGATGAAAAAGTTACATATTGTTGCTTGAAAACTGAAATTAGTTTTACAATTAACACAGCAGCTGGCAAACACACACTGATTTTAAAGGGTTAGTTCAGGTTTTTTGAAGTGGGGTTGCTAGAGGCCCATGGCACAAGTAAATATGAGTGTCAGTAAAGGAAGTTGTAGGGGTTGCTCCTCATGGGAGACACCCAGGGGCAGAGTTGTAGCATAATGGTTCATTGTGCCACTTAAGGCCTCATCATTAGCCCACGTACAGGTCAGAACTACTCAAAACACTGCGTTTGCTTCACAATACCATACAGTAAGATTCTTTACAGCATTTAAATTTTCCACAACTATCACCCTATAAAGGGAATAAAAACCTACAATAATTGTTTTGATTAGTTTCACTAAAAACACACCCTTGCATAAAAACGTACTTAATCTATCCTCTTTACAGTCTGTGCCTGGGTTTGTGCTGGAGGTGTGCAACATCTACATCACCATCCACACAGTATAATGTAGACAGCAACCCCCAAAACTACTGCACAATGCACTTTAAAACAACACACTTGTCACTACCTAAACACAGCACTTTATCTTTTCTGTGCTTTTTATCTGCTTTCTTTTACCTGGGTTGGTTTATGAAAAGGAGACATTTTAATCAGTCTAAGGCTGTCCCATCTTATTTCTAAACTACCCTCAATCCTTCGTATTATTGCTCTCGTTTGAACCATAACTTCTCAACCACCTCAGGTAGTATCTTACCATCTGCTGGGGGTTGTATGTACTCTTTGTCCTCCAGAACCTCGAAGTCGAAGCCCAGCAAGTCGATTGGGACGATGTGTTTCCTGGCATAGTTCTGCTGGCTGCCTGTGAGGAAGGCCTGAGTGAAGAAGAATCCTGATATCCAAAACACAGCAGGAGTACCCTGATCATACCAATCCTGAAAAGACAGCAGTGTTACATTATCATACCATCCTCATGTTGTAGAAGAACTGAATTTTCTCATTTCATCAAAGAAAGAAATGGTAAAGATGAAGATTATCATGTCTTATTTAATCAAGTAAAAACGTATGTGGCTCTTTTGTGTGAGAAATGCAGCACAAGATTGCAAAGTAAATTTGTATAGAGCACCATTCATACACAAGGTATTCCAGCGCTTGGCAGTTTAGAGCTAAAAATTTGCTTGACAAAAAGACAGCATTCAACACATGCCTCTGTTGAAAATGAGTTTGCATATCACTGAAAATGACTGACATATCTTAAGAAATTTAGGTGTATTATGAATTCCCAAAGAGTTCACATTTTTTGAATCTGCTGCATGGTTGAAAGCTGTTTGAGGCCCCATCAATTCAATGAAAAGCACTGGCCTACCACTAACATCAGCAGGCCTGTGCTTAATGCCACCTCAGATTTAAGTGGCAGATAGCACTGTGCTATGATTGGTAGGGCTGCATGTTAGCATCATTGTAACATCTGTAATGATAATTATCAAACATTTGGTATTTGCAAATGAATATGGAATAAACCGATACCAGTTACAGATGTTTTTGTATCATACCATTTAATACTGACATGTTTCACACTTAACTGCTCATTCATTGGCCAAATTCTAACCTATTTTCATAGTCAAACATGACAAAAATGTTGCTTTTGTTGGAGAAAAATGGCAAGAAGTAACAACAAATATATGTATGTATTTATAAACCAACAGGCATTGACAATTGTTGTGCTTAACATATGTTTAGGCATCAGCCCTGAGATGCAAGGCACTGCCAGCTTTGAGGTTTAATTAAGCCCATTTTATCTTGATTTTATTCATGAAAACAATTAAAATTGGTTTTTACTTTTCACAGCAGTACATCATTTTTTTTTGTCAGTTTGATCAAAGGGTTGTCGACTCTTCTTGGGTAAAAGTTTGGGGGCTCCAAGGGGAAAAAAAAACAGAAAAGAAGGAAGAAAAGGGAAACAGTGATCTACACAAAGTACCCACTTTAATCAGATAAGTTATTCATTGATTTACTTTGGCATGACAACAATTTTTACTTGTCAGGTTTCATTAGAAATAACATGGTACCACCTTTGAGTTTGTTGTTTTTTGCCCATTAAATAAGGATAGAAACAGCAGTCAATCTAAAAGTTACTGCAGGTTGTACTAAAATTGTGGAATAGTACAACTTTAATCAAACATGCTTATGAGCCTGATTTAAAAGAAATCAGTTTTTTGTTTAACAGCCGCTGAGAAAGCCCAGACCCCTGCAAACAAACAACAAAGCAGACAGAGAGAGATTTGTATTTGGTGATGCAGATTGTGTTAATCACTTCTGTCCAGGAGGAATTAGTACTTTAATCTACAAGACCCAGCTTCTGGATTAAAGTACCCACCTACCCACAACCATCCCAGCAGAAGTCCATTCATTGTGTGAGATGTTTGCTCTTAGTAAAACATGAGAGGTTGAGCCTTATTCAGTGTCCTTTCTTGAACTTTCTGTCGGGTGTTTTTAACAGATTGTAACACAGACTGAAATACTAAGCATTTATACTGGTCTATTAAAGCAAACAAGACCTCAAGGAGAAAGCTTTTATTGCTAGATAGTGATTTTTAATGCTTGTGACAGATGCCAAAGGGTAGGTGACGGATAAAGTATTTACAGAACACAGACCATGATAATTAGGTGAAAGGTTTGTGTATTAAAAGTAAAAAAGCGATATGTTTGTCAGAAAACACAAAGATAAAGAAAATTAACTGACAAAGAGAACGCTCCTAAAAGTGGCTTTGGGAGGCAATTATGCATTAACACAACAGGTAAAAGTGATAGGAATCTGATTTTTGACTCAGATCTGACTGTTAGTGTGTCAAATTTTATGTAAGATTAAAATCAGAAAAAGTCTGATCTTTTACCATGTGACCTCAGTCTGAACCCATCACCAACGAGACTGTATACATATAAAAACTTGTGCTTTTTGCTTAGTGGTAGATGAATGCAAATATGTTAGCTGTTAAAGCAGTCTTAAATGTGACTCTTTATGTATAAATTCTGAACTCCTAAAAAATCTGGATGAAAGCCTACCAGACCCCATTTATTCACTTTGGATATTAGATTGTTGTCAGTAAGCATTGGGATATGTCTGAGTTATGCAATACAACTATCACTTGGTACCCACATGCCTGAAACAGATATGAAATGGAATTACTAAGTGAAATAAGAGGACCTTCATCAGTGCCATAACTGCTTTTCTCCACAGTACAAAGATAAAATAAGCATGGATCCAAACCTGCTACTCACAAATTTAATTATTAATATATTATACATGTGCAGTGAGATTATGCAGGTTTTCTTTGCCTGGTAGGCTGTTTTTCAGCCTAACTCAAGTCGTATTTCTTAGCAAATGCCTGAGTTTTTGTTTTGAAAGCACACTTGCTCAGATGATAAACCCATGACTTTCAAGGTTGCCCTGCAGGGGGTCATGGGTGGACATATCCATTAGAAACACACACAGTGCATTGTTTGCTGTCCACTGAGTTATAATGAACAGGGGAAATACAGTACTGCTCCAGTCCAGATACAAAGGGAAACATGTGAACTGCCTGTTTGATGGATTTTATTTTGCAGGCTCACATGATACAGTAGCTCATAAGTCTGCATGTGTTTCTGTGAGTGAGGTAAGTGAGTGTTTGTATGTGGGTAAGTGTGACGCTGTCAGGCTACATTCAAGGGTGCAGTGTGCACTGATGTAGCATATGAGTATAGTAGGCACATCTTAAAGGCTGTATTATCTACTTGGACATTTAATGTACTTTAAATTTTATTTCAAATTAAGTTAAAATGGGGGGGGGGGGGGGGGGGGGAGAGATAAGGTCCCAGTAGATTGATTTTTATGCTTATGGCCTCCTTCTCATTTCTGACCATTTTGCTTTGAGCCTCAAATTTTACAACAATATCTTTGAATTTTCAAACCAAATCCAATATCAGAACAAAAAATAAGCTGCACATTTTTTTTGAACAAGTGAAAAAAAGACAGGATGGTATTTGCTCTAAAATATTTCT
Source organism: Cetoscarus ocellatus (assembly GCA_037902135.1). NCBI lineage: Eukaryota > Metazoa > Chordata > Actinopteri > Labriformes > Labridae > Cetoscarus > Cetoscarus ocellatus. The sequence continues at coordinate 188,524 of JBAMNC010001855.1, forward strand.
TCCTGATGGTAAAGCTAACAAACTAGTCAAAAAACCTCAGAATATTTTCCCTTAGATTACACACTGTGTAATACACTACTTTTATACCTCTGCACCACGACTAATGGCTTTCATGCAATATCTTACATAATGGAAGCTGGAAGCTTATTTTAACTTATTAGCATTAACCTATGTGTTGATGGAGAGTTTCTTCATCTTTACTTCAAAAACAGCAGCAATCATACTAAAACATTCTAAAAAGACCAAACCTGTCCATATTGTTGTCCGTTTCATCATGGTTGAGATGTAAGGAGGATGATTCTCCACTATTACAGTATGTAAACACCACTAAAGTCAAGTTCTAGTCAGGATTATGCCATTTTTATCCATGACAGTGAGTACTGGATGCTAGGTAAGGGTCCAAAGCGACTGTGGTTGTTGGGGGATGTGGAAATGTAGTTTTAAAAAGATGAAACAATAACAACCCTGTTCCACAACAAGACACAGCGAGCAATATTAGCTTAACTTTTCTGCCTACTGTGCTTGTGACATGGCTGAAAGCTCAATGGAAATGTTTGTGAATGCAATATTTAAAGAATATTTTGAGGGAGTCTCTTCAAACTTTGCACAAATCTCCACTTAGACTCATAACTACACAAAACAGATTTTGTAGGTCAAAGGTCCTTGGGTCTCATGTTCATCCCTTGTTTGTGAATGCAATGTCTCAAAATCTCTTCGGAGGATTTTCATTTAATGTGGCAGAAGTGTCCACAATCTGACACAAGGGTAAAACAAAATGATTTTGGTGGTCAAAGGTCAAGGAAATATAGCCTCATGGTCATCTGTTGCTTGTAAATGTAATATCTGAAAAATGGTACAAGGATTTAATTCAAACTTTGAATAAACATCCTACCTGACACAAGGGTAAACTGATTAGATTTTGGTTGATAATCACCTGAGCAGAAATATGATTTTCACCAATCATACTATAAAACCATACCAGCCCTCTCTCTTGACCAATTACTATACTTTCACTACCTGGCAAAAGTGACTTGGCAGAGGCACTGAAAGCCAGATATCAGTTCTACTTCAACTTGTACTTATTAGACTCTTTTTTGAATAAGAATTAAAAATGTCAAAGCATCTAATGGACAGAAGTATGCTGACCTAAAGAAAGTGGTCTGGTTCTTTATCTCTGTCATACCTGCAAGAACTTCAGTCTTTCCAGAAAATCATTGACGTAGCTTCCCAGTGGTTTGAGGCTGGGGTAAGACTTCTTCATCCACATGCCTGGGATACGACCATTCAAGATGCTTTTTACCACCTCCTCCAGCTCAGCTGACATGACCACCAGCCCCTGTTTGTGGAGACACACATATTTAAACCACTTGTTAACCCATAAACATCCAACTCACAACTTCACTGCTTTAAAATGACTGTTTTTTAAGCACTGCTCTCACTCTGAGAAAATGTGACTGACATTCAAGTTTGTTAAATACCTTCTCTCTTGAGGTAGCTGACAGACGGTCACATAATGGGAGCTCTTATCGCTCTGCAGGGGGCCTTAGTTACGAGTCTGAAAGATGATGAGCTTAAGCTACTTCCCAACTCTTAAAGCTTACTGTACTTGAACCTCATGAGGCTGACGTGGCACAAATGGAGAGGAAATGTGGGTGGAGCTTGTTTATAAAATGTGTGTTTCGGCCTCTTTTTCATTAGCATGTGATTAAGACAATGGCGTTGGTGCATTATGATAAAAAAAAAAAAAAGAGTATGTTGTGTGATGTGCAAAATACCCAAACTTTTCAAAACAGATTCCTTTTGCATGATTATTTTACTGCCCTGCACTTATCGTGTGTTTTTTTGGGATCTAGGATTTTGGCTAAGTTTGGAGTGATACCCAAAAATCAATCAGCAGGGGGTTCGAGCCCTGCTTTGGCTGTCACATGTCAGTGTGTCCTCAAGCAAGACTATTAGCCCCAAAGTGCTCCAGCTGTTGTGTCAGTGGTTTTAAAATGGGTATGACAGGATGTGAATGTGCTTGGTCATACTTCTGGACAAACGAAATAAAAACAACAACCATCAGTCGGCCAATTAATCAGACTGGACCCACCTTAGGAAGGGGGCCTAAAAGTAACAGGGGCCCTTACAGAAATTGGTAAGTTTAAACACATTTTATCAGTCATCGAATCAGGCATATGACCCTGAGTTTTCATCAAATATGCCCACTTTAAAGGCCTTTGCTCACAAGCCACAATATTTCTGATCTATAGCCAGTTAAAGCTTAGATATAAGCAACATAATGTCACAGAGCAAATTAGCGTCTAGTTTTTTTTTCCGGTCCACTGATGATTTTTCTTTAGTTTTAAGCCCACATCTGACCAATAAATGCACTCATTGTTGACACGTACATCACAGTCAGTGAAAACATTCAACACGGCAGCCCACCTGATGGTGTGTTGCATCACAGCAAAGACTGTATGGATGGAGATAGTGTTGGAGCTGCAATAAGACCATGGTGAGTGTGTACTCAAGCTTTTACTGTAGCGAACAATTGGTTCTGAAGCTGCTGTGGTGCAGTTTCAGTTCCTGAATTAAATGGTGAAATGCAAAAATGTTCCTCTCTCCTTTACAGAATTAGATGGACATATTTAGTTTGTTTAATCAAAACCAGCCCCAGGTCAGAGGCACTTGATGTCAAGTCCTTTTTGACTTCTGCGGCTCAGTTTTTTTTAGAATGTCCATGATATATAAATAAATGTGCATCACTTTTAAAATTAATTTAGTATCACTTCTGGTATGTTAGGGCCTAAAGAGTGAAGCTTTGTTTATCACTGTCAACATTTTTCTTCAGCCTCTCCCTGAAGCTTCAACCTGAACTGCTGCACTCTAGGATGACAGCGGAAGCACTTCACATCATCAAAAACAAGCCTTCAGTCATGAGCATCAACTTCTGTGATTGTGAAATAATGAATAAAATGTTGAGAAATGCATGTAATGTTAATTGAGGGTAGAGGACATGCTGCTTGTAACTGCTGTCGGAAGAGATGAGACGCACAAAAATAAACCTGTGTAATGGTGTCGGGCAGGATGATCACACCAAGAACCTCCCCACTCAGGTACAATATCATTCTGAGGGAAACAAAATGACCATGTTCGTAATAAGACAATGTTTATGTTCATGTCCCTGTTTAAAAATATACTCAGGAGCTGCAACTAGTCACTTACAAGTCAAAAAGTCATGTGACGCAGACAGAAAATGACCATCGTTACACCCTCTCCTCATTATTAAGTCAGTACACCTGACAGTACCATTAAAATAAATACAAACTGATTAATATTACAGCAGTTTAAAACATCAGCATGTTCATGTGCACATAGCTGGTTCACATAATGATATTGGCTCTCTCAAACCTTAAAGAACAGCATTAAACAGTGAGGTCTAAGGTCTGGTAGAAAATAATAGCAATGCAGGAGGAGACAGAAACGGTGTCTCATAGAGTGTTCTCTGTCCTTTTCTATGCCACAGATGAAAACGCCACTTTCTGAAAGAAGGTCAAGAGCTCTAGTTAAAAATTTAGAGGTTTAGCTTGCTGCCTCCTCTTGTCATTCACCCAAGGTCAACAACATCTCCATAATGTATTTGTTTCATTCTTTTCTGAAGTCAAGTTGCTTCATATCTTTGCTTTGTGCATGTGGGATGCAAAACACACGAGGTATTATTTTTTTTAGTTGGCAGCAGTCCTTCTCCATGGTGATTAATGCCCTAAAGTTTTTAAATTAATGTCCACATGTTTCAATTGAACAGTTAATGATAGTGTTATTTTAGCAGTTTTTGGGCGTTATGCTAAAAGCTTCCATTATCGGATTTCTGTTGATGCATTTGCACACTCTTCACAGTAATTGTTGCGCAGAGGTGTGCCTCCTCTAATGAAATATTGCTTTCATGATGCAGAAATGTTAAATCAATGATGATTCATCATTCTGTCTGACAGTTTACTTAAAACAAACAAATTAGGTGTAATTGCAGTGCATTAGGCTGTATCTCACACTGATAACACCCATAACATAACGCTAAGATTTGGACATGTTTTTCCCCCTCAGTCATGTTTTGATTCTGTGTGTGTGGGCTGTGTGTGTGTGTGTTAGGAACTTTGAATTGCTTTGTTGCTGAATGTGCTATGCAAATAAACTTACTTTACCAAAGATCTAGACCAGAATATGTCTCAACAGAAAGCAAAAAACACCTGAAGTCTGTCTCACATGAATATCAGGGGACTACTTCCATAAATCTCCCATGAGGACCTATTAATAATAAATCAAACATGGTCCTTACAGCTCCTCTTACAAACCTTTATGGCCTTCTGGATGTTGACACAAGAGTCCCGAATGGTGCACAGCAGGTTGTTGAAGCGGCCCATCTCCTGAACCAGCACTGTGTTCATGCTCTCGTCGTAGCTGGTTGGAAAGCGTCTCATGGCTGCCTCCAAGTTGAAATCTGCCGGCAGTTTGCTCAGGACGTCAGCTGCCACATCAAAGACCATGTCATCTGAGGATCTGGCATCTCCGCCTGAAGAGCGAGACTGATCAGAGACACAGAGCGATTGAGGTCTGATGAGAAGGAGAGACTGGACTCAACACTCAGATAGACTTGACAGTTCCTCATCTTTTAGTGAAAATTTTATTTTACTCTCTTTGAGTTGTTCAATAATTTACAAGCCTTTCATGTTTTTTCATTGGTGACATTTTCAGCCTCAAAGTATCAGGATGCTTCAAGTATCTGACTTTTGGCTTGACATTTTCATTTATTTAATCGGCTTAGAGCAAAACTATAACAATGACCACTAAACAGAATGTCATGGATATATTATTTGATTGTTTATTTTCTGTTTTCTCTTAAGCTGATGATGGAAAATAAGATATACATCAGTAAAACAACTGTAACTTCAACTGTGAATGATCATATGCAAAATAAAGTTTTGTTTTGAATGGACAGGATTTTATCAAATTAGATGCTTTCAATTAGTTAACATTGGGTACATCAAACAATTTTCATTTATCGTCAGTTTTATTCCTAAAAAATAGGCTTTCTGCACAAATCATTGTGTCATGTCCTCTTTTTACAACAGGAGGATGAAACATTTGTAGCCTATATCCTTTTCTACAGTCATACTACAACAGCGACCCCCCTACTTATAATATTTCTGACTCCAGAAACTGTCAGTAGCTTTAATCTTCAGTATCATGGATTTATCACGTTTGAGATTCCTTGAAAACTCTTTGTCTTAAGTAAAACAGCATTACATGTTTTTGATGCATCGTCTTGGTCTGACCTTCAGAATCATCTTAAAGTGTAATGTTGTATTAGTCTGAGAGATTCTAAAACCGAAATTAAGGATCATTTGATCTGTATGTGCACTCGCTTTACTGCTAAATGTTGCTTATTTTTTGATAGTGAAATTTTTTTTGTCAAGTTTGTTTCTTGTTATTTGTGTGAAACTTCTTTTGCTGTTGCCTTTGCCAGGACTTCCTTGTTTAAGAGATTTTGCATTTCTGAGTGGAAATGCTCCCAATTAAATAAAGTTAAAATAAATAAATAAAAATCAATCATTGCAAAAACTTTGACTTTATCACTATGACGTTAACCATGATTTGATTAACTTCATTTAACAATGTCACAGCTTGACAATGACTCTTGCTGAAATTACGGTAAGTAAACAACTCTGTAATAAAAGGCTCCAATTTGACCACAAAACCATTACCTGTCATAGGTTTTAAATTGGTTGTTAGTTTTCCTCAGAAGAATAGATGTGTTTTAGCATTAATCTGATTTAAGTCATTTTTACCCACAAAAATTTTGTCACATTTCAGTTGATAAAAACTGAAAACTATTCAAGTTCAGTTTTTGTCCGTAGAGAGGCCTGACATTTTAGTCGTTACATTGAGTAGTTTATTTTCCTCTTTTAAACTATATATATACAAATAAAACAATCTGTCAATAAACTTACAGTACTTGAATTAATTAGGAATATAAATAGATACAAATCAACGCACAACTTAAATAGGACCAACAATTTCCTGAGATTTTCTGCGTGAGCTTCAAATGTGAACACAAACAGCAGTGTTCACACTGACTTCACACTTGGAAATTTTCCTGCTTACCCCTGATTTTTTTTTTCAGCTTTTTGACAAAAGTTTTAAATTACCATACCATGGGTGGCCAAAGGCCTTTGCAAACATGTTTTGTTGATTAATTTGTTTCCTTGTTCCACAAAGCATCCTTTAAATGACTTTTTACAGCTCTTTTGGTCTAAGTCTACAATGTTAATATCCAGTTAAATATTCGCTATATCTTTTATACTGCTTTTCTGGTAAAAATAAATAAATAAATAAATAAATAAATAAATAAGCAACATTTGTGACCATTTGTGAAATCTGTTGTAACTGTAAGGACAGTTTTTTTTTTTTACATTAAATTGCTGTAAATATTAAAGAATCCAAAAAACAAACCGAGATTGAATCAATTTTATCAAGAATAACAGTTCATTTTAGAGAAACCCTTCCATGAGTCATTTCAAGTGTACATATTACACTAGGAGAGAAAAAATAGCATGTAATATGTATCTAAAACAGTGAAAGACGAATCAAGATACCAAAAATCTCAGTGAGCCCATGTAGCTGGAAGCAGTTGCTTTGGATGATGGGGACTGATTTCATTCTCAAAAAATAAGAATTCAAAGAATTTGAAAGAAAATAAGAAAACTGATACACTGATTTGGTAACTGGACCAAAAATACCAATTCATTTCACTTCAATTTAAAATCTGGCCCCCAAACTGTCAGTCAAGAAAAAAAGTCTGCTTGTAAAAATGTAGCTGACAATCCCAGTCATAAAACTTCTGTTTAGACAATGCACAACACTGTTCACTTGTGCATTAGTGTTGTGTCTAAACAAGCTCTCAGATTAATAACTATATTGATCCCACTCTTCTTTTTCAGGATGGTGAACTAAATGACTAGTTTTTTAAATTATAACAAAATGTCTAAATCAGGAGGCAATAACTGACCGCACATGAAATTCCCCCAATGTCTCTGTTGAAAAACTTCACACAATCTTATCATTGACCATAATAATAATTCATGCTCATAATCCCTTAAGATTATCTTGGATCTTGTACCTATTTTATGCTCAGTCTCTTACCGGCAGTAATGGATAATCACTGGATAATGACAGTGGGGTTACAGTAGGGCAATGACAAATAGCTGTTTGATCCCATTTGAAGCGTCTCCCTGTTTATCGGTCATTGAGACTGATGAGAACGTATTAGATACTAATAAAGTCCACACATGAATGAAGCCATTATTAATCTTGTTGAGAGGAGTTTATATGAATAAATGTCAGACTCCATTGAGCTCTAATTTCACTTTGCATGGTAAGGCTGATGGAGATGATTTTCTATTCATTTGTAGGGGGCCAGATCAGTCGCTGACTGTGATTATAAATGTAAACAACATGGTAGCACATTTAGAGGAAAAACAGTCATAGAAAGCACATGGTGTATGTTTAAGTGTAACGCTCCGGACAGAGTTTATGTGTAGACTACTTGTTTGAGGGTGCTTTTAATGCTCACTGCTTCTTGTTGATTTTTAAGTGGTAAAATTATACATTTTGTTGCATTTTCTCCTTGGTCTGTTTTTTGCTCACACCGTGACATTGTAATGCTGGCCAAACACACAGGCATCTTAGGGATATCATTATGTCACAGCTTGCTTTCCCTACAGCGAGGATAAACAAATACTATGTCCTCTAGACGCACTTTGAATTGAAGGACATGAGTTAGCAATCTAACCTACCAACAAACTGAGTTGTGAGATGACTTGGAGCAGAGAGGAGGTCAAAAGTACCATCGGCTTCTTGACTGTTAAGCATATTTCTCAAATGGCTGACACAACTCACATTAAAAAGACCTCGAGCTAACGTACATAGAAAGTCTCTCATATCCCTTTGCAAGTGTCACCAGTATTTGATATGTGATCATGTTAACTGGTGTTTACTTATATTCCTCATGATATATAATCAGTTTAGTTGAAAAAAAAATCATATCTGAGGAGCTATTTATTTTGCTCTAAGTGGTCATATTTTGCCTCAACTTGGGTTCATTATTTTAATTTTGCCGACAGCTAGACAATATTCACCACTGATAATATTCAAATGCCCAGTTTTCACATACTGAGTACCCCTGATCCACATCTATTCTCACTCTCTTCAATCTCGTTGTACATCTTGTATAATGACAATAAAGGCCATTCTGATCCTGATTCTGAAATGCTCTGTTGGAGCTCTCATCACTTTAAGTACCAGCCTGTACTGATCTGTTCACTGGCCCACTCTGCAGTTCACTGCATTTCAAAGGCTCTGCTGTTCTGCACTGGCACTGGATTTGCCACCCATGGCAAATAGGCTTGACCAGCTGATGTAACAGTGTTATAATGTCTCAGTGGTATGTTGTTTTTGGGGATCATGTGTCTCGGGTAGCCACTGGTGTCATTACAGTGTTCACCAGGGATAGCACAAAAGTATTTATCATGTAGAGCAGGGATGTGCAACTTTGGTGACTATGAGGGTCAAAGCAGTAAACTTAAGAGGAAATGCTCTGAAGCTATAGCTCTAAAGCTCAAAAGCAACACTAATTATTGGGCCAAATTTAGAAATAAAGCTAGCTGAAGGTACTTTTTAAATGTGAATAATGAGTATACAGGTTATCAAAGTTCATTTGACTTACTTTTTTTCAAAATCCATGTATTATGCCTCTTTAAAAAAAAAGTTACAGTAACCATTACAGCAAATATGTCGACTACACTCTTGAACAAACTAAACATGTATGTCTTTTTTATTAGAGGTCATCATTGAGATATTCACATTTTTCATTTGAAGTCCATTTTACTATTGTATGTGATGTCTTACACTAAAATAACATTAAATATTACACAAATTCACCAAACACTTCATAACAGATTTTGCCATCTTTCTTTTTGCAATCTTTGAAAATTTAAGGTCTGCGTCAGAAGAGAAACTAAAACATGGAAAAAGACTTGGTGAGTTAAAATGGAGGTTCAGGAGATAAAAAAGATAACTTCTCCTGCTTTATGGAGCTGGATAAATTCTGGGGACCAAACAAGTTTTTGAACTGTTTGTCGAGTCCTGTGATGTTTTGCTGATGATATAGTGAATAGCATTAGCTTGTTGCTACATTTTTTTGCTAATCATGACAAAAAAGTGGTGTGAAGACCTTGTGGACTGCAAAATATAAATATTATCTTTCTATTTTATAATCAGATGTAATTCAAATGGCTTAGTACATGCAATACTACTTTTACTGCTGTCGCTTCTCATGTTACTACTTTGAGGTTGATGAGACAGCCTGCTGGCCTGTCTTTTCTGGTTGCTGAGTTGATTGCATTCTCACTGTGAACAAACCGCCAGGGTTTGATTTGGAGCAAGCCAAAACCACATCTTCCAGGTTATCTTGGCTTGGTTGTTCTGTTTGGAATCTGAGTTTCATTACCATGTTTGCACACGTCCAAACAAACCAGGGAACAGCACACTTTGAGTCAAACTCTTCCATAAAATCTGGTCATGAGAGCACCTTTAAAGTCAGTTTAATCTCCAGATGGTTTTACCTAATGCAAGTATGGTGAAAAATTACTGCTTATTATCTGGTCTTTAAAATAAACAAAGTATACAGATGAATAAATATCCCTTTCCACTCTGCAGAATAGGCAGCTCTTCATTGTCTTCTAGGAGGTTTTCTTCCAAAGTCTCTAATATTTGATATGGTGCTGACACTGACTGCAGCCAGGGAGCAGTAAGATGTAATTCTTGACAATATAACCTAGTGTTACCCCGTACAGCTGAGATATAATGATGTGGGATCACACAGCTCGGTGAAAAAGACACTGTGAATGTGGGCCTTACTGTACTTATACAGAGTCAAAGGACGACAATCTAATAAGAGGCATCTCTTTTCTTTGAGAAGTCTCTCTACAAACAACTGAAATATTTATTTATATGTTTCACTTTAATTAATGTTGCATGGTACATTTTAATGGAGGGCAATAAATATTTAATGACAAGAATACTTATAAAAGTTTGTGAAAACTCTAGTTAGTATCTGGATGCTGCGTTTAAAAGTGGGAGTCTATTTTTTGTGTGTGTCTGAGCTTCCAGCTTATATGTTGTGAGTATGACGCACGCTGTCTGCAAGCTGAATATGAACCAAGTGAGAACTGACATCCCAGCTAAGCATCTGGGCTGTTGGAGAGCAGTGGGCGCATTAATTTGGACAGCAACACTAATCTGTGAATCAAACTTTTTTTCACTTTAACCCAAACCAGGCCTAAGTTCTGTTTCATGTCTGACTAGTTCTCCCAGTTTTTTATTGTTACGAGCATCCAGACCATTTATTGATAGGAAAAAGTCTTGAGGGACACATTAGAATAGGTTGGAAACTGCTCAACCTTTCCCAAATTTCCCCACATATATGGTATTACCATCACATTAAAAATCACACAAAACAAGAAGCATTAAAACCAAGGACATGTTGTAGAGTAGAGCCTATACTAGCACTATGAGGCATTTCACTGCATGCAAATTACCTATAAATTATTTTAAACTATATACTTTTATTGAAACTGCTATGTACAGTAAGGATTTTTTAACACCTAGTTTAATCTAAATTAGTTGAGTGTTGACATGAGTGGTTATTCACTGCATCTAAAATATTCAATATGTTTTATTCAATTCATTTTGGGTTTCTGTATCAAGTCTAAAAAAGGAGGACTCTTCTTACAGGGGACTATGTTTTTTTTTTAGTTGCTGTGTTGTTCACATACTTAATTGGTAAACCAAAGTATTTTAAGTCTGGTTAGGATTGAGCTCTCTCTCTCACCCAAATGTGGCTGCTGCATCCCCAGAACCCCATGTTTATTAAAAAATCAACTTAAGATGATTTCTCAATACTAATTTACCTCTATAGGTAGTGCTCGTGCCTTACAGCAAGAAGGTTGCTGGTTCGACCCTGTGTCTGTCAGGGCCTTTCTATGTGGAACGTGCACGTTCTCCCCAGAACGGCACTCTCAGGGCACTCCGGCTTCCTCCCACAGACAAAAATCATGCCCACTAGGTTGATTGTTGACTCTAAGTTGCCCTTAGATGTGGGTATGAGCGTGAATGGTTGTCTGTCTCTCTATGTGGCCCTGTGATTGGCTGGAGACTAGTCCAAGGTGTACCTTGTTTCTCACCCAGTGTCAGTTGGGATAGGTTCCAGCTCCCTGTGACCCCGAAAGTGATAAATGGTATATATAATAAATAGAAGGATGGAATTACCTTCAGGGAGAACAGTAGAAGCATTTTAAATTGTACATTGCCAACTAGTGAAGTGTGTTTCAATTGGACCTCAGCCAGGTCATTTTGGGCATGAAAACATGCACACATTACATAGAATGCTTATTAATGACAGAAATTAAAGGGATTTTGTACCTCCTTTAAAGTCCTGAAAAATTGTATTATAGAGTTACAGTCCAATCCTTGAACTTCTCTTTGCATGCAACTTAAGGCCTCAAAGGTCATCGATAAAAACCCAAACAAATGGACGTAAGCTGCTGTTTGGTGTGCTTGTCTGCTGCTATATAGTTAAACCAGTAGGGCTGGATTTCTAACTCAAATGAAGCATTAGTCTGGAATGTTGTCACACCAGTGCTGGACTTCTGAGGAGGTGTTGGGTCACTTCCTGGGCACTGTTAAGATTCTTTAAGTAAGGTACTGAACCCTAACTGGTCAGGGGCCTATATTTGCAGTCCCTCACGTTGACACCTCTCAGTAGTGTATGATCATAGGATCTTGGTTGTGCATGCGTGTGTAATCATGGCCTAAGCATGCAATTAGTTTGATAACAGAGAGTGGTCTACTGTTTTGCGTTTGTTTTTTTGCTTTTGGTACCAGACCGATCATTCTTTGTGCTTTCCCAAGTAGCAGGTTAAAAAAGCAAACTGTTTTACAGATCAAGGCATTGACGTTGGGTTAGGATTAAGTATAACATGGAGTAAAGCTAAACCGTCTTATTCCAGTAAACAGATGACGGGATCTTTTTAAAAAGAAATCTGGGAAACATTTCAAAATAACCACAACTACTAAGCATCTGTTTTTAAAACCTTGGTTAAGCATTGCTAAATACTTGGCTGACCAATTATGAACATGTATTTATCATTCAATAATGTCTTTAAAGCATTATTAATGAGAGGTACTGTAATATTTGGTATGAACTAAAGGTTGCAATGGTTTACAAGCACTAAACACAGCTGTACATGATTTATTGACACATTTGTAAAGTATTTGGGAAGCATTGTAAAGACAGGTAATGTGTTCATAAAGTCAATATCTTCAAAGCATGAATAAATACTGTATATTCAATTGACAGACACACCTTAACATGCTTCATTGGTAAATAAAAGTTTATACTCTGACCTTTCTTATGGTCCAAAAATAGGCAATTATAGCGCTTTACATGTGCTTTGTGGTGTGGAGTTAACCTAAAGTGTGACTAAAATCTTAGCAGTGCTCTTTATGTAGGAAGTTGGAGTTACTGTAGCTCTAAAAGTTGATATTTCGATTTTTTTGGATGATTGTGATACTGCCTCCATGACATTAATTTAAAAAAAAAACAACCTTGCAGTTTTCATACACAGATGAATTTACCTGTGTGAGCAAAATGCTGTCAAACAGTAGCTGCGTCTCAGCCTGATCCTTGGTTATATCTGCGTTAGCGTTCATGCCAAATATCTCTGGAGACGGGTTGAGTGGCAGTGACTTGGTGTATTCTATATAGCTCTCGTACTGCAAAAGAAAGGCAGAAAACAGAGAAGGAGGAGTGCATTGAATGAACAGACAAATTTTAACCCAACATCAGGGAACATCTCCAGTAATAACACGCTGAAAAACAAGTCGGCTTCTTCGATTGCTGACATTTATTCTAATGACTATGCAAATGTGCCTTCATGAATAAAAGATGTGGTTGCGGGGGGGGTGCAGCACTGGAGAACAAAATGCCAAATAAAATGGAGAGAGCCAAAGATTGCACTTGTGTTAACAAATACATCAACTCTCACTGATGGTGGCTGCCTACTGTGCCTGGTTCCACACGTTTTATCCCTTAATGACTTTTTAAAGGTAGCTCAACATCAGTGCTGAGTGACTGTGACCCTGCTCAGTTTCAAAGTTAGTTTGACTTTTTCCTCAATTTTAGGTGATAGCCCAGGTACCAAGAGATGGCTGATAAATGTTTTAAGAGCTATTCACATGAGAGTATCATCATCGGTGGACCTCTGATTATTTGGAAAAACTTGCAGGATACCTGTGTTGTTATCTCACGCAAACTCCCCATGTCTGTAAATAGTAAAGCTAAAATTTCAGGACATAAAACCTACTTTATATTTTTAGGACACACAAATGTGATCTGGTAATAGTAATATGGTCTGAATCTCTGACTCATTGGTCTGTTTGCTTTGCCTGCCCCTTTTTCTCTCCACCCAAAACAGAGGGAGCATAAAGGATTATAATAAATCAGATCTCAACACAAACTGCATATAGGCTATTCATATTTTTTTTCCCTCCAGTTTATTCTGTTGACAAAGGACATTAGTTTGCTTCATTCATCTCCTTTCAGATTAGATTTTGATACAACGTTAAAAAGCCTTTCCTTAATCCTAAAGACTGGAGGTAACAGCTTTTGGGGTAGATTAGATCCTGACACCTTAATTATTTCCCTTTTTGGTTGTTCATATAAATGACTTTTAAAACATAAACGTGCCGGGTTTCTAGAAACCCAATTCTGCCCATAATAATTTGCTTGGAAGAAACTGTTTAATGAGACAGATAAAGATGTCAGATTAACATGAAGCTAACACGACTAACATTTAAATGGTATGTAAATTATCTTTTACTATCCTATGAATAACAGTCTGTTGAACTACTAAACTAAATAAATTATTTACATAAATTTAAAACACTGTATGTTGCCTTGACTGGGATAACATACTGGGATATAACATGCTGCATAACTTGGCTCAGTTGCTGTGTAGAATATGTCAAACTATTGGGAAACTGCAGAGTTGGAGGGTTTGTCAATTGCATGATGTGTAATGCTTCCAAAACACAATTATGGGAACAACATAGTGCACTTTTTTGTTTTTATTTAAGTCAATTAATTTCCAAGTCTTTTTCTGTGTTTGTAGCTAGATCTAATCTACCAATGTGACTTGAAGATGAGGCTTGTATGAATCTAAAGGAATAATGTGCTGTATTTTGTTTCTTACATCTCCTTCAGCTGGTGCATAGTAGAGCCCACTGGGATCAAACGTGTAGTCTGGGTCCTGAATGACTTTAGGGTTGTAGAAGATGGAAAGGATTGTGCGCAGGGTCCGTCTGTCCCAGTCATCTGTTACACGACCTCCATAGTTACACTCACCAGTCATGTAGCGAAGGGCATCAAAAGGAACTTCCTGTGAAAAATGAGAAACCATGCATTAGAAACTAGAAACTTCAAATGATCTCTGTGATGACAATGAAGATAAGAGAGAATGCATAGATATTCTATTGTGTTCAAGCCTGGTTCCTCTACAAAAAAAAAAAAAACTGGCAATAGAAATCAGTAAGGATAGACTTAAAATCAAAACCGACAGACTCAAAGTTAAAATGTCTGGTCAGTGTGCACCATGGCATTTCAGTAAGTGGTTTTTCCCTTACAAATTCAGCAAGCAACACTTGGTTACAAGATGAAAATGTCACCCTGTTCAGAAAAGATAGCCTCAGTAGCTTAATCCTGCCACTTTGACTTACCTTTAGCAGTGGAACTGGGAATGGTGGAGTGCAGAAGTGCTTTCTGGTTGTAGAAAAAGTCAAGAGGGTTTTGAATACAGCTGACAAAAGCTGGTACTTGAGTAAAGAGGGACAAAGTTGGAAAAGCCATAATTTCTATTAATGCAGTAGATGTTGTATAACTGCAGGAGTGGATGGTGTTACTGAATATTTTATTTTTTCTCTAAAGTAAATAGATGGTTTATTTGACTTTACGAGAGAGGCAAACAAAGTTTTATATTTGTGTTTTCTGCATCCAACACTGCACAGAATTTTGTACTGAAAAACGTCTGATTGTCTTATTTTTGATTGTCTAAAGCCCAGATCAGGCCAAATATGCTCTGAGCGAATGACTTTGTTTTGTGTGTATAAGGAGCACAGTCTGCGTCAGGGGCATCCAAGTCTTATCACTGTGTGAACTGACATCAATATGACGCCTTCATGAAATTAATGTGAATATCTTAATGTGTGATAATAACAATGAGGATGTTTCTGCTGACTGCCTCTAATGAGAGTCTGACATCTTTGATTTGCAAGGCATCAGTGGTGTGCACAGTGGTGTGTTGAATAACGTGCGCTAAAGTGCCCTCTTGGGAGCCAAACACACGTTGAAGTGCCCTCGAAAACACGTGAAACATAGGGCCCTCTTCAGTGGTGAGAATGCACTGTATGTGCCCTTTTGATTCTTTTCACCACTTTGAGAAAGTCTGTGGACGCCACTGCAAGGCATGCAGAACAAAATTAAAGGAACTGGTAACGGAATTGTTAAGCATAAAGGCAAATTCCTTAAGGTCCTTGTTATCACTGCTCAGCTGATATTGGTTGTTGATTCCCATCCCTAGCCATAACCACAGGTATGGTAGCCACAATCAGACACGGCCTTACACTATTGAAAGTTCATTCTCAGTCATTAAGAAGCCAAAAGACAGTGGCTTCTTCACTGCTCAAAATGTGCAAAACAACACAGCAATCCAGACAGACCTGAAGGAGATGGGTGCCACAATTTTGAGCATTTATCCCACATGGTAACAGTGCTGCTCTAAATATTATGCTGGTACATCGTGAAGTAAATAAACCTTAAGCACCCCTGATATGTTTGAAAAGAGTGCCAAGTTAAAGTCAAGGTGGTCAGTTCTCACAGGCTGTGGGTCAGCTCTTCATAACAGTTTCTTCCCTCAGACTGAGAGTCCAAGAAGAAACACAAACTCAACATGTCAAAAATAGACGGTATTGAAGAGCAACTCAGCTGCACAGAAGCTGCACATCATGGACTTAATTGAACACTGTAAACATCACAAAGGAAGGAGCTCAAGGCTGCCTGTGCTTCATTTTCTATTTGCGTCTACCAGAGTCATGAGTGCTCATAACATATACTTTTCCACACTTGATGCATGTTACAAAAGAATACCACTAAAGGGCACACCATGTCGCTCAGGCTGTATACAACTACCCGTTGTACGAGGAGTAAACTACAAACAAGGCAACAGAAACATTAATTCTACAAATAAAACTAATTAAATAAACTTGCTATTTTTTACCATTATCACATAAAAGCGGGTGACTGATAGAGGGTGAACAAAAGACGCTATCTGCACCTTGGATATTTCTGATTCTCCGATATTTTTCTCTTTGCAGGGTTGTAACTTCTCAGGTGTTATTGTTAACTGAGAGGTTGAGCTGTTATACTGAACTTATTTCCACTAATTTTTCAGGTTTAAAGACCTACTTCTATAACTAACTTCATCTCTTGCACGCAATGGTCTGTTTGTGAGTGTGCAGTGTCAATAACACATAAGTTAAATGGAAACAATTATGAATGTGTTAGTTAATCAGTTTGTCTTTAAAACCTTCAGACATTTTTCCTGCTGCTGCGTGAGCTCATCTCCTCTGGATCCTACCAGACATGTGTATACTGCATATAATGTATGGAGGATATACACAGCCAGCATGCGAAACTGTTGCAGGGGATGCATGGCAGCCATCATGCAACAGTAAACAGCACGTATACCTCTCACTTACAGTATGTTCCCCTTTTCATCTACAAGACAGCATGCTGTGGTTTATTTACCACCATCTTTATGGTAGTTGCAAGGTTCACTTTGCCCAGTCAATAATTACTGATCTGAACTGGGCTTAACTTGATAACAGTTAACAGCAAAAAATACAGAACAATTCATCAATTTTAAAAATGACTACCTGGTACTGTTCCAGGAACATGTGTAGCTGCTGTACTGAAATGCGAAGATCAGTCTCATTGAACTCATACGGAATATTCCAGCCTAAGGGTCCAAACTTCCTTCGCTCCTGGGTGAGGGCGTGGAAGAAGCACAGGCCGTACAGTAGTTTCTTAAACACAGCCTGAGAGATGAATGGATAAACAGGAGGTTAGGATAAATAGTAGTGAATGTTTTCCACTGCTGAAACAAGCTCTCTGTGAAGTACACAGCAGGGGTGATAACAGACACAAAGGAGATTTGGACGCCCACTGTTGTAGGCATGATAGATATGCACAGCGAGCAGCCCAGACACACACAGATATGCAAAAACACACTGACCGGCTTGCTGCAGCTGCCAAAAAACTCTGGGTCAGAGATGGGGTCCATTAAAAAGGAGCGGGCAATGTTGGAGCGGAGGCCCTTTGGAGCCTCATTGGTCATCTTCACCCCATTCTGAAGCACCGCCACAGGGAAGGTTGGAGATGGGTAGCTCGTCAGCCAGAGCCGGAATTCTGGGTGGGTGGTATCTGGGTTCAGCTCCTGCTCGGAGCAAAAACACAACGTTAAAGAGTAATAAACTGGAGGATGTGTATTTTCACTGTTTCCCATCTGGTGAAAAGTGTGTGTGGATGTGTGCTATGACCTCGCAGACTCTCTCTAGTGTAGACATCCAGGATGCAGCCAGATGGCAGTTCTGCAGCACCACCCAGGTGCCATCTTTAATACCTGTCTCAATCATAGACATAGCAATAGGACCCTGGCCTTGGCCCAGCGAGAGGGAGGTCAGCTTGTTACCTGTAAAGCCCTGAGGGATAAAAGCAGCCATACAAACACACACAGACACATATATTTAGTCACTTATGAAGCTGACATTTTTGACAGCAAAGGAGCCAGAGCACTTTGCAGCTTTTTGAGGAGCTGTGTTGGAGCCTGGGACATCTGGAGGATTCAATTTCTGGTTTCATTTTGAGTTTGTACACACAGCAGGCTTCAAAGCTGCTGAATTTCCCAGGTGCCTCCGTACCTTTTCATCTCCGAACTTGAGCAAGGCAGCCATGGGGTCTGAGCCAGGGGAGAGGATGAAGATGAGTGGAGCACAGCAGTGACTATCAATGAAGGCTTTACTCAGGCTGAACGGCGGTGCTTCGATGAAGGGACGACCCAAACTGTTGGACACAAATTCTTGGACCATGGGAATAATCTGGTGATACAGAATGAAATGTGTAAACCCTTACAACTTTGTGGAAAATCTGGGATGTGTTGAGGGCCTTTTTAATTCTAAAATCATTAGCAGGAATTAATTAGAATCCCTGAGTCAGAAAAATATCATTCAAACTTCATTAAAACAGTATTAACTGACCTTGTCTGGCCTGAGACAACGGATCACCAGCATCTTCTGGAACTGGCTGAGCTTCTCGTGCCACTCCTCAGGGAAGGAGGTCTGATGGGGGTTCTGAAGACATGCGCAACAAAAATACTGAGTTGAGTATATTAATACTAGGGATGTAGAACACTGGATTTTTGACAATACCTGATACAACTATGCAGGATTTTTACACTCTTAAAAAACAAATTAAAGACTTTTTAAGACCTCTTTTAGACCCAAAGTGAGAAACATTAACACATTTCTTTTGCACTGAGGAACAAATTGTAATCAAAACAGGTATGTTATATTAATCTTTTCTACTGTGTGGTAAAATGCTTATTTGCATACGGAAATCATTATTTTCTTTACATATAGGGTGCTAATCATTGATTTAAAGTCCAGATATCAAGTAACATTGCTCTCACAAGAGGAGAAAATTTGATTCAGATGTGAGAATTATCCTTAAAAGGAGACACATACGGACAGAAAACTTTCGGTGCCTTCTGTTCAAATGACACGATACTGAAACAGTTTTTTTGTTTTTTAAAACAGTTGATAAAGCCAAAGACACAACTCATAAAAATGTTCTTGTCAATGTGCCATAAAAAAAAATCAATAATCCTCAAAGCCAAAAATGAGATCTTTCAAGGCTAGTCATGGACTTGAATTTCAAAAATGAAATTTAAGACCCTTCTTGATGAAATTTAGGAACCTTGATGCATATCCAATCTAAATGTGTTTTAGCCAATACTGATGCTGAAACAGTTTCTCATTTAAGAAACACAAAGCCTTTTTACTCCTATTGTGACATTGTGGATTTGATCTAAAAACAGACAATACCTTTATATACACATATCCAAATACACATATTATAATGCACTTCCAGATATCTTTACCTTGTTATTTTGTTGTAAAAATAAATATTCAGAGTACAAAATCAGAAATATGCAGATGACTGAATGTGTCCTATAATGCCCTTAAAACTGGAGATTTATTCTGGGAAGAGGCCATGCCGGTCATCAGGCAGCTAAATGCATTTTTACAAACTTTACTTGGAGAAGATGAGGGAGCTTCAAGGGTGAGGCTGCATTTGTATTGAGCTGTTGCAAGATTAAGCAAAGCAATTAAGCAAAAAGAGAGGTAATCTGTAATGTGAATGGGAAGAAGAGCAGTGGGGGAAATAGATAAATATGTATGAAAAAGCAAGGAGAGGGGTGGTAGGAGGTAGGTGTGAAGACAGAAAAAAGCGCTGGGTACTGGGTCAGAGCAATATGTTTGATAAATATGAGACACAAGTGCACAGGAGAAAGTGAGGAATGTTAGCGGGAAGTTTTAGAGATTATTTTCCTTTGGCTGTTTGTTGAGAGGCTTCTAGCTATGTGCACTGGCAGGTGCTTTGAAATGGATACACCTATCCAGGATCTCCTGGGGTTTTTGTGTGTACAGGGGTGTGTAAGTGCGTGTGAACCTGAGTGCCTGTGTGCTTGATTGAACAGCTGTTCTTGCATCAAGATTGAATAAATGTGAATTCTACAACTGGAACAAACTAGATTTAATTAAACAGAAGTGTTGTGGCTGATTCTTTTGATTATAAATCAAAGATGGCGAGTGTGTATGTGCATGAATGTTTGTCTGTAATGGCAAAGAGAGAAGCGTGCGCAGCACAGATTTGTTTTTGTGCAACAAGCGTCGATTGAACAGCTGTTCTTGTGTCTAGATCACATAGACGTGACAAGTGCAACATGAACAGAGAAGATTTAATTAGATAAAATTTCAATTTTAGATTCTTTATCATTCAAAGAATGTGCGGGTGTGCATCATTTTCACCTGACAGGAAAATTACTATTCCCCTGCTTCCTCACTGGGTTCTTATCAAATATGAATTGAAACCTGCTTTTTGTCAACAAGTGAAAAAAATTAGCATGCAAGTAAACTGAATCCATGGATCACTAATTAGCTACAATAAAGACATGATTTTACAAAACACAGTATAAAGATTAATGTCATAAAATATTATCCAACTTAAAAAAAAAAGTAAAAGCTGCCCTTGTTTGGTAGCTATAGACTTACAACTAATACTTCAGACTAAAAGAATTAGAAAAAATAAACAATTCAAGTAATTTCTGCCTAATAAAGACTAATTCAGGGAACACTTTTTGTGGATGTTCTTGCCCATATTGTTTTGTGTTGTTTTAGCTTTTCTCACACAAAACAGCCAAAAAGAACAGTGTGGAAAGAGCGTGTGAAGGGAGGCTTCAGGATTGTTAAGCATCCCGCTGAGCTACCCCACTGAGCGGAGCCTGCCTGTGGATCACATGAGAAACCCTCTGGAAAATAGCTTTCACCTATTCACACTGCCCTTGTTCCCTTTCTTCTTGACACTGTTTTTCTGTAGTTTGCCTGTTTTTTTTTTTTTTTGTTACTTAAATAACTTCTTTACCACAGTTTACTTCACTTCCTCCTAAAAACATAGTCAACCACTGCCCTCTTGTTGAGATTGAGGTCAAAATAATTTTGCTTGATCAATTAGTGAAGCAGGATAAATATTTTTTTATTTTTAGGACTTTAATCAAAAAAGACAAAAACACTTTGGGCCAGATTTGCCACAAACTTCAACAGTTCATTGCCATGTGATGCATCAGCTGTGATTGACTCAAAGTCTGTCATGATCCTGAAATTTTTAGTTAAATTACCCATTTTGTTTCCATGTTTTATGTTTGTCTTTTGCATCTGGTTTTATTTTAAAAATTCACCTGTCTTTTTTGTTCCTGTAGGTTTTGCTCCGTCTGGCGTTGTCACACCTGATCCCTGATTGTTCCTTTCCAGCTGTGTCTCATCACCCCCAATCACCTCATGTATTTAACCTCATGTCTTTGTATTTGCTGTAAATTTCATCTGCTGTACAACCAGCCATGCTAATCAGACTTTGCTAGGTCATGGCTCAATTCTCAAAGAAGAATTGAGCCCCCCTGGAACCCACACAGAAAAAGTTATACAGTGCTGTGCAAAAAATACAGCAATGTTAAATGTTGTCATTGATGAAATCGAGCCTGCACACATTCCAACCTTTAAAGAAAGTATTCTGTTAATGGGATAGTTCAGTATTTTTGAAGTTGGGTTGTATCAGGTAGTTTACAACCGTCAGTGAAGTGGCTGAAAGGGCTCCCAGCACCGCTGCACCTCTAAGCAGAACCAGCTTAGATGAGGAAGGTACACTGCTGTTAATGAGCACCAGTTATTTTGCATAAATGTGTGAGTTTAACATAAAAAAAGAGAAGGATCTATGTTGGGTAGAATGTATGATTGGGCAAACAATTTCAGAGTGTTCTATCAGGAAAGTTTGGTGGTATAGGCTTGCCACAAAAGGTAAAAGGTAAAGCCCGATGATACAGCCTGTGCACTGACAGTAAAAGGAACGTTATCGTCATTTCTCACTCATATTGCCTCATACTGAGGAAAAATAAAGTCATCCAATCGTACATTCAATTCAAAATAGTTTTGTGGCTCATTTTTATGTAAAATTCACACAATTACACAAAATAACTGTACCCACCAACTACAGTGTATCTCCCTGGTGGTCTCAGCTTGATCTCCTTAAAGGTGTAGCGGTGCTGGGAGCCCTTTCAGCCACTGCACTGACGGTTGTAAACTACCTGATACAACCCAACTTTAAAAATACTGAACTATCTCTTTAATGTGTTGTCATTGTTTTAATTAATACATGTAAACCAATTTTTGACACCCTGAAGCTGACAGAGCCTCACGCCCTCTGGTGCCCACCCTGGGATGGGGCGACCCCAGGGGGATCAAGGTTGTAGGCTACATACAACCTAGCAAAGTCTGATTAGCATGGCTGGTTGTACAGCAGATAAAATTTACAGCAAATACAAACTTAGTTAGGTCCATAGATATTATTCTTAAGTGAAATGGAACCAGTAAATTAACATGATCTCGATACTTTCAAGTTCTAACCTCATTTCAACTACAAATTTTGCTGAAATTAAAGTATCTGTTTACATTACTTCATCACTGAAATTTTATCAAGTTAAAGTTGTACTACGGTTGAGAAGGGCCTCATTTGTATTAAAACAGACACACACCAATCCATGCATTCTGAGATCTGTAAAGCGCTCATATATACAGGATTAAAAAAACTCCTCAAGTGACTGATCTACATTAGCAGTGGGCAACTTAGGTCACCAAGAGGGCCAAATAAATATGGTCCAATTCTATCAAAGGGTCACACTATAAACTGCAAGATATTCATAGTTTAATACTGACACTAACTTAGCAACAGGGACAAATAAGACATGTAAACAGTAAGACTATTTAATGAGCTAAACATAGAATTCAAGCCAATTAAAACTACTTTTCCTGTGCCATAAATGTACCATTTATTATTTTTTCGTACACTTATTTTGCTCAAAGGTCTTTTTTATTTGTTTATATAAATATGTTAAGTGGTGCATGTACTGCATTTTTAATAATTTAAGATGTCAATTACACTTAAAAATTTCTTGCAGAGACACAGACATATCCCAATGATCAAAGATCATTATGAAATCATTTATTTTGAACCTTCATATCAGATTTTGTCTTTTTTCATGTTCACAACTTAATGATATTTAAATTTGACTTATTAAGAGAGAGAGGCCTACACGTGGACCCCGGACCGCATATTGCCCATCCCTGATCTACATTGTGTTTCAAGCAAAACTTAATATAGATGTTTCATTTAAACCATGACAGACTGTGTTAAAAGGTGGAAAGTGGATATTCCTGCCACCTGTTAGTGTTTTTATTCTACTCCATCAAAAGAATGGGAGCATTAACCCCAGTTTAACCCCTGAAAGAAAGGACTGAAAACAGCCAGCAAACAGCACAGAGCAAATACGACAGCTTGATGACACTCACTGGGCTGTCATAAACGCTCTTCCACTCGTTTCTGAGGCGATCCATGTCACAACGCAGACCTTTGAAAGGCTCCATCTCATCCAAGCGGCAAATCTCATCCCAAGACTTCTTTGGGAGCCAGGTGCAGGGATTTGGGTGAGGGTTATCCAGTCCAACACCACCCATCAGTAAGAAGCGCCACTCCCCCTCATCCACCTGCAATAATCAGTTCACACGCTTTTGAAGTGCTCACACACTTGAAGATTCATTCGTATTCATTTAATCAAACTGTGATCCTCTAAAATACAAAATATTGAGAATCTTGAGTAACTGTTGATATGAAAAACAAATAATAATAATAAAAAAAACATGTTCAGTGCATTTTTAACACTTTAATGCCTGAAAACACAAATTATAGCCAGAAAATTCTAATTTTGGGGGGCTGAAATGTTTATTTCACTTTCTACTGAAATTTAACAAAAAAAAAAAAATCAAAATTTCCATAAAATTTAACATATATATTTTTTGTATCTCATTTGATACATAAGGTGTTTTGGCAACTGATAATCCATTTGAGGACATTTTTATCATTTATCTGATTGTATTCAGATGTTTTTTTTAGTAATTTGTTGATCATATTGATTAGACAGAGGTATCATAAAAGTATGTATCAAATATGATACAAAAGGCTTTAAGGGGTGAAAAAGGACCTGTGGTCATATGTTGTGAAAATTTACATTTGTGCAAAATGTGTAAATATTTTTACCAGTTTGTCGTGCATGAGCAGGTTGACAGTGAGGCAGAAGGAAAAGAGCAGCTTATCCTTCTCAAACAGCGAACGGCACACATTTACATATAGTGAGTAGGTAAAGTGGTCTCTCAGGATCTTGAGTCTGCAGACAGAAGCAAACAAATAGAACTTACAAAACTGTCCACATTCACTGTGAACACTCTAACAGCCCCTTTTCAAAAGTCAAATATGATTTTAAAAATGAAGAACAACTTATTCTTCATCTTCCTGCAACAGCCATCTGTGAGCATCTCCTAGCTGTGCAGGCTGCTGCTCACAGCAAAGCCAATTTGGATGAACCCTATTAACATTAAATATTAAACATTAAATTGATTTTCTGCATTCTTTGCATTTGTCCACAACATTTTAGATTGTTTTTGACTGTTCAGAGCAGACGAGAGTGGTGGCTGCAGCTCACGATCTCTCTCCCCTTTGTTCTCTCTCACACTAAAATCTTTACTTTAAACATAATGCTGAGAGCATTCTGTGTGGAAAATACTAAATAAGGCTGAAATTTGTACCCACAGTTGCTGAATTTTATTCTTCTCTTCAGGCAGTTGTTTTTAGCATTTGAATCAATGTTGTGACTCAAGAGATTGATGCCCCTGAATAGCTTTGCTGGGAGTGGACGGATCAAGAGTTTCCTTTTCTCTTTTTGAGAAGTAATAACGACCACATTATCTTTGCTGCTTGACAGCTCCCTTAGATTTTGTCTTATACAACAGTTTTTGCAACGATTAGAAAAGTACATGCATTAGTCTCAGTGCGCAGGGTTTATTTCTGTGACAAAAAAGGGACTGAGGGCCGTTCTAATAAAGGTTTGCATGTATAAAAACGTGCAAACTTGATAGCGTGCGCAAAGCTGATCTACTAACAGGGTGCACTGAGGATTGCGTCTGTCAAATGAGCAAAATAGCATGCGCAGTCCATTTAGCGTGTTTGCCCTCATGAATATGCAGAATACATGCAGATGATCAGGGCGCACACAAAATACTGGAAGGAGGAGATGCAAATATAATCATTTAGCACCCACAATGTGATGTATCAAACCCACAACTGCCTGCGCGTGGTATCTTTGTGTCTAAATTTAGCACGTTTGAAAAGCAGGTGCAAAGAAGGCACAGTGTTACGTACAGAGGGCTGCAGTCATTGTGGAGAGAAACAGGGGTCGCATTAACAGAATATTTTCCATCACTGACTGAATTTTTCGATGAATTGCAGAAAGACTTGGAGGCTGTCTGTCATTATGAAGGACTGGAAAAAGAAGGACAGTTCAGTGTGCCGTCATACTTATGCAGACGCATGATTAAAGTAAACCCTCTCTGTTTTGCGCTCTTAATACATCGTGGAGGAGGTAATTTAACCTATGTAAAAAAAAAAGAAAAAAACCTTCATAGCCATAATCACTCCGTCCGTCACTCAGAGCTGACTGCATCACACTCTCAGTGCGCGGAGAGTATGATGCAGACAGTGCGTAAAAGGCAACAGTACCTGTACGGACTGTGTGTGAGTAACTGTAAGACTGCTCTTCACATGAGAGGTTAGTGATAATGAAGCTGTGTAACTATGGGAATGTTGTCATTTAGATTATGTTTGATTGTAATCAGAAAAGGAAAATTTTAAATAACGGATACAAATATGGCATGAGGGAAAACGACCTTGTCGGTCAAATAACAGACAGCAAAACAGGTTACTGCAAGTGTGTTCATTTGCCTCTAACTCCACGGCTTCAAACTTCATTTTTCATTTGCAGCCACTCTACTCTCCCAAACTCTTCATGGTGACAGCCAGTAGCAGACGCAAAATCCTCCTTTAAAGGGGGCGGTCCACACCAATTTTGCGCCCGTTATCAATTGCGCACGCAGTGATAGTAGATCACTCGCAAATAGCACATGCAATTTTTTAGGTTGCACACGCAATTTAGAACCCGTTATTTTGGATCTTAGTAGATCAGGCCCTGAGTGTGCAAAGACCTTAAGTTACAACTTGAATATGGCACCTGCCTCCAAACAGATGTAAGTTCTCTGTGAAATGCAGATGTCATGGTGTCTTGCTCTAAAAGGTGAGATAACATGGAAGATGGGGAGGAGCAGAGGGTTTTATCTGAGCATAACGTTGACAGTGCATTCTCCATGATAAATCACAGCTCTCAGAAGTGTACAATGACTCCTTTTTCTCCAGCTTTATTATTTGTTTGTGTGCAGTGATAATTTCATCAGATGACAACAAAGGGCCTTTTGATTATATCGTTATTGACTATTACTCAATGCCACAGTTGTTATTTTACAGTGGCTGTAGGCTGAGGGGGTAAACTTTAGTTCTTATCTAAACATGGTGTTATAACACTTTGCAGACATTTTCATGGCTGTATATTGAATAATGGGAGTTAACAGAAGTTAACTGAAGTTGTTAGTCAAAACAATTACCTGACAGGAGGAGCAGCACCATAAAAAATATTGGGCTGGAAAATGCATTCGGCTGACAGGTCAAATAAAATTAAATATCGCATCTGCAATAACGTTTGTCTTAATTTGGACATTATGCTGTCCTGGTTAAGATGCACAACAGCCAGCATTTTTAAGCTGTCTGTGCATCACTGTTAAGTTGTAGTCAAACCCTTTTTATATTTATACTGGTAGAATAATGTAAATACTACTATTTTTCATGCTATTTTTTATACCATTTTTTATACTTATTCTTTATCAACACTGTCCCCTTTGCTGCTGTAACACTGCAAATTTCCCCGTGTGGGACGAATAAAGGTTTATTCTATTCTATTCTATTCTTCTAAGATATCCCCCTCTTATATACTTTTTGCTACATTATTTGTGCCTTAATATGTTTTCTTTTTTTTTGTCTATTTTGTTTTCTTTTTTGGGTGTGTGTTGATATGATGCAGTGTGTTGTCACTGTTCAAGCCTCTTGGTCTTGTTAATTCAAAAATTAATAAACTATTAATCATAAAAAAGATGCACCACAGGCTAAGACGAATGGACTTTACATCTCTATTATGCAAATAACCCATGATACAGCTTAAGCTAAAACAAGATTTGTTCAACGCAGGGTTCGTGAGGATTTGTTCTGTGATTTAAGATGTATCTTGTACGTAGGTTTTACAACATAATGCTAGAACTTCAGAACAAGTGAAGGTGATGGGCACACAATTTTAGCTGTTCACTTGGAGGGTATGAAAAAACAATTATTAAGAGAATGTTCTTAAAGTATGTTTGACTCTTGTTTTTTTTATTTAAACTTCACTTTTACACAGTAAGCTGTCTTTGTTCTCTTTCCACCCTTGAGAGTGAGCTTCCAGTCATTGTTTGAGGACCTGCTAAAGTCACTGATACAGACAAGTATTCTTTTGATTCATTCGTCAGCCCTGCTTACCTCTGCTCCAAGTCTTCACTGTTGTCTGAGTTGTCAATGGAGCTGATGAAAAGGTTGATGAACCAGGTGAGGGAGTACTGGTACATGGGTTCAATGTTAGCCAGGTCAGCGATGGAGAAGAACAGGACAGCTGAATGCACTGCAATGGGTGTGTAGCCCATGCGGGTCTCATCAATCTTCTGTTCGGTCACCTCGGCTACAGCCTGCTTTTCTGAGATTTCATCGGCTAACACTTTGGAGCAGGAGAGGATATTGACGGCCGTCTCGTCGTCTAGGAAGTTGCCCTCAGAGGAAGAGAGCACCTCTAAGATCTTGTCTTCAATCTCCTTCAGTTGTCTGGAAAAAAAAAGAAAATGGGTGATGTTCGATTGATATTGACATTATTTCGGTCTCATTAGACATAGTATTTACTGATTTTACAAAAATTCTGTATTTGTTATCTGTCCACTGTCGACTTGAAAATAGGGACAACTCTTCTGTCTCCACTGAAGTTTATTCTGAAGTAGCAGTCATTAACTCCTTGAAATATAAGACCACTTAGTTAAAATAGTGATCCAATGTTGAATTACAAATTGAAATCTGTACTGAAATTAGCAGGATAAAAGGTAGTTTGCTTCCACAAAACATATTGTTACATTTGATTCCCTGTGGTAAATTAACTATTTGTTAATACATTTAAGGTCCTGCTGATAAAATGTCTCTGGGAGAACTAAGCAGAAATATAAGCAGTACTGATGATCAGCATCAGTTGATCTTTCTCAAAGGTGATGATCTGTACTTGCTACAAATACACCTATTGGGCATTCCTAAAAAAATAAAAAACAAAAAAACAATAATTGCAGAATATTTTGGCCATGCTTTCAAGGTAGTGTAGAAATATTATAACAGCAAATACCACAACCTTTGCTACACATGACGGAGGATTAAACATTACCTTGATTATCTTGTCTTGATTATCATATGAAGCCAAAACTGCTACTGGCGTTTAAACTTAAAATGGTCCAGCTCTATCACAATGTCTCCAGACTTTCTGTCAGAGAAGATGTTTTACTTTGGAAGTGGGCATTGTTTTTTTGTGCCTCATGAGAGCTTCCCTACCTTTTATTCTCTGCTCCTTGCAGGATGAGAGCCTGCTTCTCTTCCTCTAGGTCGGGCCTCTCTTTGGCCACTACAATGCCCAGTAGCTGGTCCTGGATGCCTTCTGGGGTGATCATGAAGTTTAGAAGGGTCACCTGTATTACACAAAACAGCCATGGACACACAGACATAATTTGTGAGTGCTGAAAGATTGCAATATTGTGCAGGGCTGTAAGTTATGGACCATAATTAATACCATCAGAGTTCAAAGCAGATGGGGAAAAACAATACATACCTCAATATTTTTCTCAAATGAAATAACAAATGACTGTTATAACACCACAACTTTAAACTTTAACATGATTCTGTCTAAAATCAAATTATTTTGATACCTGAAGATACGAGTCAGACATTTGTTTTGCTATGTGTTAATTAAAAGCATCCACCCGTCTGTCCATCTATGTATTACCACACTACTTATTCTTTTTGGGGTCATGGGGTCTGGAGCCTATCCGAGCTCCCATTGAGTGAGACACAGGATACACTCGGAACTGGCTGTTAGCCAATCATAGGGCTTCCATAGGGAGGCAGACAACCATTCACAAACACACTCACATCTAAGACATTTTAGAATCTATGATTAACTTAACAAGCATGCTTTTGATCAGGGAGAATGCCAAATTACCCACTGAAAAACCATGCATGCACCAGGGGAACATATAAACTCCACATGGAAAGACAGACCTGACCAGAAAGTCAAACCAGCAACATCCTTGCACCAGCACTACCTACTGCACAGCAGGCAGACCCAAAACAAAAAAATCCAAGCCTTTTTTTTTTTGCAAATATTCAAAAAGTTTTTCAACTTATATTATACCCAATATTTGGTCTCTTAATAAATGATTCTGATAGTACAAAAACAAAAATATAAGTTTTAGTTAAACCTAAACCCAATTTAATTGCAAATCTACTAAATGCAGCTATAATAATCAACATTAGTCCTCTCCACTTTATAATCATTATAACTGTTAAAGTTAATATTAGATTGTTCTCTATTAATGTTTGTTTTTGCTAATACCACCATAATACTCATAATATAATACTCTGACAACCATACATAAGGGGACCCTCATGAAAACGAGATGCCACATTGCAAGGGGTTGTCCTCTAATATAAATTTAATAGAGAAAAATATAATAAGGACAAATTCATCAAGCAGGCATCCATAAATTTTTGTGTCTGCCCACCTCTCTATCCCTGCCCACTCACACCCCCAACACAGCTTTTGTGGATGGCTGTTTAAATTAATCTGGTTCTGCTCAAGATTTTCTGCTGATTAACAGAGGTTTTTTCTTGCCAATGCATCTGTTACCAATTGTGGCAAAGTGCTGTACTTACGGTTCTTAGGTTTGGAATTAAAAAAAATGATTGATTAATTAATAAAAATAATATATGATTTAATAAAACTATTTCTAAAAAGGAAAAGAGTATGGCATTGGCCTACTCTTTTGTGTCTTAGGATAGCAGTTGTTATGATTTGGTGCTACACAAATAAAGACTGATTGATACTGATTAAGTTTAATTACGATGTACTTAAATCCAGCATAGAAAAATGAAATTTAGTCTGAAAACTTGAATGATTACAGTTGTTTGGGCGTTGAATCTGTTTGCTTTTTCAGCAACAGCTACAGATACAACAGCTTTAAGCTTGGGGTAAAAGAAAAACTTCAAGTCACCCTTTGCTGGTCTTGTAAAATTTGTTTACAATGCCTTAGAGCAAATTGATTTTTAAAAAAGTACACTCTAATGGCCAAGGTTGTCAAAACTGAACTGAACCAAAATCTATAACCAAAGAAAAAAGCAAGATAAGAACCAAATCATGGGCTTCAGTGTACTGTTGCATCACTGTCTGTAACACTTCAAAAATATGCTTTATGGTGCAGTGTTCTCGTCTTTAGCACTGCACCTCTCATGAACCTCCTGTTTTCTCATTTCAAATAAACACTCAAGGCTTCGCTAAGTACAGGTAGGATGCATTTATTTTTTTTCCTTTTGAGCAAAAGTGATGCAGCTAAAAGTAGAGGAGTGTGTCTTTTACCAAAGCCTCAGTGGTTCTGCTCTGCACTTATCCGGAGGTTAAAAGCCTATATCTGATATCTACTCTCTGCCCCTAATAAACGAGTGCACTTCTCTGGGGCCTAATTCCATTTCTATTGATGCTACGGACCCACTCAGCTGGTGGTAAAGACTCAGAGCCAACATAAATCTCTGGTTAGTTCGTTTCACACATACACCCTCTTTCTACGCTTTCTTTAGTCCCTTGAGCGCCTTAAGGGCTGGTTTACTCCATGCTTGTCCTCTTGTATTTGAAAGTATTGCATTTCAAACAGGCTTTAATGGCAATAATGGAAGCTTTACAGTGAACAGAACTGTAGGCAAAAAAAGACTTAAGCAGTAGAGGAAAAAGAAGGATTGAGCGAGCTGTGAAAAATGAGTTGAATCTATCTAATAGCTGCACATAAAGTGCAGGGCCCCTGCAAATAGACGCCTGAAATGTGATATTCAGTAATGCTTTCCAGCCCCTCGCTTCTCTGTAATGCAATTCCCTTTAATGCTTCTTTTCTAGGAAATTTATTTTATTTATTTATATATTTTGGACTGCATTTTATTGAGGAGGTGGTACCAAAGAATAATGATTCAGGATGTTGCTGTGATAAAGAAAAGATGCAGGCTTATGGGTTGCATGATGTTATAAGTGGGTTTTAACAAGAAAAAATGGGCTTATTTATCCTTTTAAAGATGTATTATTAAAAAGTATCACATTTTCAAGTGAGCTCAACTTTTAAAATAAACAAAACCATGAACAACAGACAATTTCGCAGTTTAGTGAGGTTGTATTTGGAGAGTTTTAAGCTTTTTGTTAGTATCAGTATATCATCATGCAAAAATGAAAAGACCAAATGCTGTATAATAGAAAAACAGAGTACAGCCATAGCCATCTCAGTGAAGAATTTTAGAACTAAAAGAGTTCCTACATAGCACAAACTGTAATATACAGCAGTAGCTGATGAGAGTTTCTAACATGTATGCAGCATTTGGCTATACACACAAATATAGATAGAAATCAAGAACCAGCTTTTAACTTTAATTTTAATGCTACTTTTACTTTTACATGCACTTGACTCATTTTAATATTAAAGTAACTGTGTCTTTACTTATTTTTTTGTAAAGGGTGTATAACTTCATTAAATAAATTTATTACAAATCAGTCACATAAACAGCAATCATGGATAAATAAGATACTGCATAGAAGTTTAAGCGAATTATTATGAATCCTTAAATAGACTGGAGGCAAAAATTGTGAGGAAGAAAATAATTAACTCATTTAAATAAATGACTTTACCCAGAGTATCACAGGATAAACATCAAACTGATAAAAGCAATATCTGCAGAGGAAATTAGACAGCAGATACAAGCCTGAAAACAGGAAAAATCTCCAGGAGTTGATGGCTTTTTGTAAATAATTTTAAGTACAAATAATTCCCTTACTACCAGTGTGGCTTTATACCAGGGAGCCTTTTAGCAGACAGTATAATGTAAACCTTAAATATCATCGTCTATGTACAACAAGAGAATGAGGACCTTCTGTTATTAACATTAGATGCTAAGAAAGCATTTTACTTTGTGAGCTGACCTTTCATGTTTGAGGTTCTTTACAGATTTGGTTTTGATAAGAAATTTACTTCTTTGATACAAGCAATTTATAGAAACATAAATGCCAGCGCAAAAACAAAAGGTACAGTTTCAAGACAATTCAGCAACAAAAGAGGAACCAGGTAGGGAGATTCCCTGTCTCCTCTTTTATTTGCTATTTACATTTAAGTGCTGTGATAGTAATTAGACTAAAGCCAGATATAACAAGAATGAAAGTAGTAAAAGAAATATATAAATTAACACCCAGTGCAATGATGTAAGAGTCTACCTTTCAATGCTGTGTTTCCTTTTGTATAATATTTGTGTACTCTTTTAACTCCAGTACATTTGACTCTGGATAAAAAGGCGAGAAAACAACAAACCAAGTCTCCACCTACAATGTGACCAAAAACCTGCGTTCCATCTTGGAAAGCCTCATCACACACTGAGTGAAAAAAATGCCCCATGGCCACCTACAGGTTGCATGCCACCAGTGAAAAATATGGTGTCCCACATGGCGTAGTTACACTTTAAAGACAAAGAAATCTGCTATTGAAGGTCAGTTCAACCAGCTGGCTTAACAATCACATGGGAAAAGAAAACAAACAAGGTTGACAGTTGCTATTAGGTGAGATGAAAACAATACTTTAAAAGCAAAGATTTTAGATGTCTGTGAGGGTTCCAGTGAGAGCCTTTATTCTATTACTGCTGTCTGTGTTGGCAGGAGCTCTGTTGTGGAAGATATATTTGCTCTTTGATGCAAGGGGATTGAAGGGAACCAGCTCCATCTGCATAGAAAAGTTAGGTGGAGGAAGAATGGAGGATTGCTTTAAGACCTTTTACACAACAGTGACACTAGGGTTGTGTCTGGAAATTGTACACAGATTCTCTCGCACCTATTCCCTATACGAGGTGTGTCAGAAAAGATCCAGGACTGGTGTCACAAAAGATTTACTTAGAATCCAAACTACAAACTACAAGTTTCCTCTTCGAAGTAATCCCCTTGGAGTCTAATGCACTTTCCCATCCTTCTCTGCCACGCTTTCATGCACTCCTGGAGGGATTCTTCTGGGATCCTTCCCAGCTTCGTCGTCACTCCCCTTTTGATGTAGTCCACATCTTCAAAACGGGTCCCCTTGATGACCCCCTTGAGCTTGGGGAAGAGGAAAAAATTACACAGAGTCAGGTTGGGTGAGTAGGGAGGTTGCCCCAGCATGGTGATGTTCTCCTCGGCCAGGAACTGTCAGATGCTCAGGGCATTGTGAGCAGGCGCGTTGTCATGGTGAAGCAGCCATGACTTGTCCTGCCACAACTCTCACCTCTTCTCGTGCACTGAACGAAGCAAACGCTGCACTATCTCTTTGTAGACATGCTGGGATTACTCTGAAGGGGAAAACTCTTAGTTTGAAGTTTAGGTTTGAAATAAATCTTTTGTGACACCAGTCCTGGAACTTTTCTGACACACCTCGTGTACTAAGAAGAATGCATTATACTATATAGTGCACAAATCAGCAAAGTAAAAAATGATTTCTAACACTACTCCAGCAGCTGACAGTGATGTCATTACCACTGCATGCAGCATGTATGTAGGATTCACGTTGGTCACCTCTCACGTTGGCTTAAAAGCAGCCAAAAGTCACATTTTGCTAGCAGGACTGCTGTTTAGTCTCCCCCTGTCATACTGATGAGCAAAACTTGTTTGAAAGTGGTCTTTAAACATTTCAGAAGATTTATAAAATCTTAGCATGGATTTCTCTTTAAGTATTAAATGCCGTAACTGTATTCGAAGTGGAGGAATCAATGGATACCCCCAGCAGATAACACAATGCCCCTCCATATAATGTGACAATGTGAAGCAAATAAGAATAACAGCAGTGCTCAAGGCAGTTTCCCGCCATTGTACCTTAACAGAAGTTTCAGGCAGGTAGTGTGGGTTTCGAAGCTTAGTAGTGATGTACAAGCGAAAGTCTGGAGCATATTCAATGGTCGAGTCTCCGAGGCGGATACACAAAGAACCACTCTGTTTAGAGGTCTGTTTCAGCAGTAAAGGCTCCAGGATGGGGTCCAGCTCTTCTCCAACATTCTCCAACAGCACTGCGAGTAAAGGTATAACAAGTTTAAAAATGTTGTAAACAGAAGGCACTGACCTCTCTCTGAGACTCAGGCATCTTTTTATTCCCTGACATTTCAAAACAACATCAAATAAAAACATCAAGGACCTTTATTTATCTGCAGGAAATGAAATGTCTTATTCAGGTTTTTAGCTTCATATTATAGTTAAGGTTAATATCTCACTGAAAACTCACTGTTGCTTTGGTGACAACCCAAGCTATCACAGCCTTTTAGTTTAGCATCTTGGCAAATCACTTATTAGGGATGTATATTGGAAAGAATCTTGCGATATGACATGTAACCACAATAAAATGAGTGACAGTATGATATATCACAATACTATAAACAGGGCAACACATCACTGTTTTGTTCTCTAAAACTTTTCATTTAGCATCAAGATCCCACAGTTTTTTTATGCATAAAATATACAGTTTCAGTGTAATTCATTAAATGTGGTCCCTGCAACACTCATTCTTAATTGTGTGTCCCAGAGACAGATATTATAGCAATAAATGTAAAAGTGAGAGAGACACTCAAATGGCTGAATCTCCCTTGGTAACTAGAGGCCGGAGACTGCACTGAAATAAAAAACAAATGTCCAAATTTCTATAAATCGTGAAAATAAAATATTAACATATTACACTTAAAATATCTATACAGTATTGCACTACAAAATATTCTAATATATTGGTGTACTAATATTTTCTTACACCCTAATTAATATGTAATTATTAATCAGCTTTTTTGTTCATGCTTGGCTTATCTTCAGTGCTCTTCTTTATTTGCTTAGTTTACATATTTCAACTTATTTGTGTTTATTTTCCTCATAACACATACATTTTCAAATATCCCCTCATGGCTGAAAAGAGACAACAAGAATCAACATTACTGAGGTACATGACAAAGAGTTAATAAAAAAGAGCAACTACTAAGAGGGTTTGTGTTAGATACTGACAACAGTCCATTACAATACTGCGCCTTAAAAGAAATGCACCTTATTTTAAGACAAAATTACACATGATAGCACCTTATGCCATTTTGATGGATAAGCCAGTGGTTCTTTTCCTGTGTGGCACTTGCTTAGCTCAGTTTAAGACTTGGTTTTAATTCCTTTAAGGTCCTTTGTTTTCCAATACAGTACATACTTATACCTCATCAACATACATAGCTCAGAGGCATGAACTGCTGTGAAGTCCAAACCCAACAAATACTGAGGTGATGGTGCTTTTGGCTCTCAGTCTGTGGCTTTTTGTCACAGCGAGGTAGTTTTGTGTAGAGGAGAATTTCAAAAGTCAGAGTTAAATAGCTGGTAATGTGGGATGTTCTCTTTTCCTGTTGGTAATCCCTCTTGTGATGTTCCTGATAAACCTACTGACTATTCAGAGGTCAGCAATGTCTCCGTGTCACATCACAGTGTCTGCTTGGTTAACTCACATCCCCAAATGGGGAAAAGCAGTCGAGTCACGACAAGTCAAGCTGATGCCACATTGTAAAAACAGACCATCAGAGATATGCTTTGTTTTTTCAGAGAGCCAAGATGTTTATATTTGCAACAATCCTGCCATACTAAATGTGGGACAAATCAAGTGAATGTCAGGTTCTGCCAAAAATGGCTGTGAGGGGATGTGGTGTGATATTTGTATACTTTGGAAAATCAAAAAAGTATCTAACAAGAATTTATATAGTTTTGATCTAGACCAGAATGAGGACCCAACATGCTCTGGATTGACTTACATTCTGGGCAGTTTGGAGTGACAGATGGGTAAAAGGAGTGTAAATAAATAATTTAAATAATAAGTGGTAAAATAGACTTAAGTTTTTATAGTCATTCTGACTACTTATGCCTTACAGCACAGGTCACATCTACCCACACACACCCATTCACTGTCGCAATCACTCACTGGTGGAAGCGCCTTGCTATGAAAGTTATTCATCAGTATTAGCTATCACATTCTCACCTTTTCATACCCATTTTCACACCACTGAAGCAGCAATAGATGCAACATGGGGTTAAGTGTCTTGCCCAAGGACACAGACATGTGATAGCCGACGCTGGGCTCAACCCTTAACCTTCTGGCTGATGGCAAGTATACTACCAGACTAACCCACCAACACATTTTTTGTCATGGGTTGGTCTGGTTAGTATATTGTGTATATATTTTTTTACCTCTGAAAAGCACTTTGTAAAATTTTCTGTCAGATTTAGAATTTACAGTTTATTCTAGGATATCACTTTATTTTGGTGGGTATGTTGGTTACTCAACGAAAGTTCCTTTTACATGGAAAAACTATATTTCTGACTCACTGCAACACCCTTGGCTTTCTGGATATGATATACAGTGTAACATGCAACTATGTTTTATGTTTTATTGTAGTATTGCAAGATTAACAAGCCTTGTCCTCTTTTAGCTTCTTTGTTTTGCAGTCAGTTATGAACTTTTACTGAATCCCCAGCAGCTCAATACCAAGAAATCAGCGGACCAAGTAAAACATTACTGATTTCAAATACCTTATTCCCGTAGCATCTTTATTAATGTGATTTCACATTAAGTATGATAATGCTGTTCCTGTGTTGAGAACATTAGCACATCCATAATTGACGTAATGCCTCAAGGTGATAGCAAAGTTTTTATACAGCTTTCAGTGCCAAAGACAGCAGTTGAACTTTCTCACACAAGAAAACTAACCAAATCATGTCAACCTCATCTTAATTGCTTTGGATCATAGGGTGTCCTTACATGACATATAGTGCTTACATTTAAGCTGATTAAACTGCCCTATGTATCCCTTCATCAACATAATCCTAGCCTAATGAGACATTTGGCAGAGAAATATTCAAGAATAATACAACACCACACTCTAATCAGGACTGTGGACTACATAAAGACAACGAGAAAGAATAAAACTGCACCATAAAAGGACCTACTGTGGAGGGTGTAACTGCACACCCCAGGGAGGGTTTTGCACCCTGCAAGGACAAGCTAGTCTCTGAACTTTTGGCTTTGCAGTCTGCCTGTAAGAAAAGACCCTGTGGCTGAGTAAGATCATTACTTAGATGTCTTTTTAATGGCTGTGTAGCAGTCTCTTGCTGTTTTTTTCTCAATGTGCTCTGATACTCTAATGTGAAGGCAAAAGTTTAAGTAAACAGACTGTAAAGGAAAAAAGGACATTATAGACTATACTTTCCAAAACATAACAAATGGCTTCTTTTCTAGATAATGATTTAGTTTAGCTTTCCTATGTGTTAAAAAAATTTAAGTTCTATGGCATAATTCTGATGCAATAGGCTTGAATTACAGTTTATACGAACATCTCCCTCAGATATATTGCTATAAAGAATCCTCCCTCGACATAGCAGAGAACAAAGAAGGAGAAAACACCCCTTGCACAGCATTTGGCTCACACTGTGGTAAAGAGAGACCTCAGCAGGCAGTACTAGGAACTACAACAATGTGGGTGATGCAACACACAGAGAGATATCAGCTCAGAGAAATACTTCAGCATACCTGGCGTGCCAAAATAAATGCAGTTCTCCAGAGTGCGCACAAAGTCAGCATCACTCAGTTTAATGACATTCAGGTTGTTGGCTTTCTCCATGTTTTTCACCCACTTGTTGGCCTGGCCCTGGGGATCAATCATCAGAGGCCACCGCCTGGCATTACTACAAAGGCACACACACAGACACACAATAACAGACACAGGCATAAGTGAGGGATCAAATGGAGTTTCAATGTCAGGGTGAGGAATCCTGTAACTGCTAACAATGAGACATCAGAACAGTAGGAGGGATGTTGGTGGAGAAGAAGGGAGATGCAGAGAAGAGCTGAGTGGAGACATTCACGCCGAGCTCAGTTGGACAGCTCACAGTGGTGAAGCATATCAGGGGGTCATAGCATTGTGATTAAAAGGCAATATTGTTTCGTCCTTTACAAAACAAGCAGATGTCTCGTCCCATAAATGTCTCTCTGCACCTGAAAGCTGAAATACAATCATTCTTTCAGGAAAGATTAAAAGGTAAAATACTCTCTTGTTTCTCAAAGTGCTTTAGAACCGCAGGTCACACCTACCCAGTCACACCCACTCACCCTCACAATCATTCATGAATGTCTGAGACATCTATAAAAGTTCAATATTAGTATCAGCATTATGCATGCCATTGAGCAGTGGGATTAACTGGGATTAAGTGTCTTGCCAAGGGACACATTGACATGTTACAGCCAGAGCTGGGCTCAAACCCTCAACCTTGATGGATTGACAGTGAAGCAACGCTCTAGTCTTAACCCCACGTTACGTTTTGCCATACAGTGGTCTGTCTCTTTATTGTTAGAGCAGTGAGTTATCTTTTTTTTCTCCCCCTTGAAGGGTGACACTTGCCCACATCCATATTCAACAGGGCAAAATTATCATTTATCAAAATACAATCAGGATTGTATATATTTATTTCCCATAAAGTAATAATGGGTAAGCACAGGAATAAAACATTTTTTTTTACTTATTATACTATATACTTCAAATTACAACATCAAACATCATCTGTATTCAAACTCTAATCCTAATTTTAAAGTGCAACAGGCATTTGGACTTCAAATTTGTTTTAACTGTCCAAAACTGCTGCCCATTTAAAAAGAATTACAGTCTCTTGTTCTGTCAGTCATGTTTGTGCATTGACTCCAAATTTTTGCCTTTCATAAATTTTTAGAAGGGACTTGATTCTCTGGTTATTTTACCATCTGTCCAATTCAGTTCAGGTTGGTGAACCTTGCGCCCCATCCTTTCTTGCGAATGACTCGAGATTTTTTGGGGATGTTACTTTTATACACAATCATGACACTCACCTGTTTCCAGTAAATCGGTTCACCTGTGGAATGTCCCAAACAGGTGCTTTTTTTTAACATTCCTCTGCGTTCCATCTTCTGTTGCTCATGTCCTAAATTCTTAGGAACATTTTGCAGGCATCACCAGGTATCCTGTCTTTGTATTGTACTCAATTGAATTTATGTCTAAAATAATTTGCAAATCATTGTATTCTGTTTTTATTTACATTTTACACAATTTCCCAACTTTATTGGAATTGGGTTTGTATGTTTTCTGACCTGGATGAAACCTGTTGCACATGTCAGACATAGAATCTGTCCAATTATACTGTTTTGTTTGTTTTTGCAAGGATACTGCCCTTCACAAATAGTCTATGGGATGTTGTCCAGATAACAAGAGGAAGTTGTCCTGAGGATATATGAAACAGCCTATCAGTATCTGGGGTGTCAGATTAGCTGAAACACAGACCACATTGATTTGAACATAAATCCCATCATTGACAAGGTGAACAGCCAAACAAAGTTTGGAATTTCAGCTTCAGATATTTACAGAGTCAAGGCTATTTTGATCACACCCCTTCCAAGGCAACACTATGGAGTGCCCCACTATTTGAAATGCACTGTTGTTGAGTGAAATGATTACTCAAGTGATACGTGAGCTGTCAAAACACAGACCTTTGAACTGCTATAACAGTGAAACGACTTTATTATGCATTGTGAATGTGTAGAAAGTTAAGTTGCATAAAAAAGTAAACAGCAGAAAGCACTTTCAACAGAGATACTCATGCTTAGAATAAGTAGAGTTTTAGGGCTGATTGCTTTTCCTCTTTTCCAGTGACAATTTGCAGGTGTGCTGGGCCTCTAAAAAGCTTTTGAGTGTCCATTCTCAGTGAGGGCTGCAGTAATGATGTAATTTTTAAATGCTCTTCTAATTTAGTCTGGATTGTCTTGCTGTAACCATTAGAAGTTACAGCTTCATTTAGCACTGAGCTGCAATACTGTACTGTTTAGTAAATAAAAAAATAGACCATGCTGGCTGTCTTGCAAGTGCTTAACGTTGTTACATGGATCAGAATGTGGTTTGAGATGTTTGGTGCTGGTGCTTTGAACTGAAATTTTTGTGCTGCTTTCTTTTCATGACAAAATAGTAGGGAATCCACATTAAATCAGTTATTTTGAGGAGAATTTATTTTTCCAGTCATACAAAATTGGTGTACAAGTATAAACATATTGCCTAACTGTTGATCCAAATAACACAAAAGCACTGATTATGGAATCGATGACAATTCATTCAGCAACAAGTACACACAGGGCATTGGTTTCGATAAAAAAACAACCTGACAAAAAAAATACTTGACTAAAAGCAAGGCTTGCCACTTTTTTCATTAGTTTATTTAGAACCAATTTAATACTTACAGTGTACTAACAAAAATGGAATACGGCTATATTAATTTAACAAATTTGGCCAGTTTTAATAGTTTAAAGAGATTGAAAGCTTGGGCTCAAACTAAAAACTATGGTATAAGGCCATGTTTGTGCTACAGATGGATTAAATGTTTTTAAGTTTTCATCGACTAAAACGATAAAAATGCCAAAATCTAAAAAAATAAGATGTGTTTTGTCTTAAGGCTATATCAACATTTTAGAGAATCAGGTTATTGGAATTTGGCTGATAATCCGATGTTCTAATATTTTCAAACTCCCTATGGCCAATACCAATAAAGATACCAATATTTTTATGTCAACCACACAAAGTGTTATCCTACTAAAACTGACCTATTCCTTTGCTTGTAACAGTCTATTTGTATTGCCATTCTCTAATAATGGATGCTGTTGAGTTTTTATTGTAGACATTCAGTGATGATAAGGTGAACCATTACTGGATACATATTGCAGATGTGTATGTCCAATAAATCAGTTTCATTTCAACAAAAATGTTTGTATCTGCCAATAAATCAAATTTTGGGGAATTTTGTGCTGACAGTGTATCTGTGCGAAAAATTTATTTACTCTAGGATAAATGAAGTGCTTATCCTTCTATGGAAATTCAAATCTGCTACCATAATCAACACTGCTCCTGGAAATGCATTAATTAGATCTACACTGGTTGTAATTTATTTTTTGATTTGAGAGGACGCCTTGATAAAGTAAAGCTGTTCTTTGGTACTTACGAGATTATGATGCCGTTGTCAATAGAGAAGCTGTCTGATGGTAGGCCAGCAATGGTCCACGCACGGATCTTTACTGGATCGCCAAGAGAGTTCATCAGAGACATGTCAGGGGAGCATGGGATCTCTCTGCTCTTACAAAGACTCATCCATTCTGCAGCTTGATCCTGGAAAGAAGAACATGAGACAACTTCATTACCTCCGCCAAGGAGGTTATGTTTTTGCTGGCGTTTGTCTGTCTGTCTGTCTGTCTGTTTGTCTGTTTGTTTGTGTTCAAAATAACTTGAAAAGTTCTGAATGGATTTGGATGAAATTTTCAGGAATTGTTGGAAATGGGATATGGAAGAACTGATTAAATTTTGGGACTGATCCGGATCACCTTGGTGGAAGTCTGCGCTCTCTGAGTGCTTTTCTTGTTTTTACTGTGCTACATGTGTAAAGGCATAAGCTAATATTACATAACCAAAAATCAATGCTTACCAACACACCAGATGCAAACACAACTACAACTACAACTATTAAGTATCAGAGAATCCATTATTTAAAAAGATGATAACAAGGGAAAACCTGGTGCCGTTTGAAAGACTACAATTTTACTACACACACACACACACAAACACACACACCTTACTAATCACAAATGCAGTTGCATGATAAAAATGACCCACTACCCTTTCATCCATTTTGTCTCCCAGCATTACATTGCTCTTTTGTGTGGCACAATTGAATGATGACCTTTAAAAACGGGTTAAGTCTTTGAGGCAGTAGCCTTTTCAAAAGCAAAAACAAAGTGTGTGTTCACCATCCACTAAACTGTTCTCATGCAACTGGAGTTTGGGGGTTTGAAAGTGTCTGATTTGGTTAATCTCAGTGTGATCAGCAGAGAAAAACAAGTCTTACAATGGATAAAAAAGTTTGTTTCAAGTAAAGAGGCTATGTCTCAGAATATTAAATCAACAATATAAAAGTTGGTTTTTAAAGCACTTTTTATGCAGCAGCAGTAGCACAAAGTGCAGTACAATCAAATTAAGAATCACAGGAATCTATCATGAAAAGAAAAATTGAAACCAATGCAAATGCTGCACAAAAAAAAAAAAAAAAAAAACTGTGTCATCAAACAAATCCTAGAAAAGGAACTACAAGATGACTGGAAAAGAAAAAAACTTCTCCCAAAAAGACAAATAAAAAAAGAAGTAGTCCAGAGGAAAGTGGTCCTCCAGTGTGTAGTAAGGTTTTTCTAAAAAAATTCCCCAGACGGAAAAACTTTTCTTTACCCTGTGCTTTAATTTATAAAAGGTCATTTATATTCACATCTGATAGTATCAAAAATACAAAAAAAATTATGGAAAAAAAAAAGATGTATGGTCTTAAATATAACCCAAAGCTGCTGTAAGAGGAGAAGGCAAGACAGAAACACTGCATAAAAAATCTGATTATTTCACAGTGGATACACAATGAAAACATTAAACAGGTTAAGGCTGATGCACAGGAAGGTGCAGGCTTTGGTTTGGTTGCTGCTGAAGGTGCACTTCTGCAAGAGAAAGCATGACAAGTGTCACAGAACATAAAAAAATCATAAACCTATATTCTGGCTTTCTGTCATAAAAAATAGTAAATAGTAGTTTTGTCTGAATTAAAGCAGACACTTCATCTAATTGGAGCCAAACCAGAGAAGGCAGTTGTGACAGGCATTTGAAAAGTAGTGTCACGGCTCGTCATACCTTAGCACAAAATTTTGCGAAGAATGTGCTATGCAGGCAGCGGGATTTAACAACACAAACTCTGTTTTGATCACCGTGTTCTGTTGAAGAATGTGTTATTGTCCATTGTCTTTACTGCTTTTCCCTTTTGGGGTCATGAGGGGGCTGAAACCAACGCTCTGGTGATGTTTAAAATACAAAAAGAATTTTTTTTAAACATTGTAACTTTTGCCACAACTTTTTTAAAAACCTGCCATAAAATAGGGCATTTGGTCCTGCAAAGTCCTGGAGGGTCATTTGGTGAATAAAAGGGCTTTAAAACGGCTACTTTTGGCACAACTTTTTCAAAACCTGCCAAAAAAATCAGGGTTTTCGGCCACAACAACCACAAAAATTTGCTCAGAAATCCTGGAGGGACTGAATCTTGAAGGTAATTTAGAGGGGACACATTATTTGGGTACACATAACTTCAAGAATTTTTTTTTTTGCCATTTATTACCATTATCTCTACAAATACTGTCAATGATGTGTTCAGTAACCTCTTTATTGCAAAGGTTGGAAACAAAAAGGATTAAAAGAAAGTCTTGGAGGTCTTGGTCATATTTTGTTGTTGTGGTACTGAAATATTGCTTGGTACTGTAGTGACATTCAAAACATTGGTATGGTGACAACCTATGTGTCAAGTCAGCTGAAGTCTACAAGCAACTTAGGAATAACCCTAAAGGCATACCTGTCTGTAGTTGGAGGTGAAGGCTCCCAGGTAAGCCACTATCCCGGCTGAAATAAGGATGTCCCCAGTCAGGTTATTATACAGCTCTCCCAGACTGAAAGCCATTTCACTCCAGCGTGTCTTCTCTCCACCCAGGCCTCCAATAAGCTGCTCTGCTCGCTTCCGCTTCTCCCTGCACAGATCCGCCTGGGGGGGACATCAGAGGGTGAGGAGTGCAAACTTTCAATTCCATGTGGGTGCTATTTGAAGCAATGGTAAGCTGAAGAAGTCTGTAAATTTTTAGCATTGATTTT
This sequence comes from Cetoscarus ocellatus, assembly GCA_037902135.1. Taxonomy (NCBI): domain Eukaryota; kingdom Metazoa; phylum Chordata; class Actinopteri; order Labriformes; family Labridae; genus Cetoscarus; species Cetoscarus ocellatus. The sequence continues at coordinate 232,652 of JBAMNC010001855.1, forward strand.
GGGCCAGGTTTTGTGCTATTACAGGCCTCAGCGGTTTGTCAGTAGGCCATGTTTGCCTGATTGACACATTCCCTTTTATAATTTTGTTGATTTCTTCATGATTAGATAATCTTATTCATCACACAGCTTTAAAGTTTACCATTACATTATAATTTTTCCATTCAAAAGTTGACAAGTACTCTAAATTAGTGAAAATAAAACACTTTACCTATCTAAAATCAAGCTAAGAGGTACAAAAAGCCCAAACCTGATTCTCTAGATCAGCTTTCTTGTTCATGTTAACATCCAAAGTGTGCTGAAGCTGTGCAAGTTTATCTTGTACTTCTTTGAGGGCAGCCTGCTTTTTCTGGAGACTCTCCATGGCCACTTTCACCTCCCCCTGAGCCTGTGCATGCTTCTCCTTCTTGGGAGCCACAACCTTTGCCACTCTGAAGGGGACATTAAGCATTTTTCATGTAACATTTACTTGATAAGTACCCTCTGAAAAAGAACAGCAATGACATAGCAGACTAGAAACATATTTCTGTGGTAAGTTCAGTGACTATTGTCAGATAATTATAGAAATTACAGAAATATTGTGTACTCCACTATTGGCTTAGCCAAGAGTAAATATGAACATAGGAGTAGAAGAATAATTAAGTAATATGTAATTTTATTACATTCTTTGTGTTTAGCATGTTATAGTATGGTTGATTGTGTCAAAAGCTTTCATAAATGTGGGTAAAGTGTGAAATTTAAGTCTCATAGAGCAAAAATTTTGAGAAACTTTCCAATTAAATTACCCATAGTTGTATCTTGATTTGTCTTTTATGATTTATAACTTAGTACTTGTCATATGCATGACTCCTGATGATTCCTTTGAAGTTGGGACCAGCTAAGCCTCATGTTATTCAGATGGAACATACTATACATCAGTTTTTCAAACCAGAGAAAAAAAACTTACTTGTCATACTTGTCCATGGCACAGACCCACTTACACAGGCCTTCAGCTGCAGCGGATGCGGTACGAATCTTCTCTGGTACAAAGTCTGGGTTGGTGATGTACTTGTTGCGAATGATGGCCATGATATTTGGTGGGATGTTTTCCTTGTCGTACTCATGGAGGCTTTGAAGAAATTTCATGTCTCCCAGGAGCTTTTTGGCAGGCCCCCAGAAGTCCTCCACCTTCTTACCAGAGCCTGAAGGGTCAGGTACACGATCTGGCTTGATGCCTTTGAGAATGCAGATAGCCTCCATGACCAGTTTGACTGCTGGGGGAGGGCTTTTCATGGATTTCACTACAGTGATATCCTGCACATTAAAAGCACCACATCAATAAGTGTGCACTTTTCACTGTCATATTCTTAAAGGCCAAATGTAAAGGCACTATTATTCACAAGGCCAATAGATCATATTTGCTCTCTTACCTGAGGAGTGAGGGTATTCAATGCAGCTAAGGCCGACTCGTAAAAAGGCATAGCTTCAGCCAGGTCAGCATTGCACTCATCTTCAATGGCTTTGGCGGCCATTACTCGTTCATTGGCCACTGCCTCATCCTCCTTCACCACCATCTCTCTCTTTGCCACCTCTGCCTTTTCATGCTCAACAACCACCATCATGTCATCCACTTCCTTGCTGGCAACAATCAGCTGTGGCTGCAAGGCCTCGAGCTCAACTTGCATTGTGGCCACCTGGTCTTCTGCTGACTGCAGCTTTTCCAAACCGACCTCATAGCGACGTTTCAGCTTCATTACCTCACTGCCAACAGGACACAAAGACAGGAGGTAAGAGGACGTACATGGAAGCAAATCAAATAAGTTTCATCTTAAGATGTCAAAACATTTAAAAGCACATTGTCAAGTGAACTTACGCCCTTTTTGTTTTCAGCAAGGCCTTAAAAGTTGAAATGAGTTCAAGGTATGAGGTTGGGGTAACATAGTTATGACGCTGTAACTCAGTCAAAAAGCGGTGTGATAGCTCAATGGTTGAGGTGTGGAAGCTCTTGCACATGTTGATGCAGCCATCTCTGGACTCATCTGTCATCTCAACATCTTCTAGGAAGTGACATGCCACAGCTTGCAGTGCATCCTCAGGCCAGGACTGATAAGGAGACATATGGGCAATACATCAAACATTCAATTATATTTTATTTCTACCATTGCTTTCTTGCAATGAAATTTGTTGTTACTGAAAGATTTAGGCAGTCCATTCATTTTAAGTGTTTTCAGTAAGGGTTAGATTTGAAATATAGTAGAAAAATATTAAGAGAGTCATTGCTACATCTTTCCTGTCAGCCTTGTTAACAAAGTCCCAGCAAAAACACCTTCAAAAAAACCTTCATTCATTCATGTTAGACCCTGAACAACATCAAACAAACATGGCATATCATTTCTAACAATGTTGCTTTTCAAAAGTTTTACATTGAAAGGATGTTTCTTGTCTTTGCATATGATTAAAAATAAACTGCATTTAATGTTTGAGTCTTGTCAAAGGAACATTTCTGTCACTGCTAGTTTCATATGTGCTTTAGTGTGTTTAACATGTCTACTCCACGTGATAGAGCACTTCCATTGACAAGACAAAAGTCAGCTTCCTCTGAGAGGAAGACTTCTTCCTCTCCCATTTAATGTGGAACCAGCAGCTTCCTAAAATGTCTTGTTTCCTAGTGTCCTTGGTTTGTGACAATTAACCTTGAATTGTTTTTTAAAATAATAGTCGGATTACTCCATAATGATGATCCATTGACAACTACACACTACATACTGTGTTTTCATTGGAGTCCTTTGGCACTGTTTGGTGCATGAAAAGTACTGTGTACACACACCTGAAACCAGTCAATGGTGCAGCAGTTAATGAGGGCAGGGAATCGTCTTAAGCGGCTCCTAAAGGCATCTCCGATGGGACTCATGGCCAGCACAACATGCAGCTGTGTGCGGCAGCGCTCTACAAACATGTTGAAAAGGGACAGGGGACTGCCATCTGTCTGTTGTTCACGATCACGTTGCCGGTCCAACACACGCATCTGGTTACAGATCTCCTGCTTTTCGTCAACTGCAAACAGGTTTGGTACCTAGAAATAATCAAAAGATAACAGAGTGTCTTTTGTTTGGGTACTCATGCTGTTTATAGAACACCTTTATACCGTTTTTTTTTTCCCCCGAACAACATCCATTTATCTTATTGCTGCATCTTAAATCTCATTCAAATGAATTTTTATGTAACTGGTTATTGAGCATAAATTCACCTATCTATCCTTAAACTCTTAACACAAACTTTTATGTACTGATCAATCCTGCCATCAGATTTCACATTATCTGCATCTAAAGCAGGGTACACACATAAAGATTATCGGGCTATTTTTGTCCCGACTTTCCCCCTTCTCGACCAAGAACAGCAAACGCCCAATTATCTTATGTCTAAGATTATCCTATAACATTTTCCTGTGGTCTGAAGTGTGTTAAGAGTGAATTTGTCCCGATAATCAGCTCTAAAACGGGTTGGGCTGACAATCGTTAATATTAAACTTGTTCAATACTTATGACCAAAAATCTTCAGGTGTGTGGGGAAAGCTGACTACTCCCAAGTCATGACTCCCTGAATTGTGATGTGGAACTGAATGTAGCCAATCAAAAAGCAAACTGACTGAGGATCAAGGAAGCAAGCGTAAATAAAAACAAGCATGGCCGACCTGAAACATCAACATATAGTTTGGTGGACCTAAGAAATGCAGGACCAGCTCACGTGTTCATGCAGTCTCCAGGACTTTTCCAGTCTTTTCTTTTATTCAGTTCCACATTTTTCGTCAAAAAAAGTCCCAAGACCACCATCATTCCTTCTTCTCGTATGTCCTCTCCCATGTTGCGTGTTGAGTTTTCCGGTTGTTGCCATTGACAACGTTTATGGTTGTTGCTATGCTTCTTCTTCTTCGTCTTTGTTAGATCACGTTTGATCATGCAAGATTTCTGTCTTGGAGGACTAGATTCTAGATCACTGGTGGAATAGAATCATTATGTGTGTGGTGTGCTGTGTTGAGATTATCAGAGCACACCACACACTGTACGATCAAAACTGTTCAATGCCTGATTTTTTATCTTCATGTGTGGGGCCTCTAACAGATAAAAATTCTCTTCAGATTTAGAAAATCCTCATGCGTGTACCCTGCTTTAACTTCTCTTTTACATAACTATGCTCTCTCCAAAACACTTTACCTCCCCAGTGTTGAGAAGGTTTCCAATGTCCTCCAGGAAAGACTCCATTTTGATTTGAGTGTCTGTAAAGAGGAAAACGCCATGAGCTTCGCCCTGCGTGGACTTCCTCATGCTCTGCTTCAGGTCATCGTGCCACTCAGTGGTTCCATATGTTTTCGAGATTTTCACCTGTGAAAGTTCAGCCTCTGCCATGTACGCAGCCAAACGAGTTAGAGACTGGCGCCCACTACCACCAACACCCACTAGCAGGGCATGGCCACTTGGTTGTTTGAGGATGCGAGAAATTCGGCAAACGTGTTCAATGGCAAAGCGAAAGAGCACCAGATTCATGGGTGGGTTGCTTATGTTGTACTCCTCTAGGTGTGACTTCACCACCTGCCCCAGTTCGTCCAGGTTGTTCACCTCCCTGTAGTTTCGGTCCTCCCCGTTTGGATCATGGAAATCACAGAACAGTAGACTGCGCAGGTCATCTTCAGTCACCTTCCCATCACTGTCCTGGTCCAAATGCTTGAACAGCTGATGGAAGTCTTCTTTCATGTGTGTCTGAAACACAACCTGTAAATGGCTAACCAGCCAGGATCGATCTGTGTCATGAACCAGTCTATCGTAGTATACCCTCAGGACCTGGGGATCAAACGGACAAAGACATATTGAGAATGAAAGATAAAGAGCAAGAGATACTGAGATAGAAACAAAGTAAGTTCTAAACAAGTACAGTATGTGACTAGCAGAATAAAGCCTTACTATAGGTATGTGTATATTTTTCATTGAAGTCTAGCTTTTGAGGATTCCTTCACACTTTTTAAAACTGATTTCAAGACATCTTAAGGCATTTTCAAAACCTGAACTAGGAAATTAATTCAATATTTTGCCCTACAAATAGCAATAAACACAGGTATAGTATTTCATTTTCTTCTCTAAGATGCCACGTAGTTAGAGGGAGATTTTTTTTTATTTTTACCTGAATGTGACAAAGTGCTGAATATTTATCTAATGATAGAATATCAAGGCAACTTGTTTTTATTCAGAAGCAGCACCATGAAATTGCCCTAAAGAAACTTGATAGATGAGGTCTTTATCAAAGTAACATCCAAAAGTCAGACCTCTCACATGAAAAGCAGATTTTAGAATTTAAAAATTAAGTTTCAGACTTTTTAAAATCCCCAGAAACCATGCATTTAAGCTATGTGTACTTTCTATGTGTGTGAGTCTTTTGGTCAAACAGTTTTTGGGTATTTTCATGTTTCATTTTGCACAGCTTTACCTCATGCGCCCACAGCCGTTTGATGACAGATGGTTCATATGCAGTCTCTGGTCGAGACAGGCAGATGCCCTGGATGACCCGAGAGACATCACGCAGATTGAACAGGTAATGAGACTTTGTTGGGGTCGGTAGCAGGTTCTTGGTGGCCTCCTGATACACTGACATGGTGCTATTGACGATCTGAGAGGTCAGAGCTCCAAATGACTTGGGGAAAGCAAACCTGTTGATGAAGCAGTTGACTCATTTGTTAATTTCTGTGAGTTTATACCTTGATCTTAATCAAGAAATGAAATCTTTGTCTTTTACAGAGTTTCTCTTTCTTTATCAAAATGTTAAAAGCTACTCAAAAAGTCAAAATCTGACAACATGCAAAATTGCTGTCTGGTTATAATGCAGATAATGGGTCTGTATACAGAAGTGGAAGAGTAGATCTAAAACCTATCCAACAGATTTGATTGCCTTAGGATTTTTGGTCTCTCAGGTAAACTTTGTAGCAGCGTAATAAGAGAGGAGCAAAAAGAACACCTCTAATCCTCTTATAAATTAACCTGATGCAGCAGCTCGTTTATATGAATTCACCCTCCCAAGCATGTGTGCCTGTACAGCACTGCAAAATAGATGCCAAGATTAGAAAGTTATAAAAATACAAAAAATATATTTATATTCAACAGTGATGATTGAAAATGGTTTATAGTTTGTTATTTTAGTTACAGTATTAAGAGATTCCCTAGGGCACAAGACTGAGGATGTAAAACAGGATTTGGATGAACAGAAATCTTTTACTGGGCCTTACAGATGATGGGAAGATAACCTTGGGACAACAAAAGTCTTTAAATAACCATAACCTGAAACCTGTGGTGCCTATCTCTATGCTCTAGAGCAGGGGTCACCAACCTTTCTGAGCCAGAAGGCTACCAAAATGGTGAGGAGTATTATAGGGGCTACTAATTTGATTTTGTTTTTCTAAATAGTGTACATTTTTATAGTTAACCGTAAAATATTTAATACTATGCATATAATTGGTTACATATGACCTGTATGTTTACCTTTTACTGTTAATGATTTCTCACAATAATTATCATAATTGATTATAAATGATATGAGAACATTTTACTTACGTATATCTTTAATAATTTATCTGCTGAACTTAACTGATATGTACAACAGTCTGTTAGGGCTCTAGCTTGCACCAGTGGTGCTAGAGGTGTTGAGTCAGCACAGCATAAAAAACGTAAACTTCGACCCCTTGCAGGTCAAAGTTGAAGAGAAAATAGACAGTTTTAAAATGTGACATACATTACATTTATTGTTTTCTGTATTGTTGTAAGCATGATTTATTTGTAAAACATGAAATTCAAAATAATAAAATGACTTTTTATTTCTAGCTCCATGATGTTAACGTGTTATTTTCGAGGAGTCCCAGTGGGCACCTCAAAGGCTCCCGGCGGGCTACCAGGTGCTCTTGGGCAACCTGTTGGCTAACCCTGCTCTAGAGAGAATTACAGCATCCATGCAATGCAATGAATAATACAACCTGAAAATACACAGTAAAGCTCATATCCTGGCTACATACAGTAACATGATGAGGTGAATGGTAAATGGTAATGGACTAAGTAAATATAGAGCTTTTCTAGTCTTTCTTACCACTCAAAGTGCATCTACATTGCAGGCCACATCTACCCATTAACTCCCATTCACTCTCACATTCACTCACTGATGGTTGAAGTTTATATATAAATTGTCCATCAGTATTTGCTAATGAAGCCGTGCTCTTTTATACCCATTTACACGCCACTGATGCGGCAGTGGGAGCAACTTGGGGTTAAATGTCTTGCCCAAGGACACATCAGTGGAGCAAATTACCAGACTGAGCCATCAACACCCCTAAGGTGTGTTAGGAGGATAAAAATGTACCCTAAAATGTAAAAAAGGCCAAATATTACAAGATATTTTAATGTTTGGACAGACACACTCAAACTTTTTTGACTGCATCACTTATCAATACCAGCATTATTGGTCATAGATAGATTCATTGCCACAATTTACAAGTAAGGTTTTAGTATTTTATGGAACTAAAAGTGTTCACTCTCTTGTCTTTAAGTTGACAGTAACACAAAACCTATTCTGTTCTCTGCAGGATCACACACAAACATTTTTAGTCAGTATGTTGGACTTAAAAAAGGTTGCACAATTGTAGATGGGTAAATATGGTGACCAAAATTCAGGCAAGAAGGTGATACTCCACAACAGAACTGTAATCAATAGAACGGCCAATTCCATTTAAATTAACTGTTATTATAGTCATTCAGCTGACCACAATAGAGAAACCACATAATGTTTGATGGGGTTTTAATGGCAGTCACTGTTGGTCATCTCTGACTCGTTACATTTTAAGGTGGATCATTTTGGTGACCATTCCAGTGCAGCCATCAGCTGAACGAATGACTTCTTTAGGATGATTAAGATTTACTTTGGAACAATAAAAACGTTTTTGGAACAGCATGGGGGTGGTCGCAACTGTAATCTGGAGGCCTGATACTACCCCTGGACAGAAACACTATCTGTGAGCGGAGGAAGGTCAGTGAATCTAATGTAGGGATTTATCTAAGGACATTCACCAACATGCATAGATGCAGTGTCAAAAAAAAGAAAAAAACTCATACTGCGTATTGAACAGAGGTACCTTATAGTGAAATGCCAGTCTATGATCCTGGAGAAGATTGTATACATAGTCCTCTCATCAAAATCATTAATGGTAGTCATGTTGAAGTGGCGCAGGAATCTTGGTGTCACGCAGTTTCTCCCACCACCTGAGAAACAAGCACAACAAAAAAGAGTAAACAACAATCTTATACAAATATTAAACCTTTAACATGTTACAAAGTTTGTCTTGTACAATGACACCACTTTTTATGGTGCCAAGTATTAGTCTATGTACTTAAGCTGTATAACTCAAAGACATGGTACCCACTGGCCCTTTCAACTCAATTTTATGTTCATTAAATGCTTCAAAACCACAGTTTTAATTATGAAGTGCATGCAGTCATTAAAAGTTGACCAAGGATCCATGAAATCTGTCAGAAATGTGATTCAACTGCTATTTGTTAGGAGTTTTTATTATGTGACCAGCATGGGGGACTGGAGGGAAAAAAACAGTGTGGAGCTACAGCACATGCTTTTAAGTTTTTAATCTCTGGATACTGGCAAATGTTAAAGAACTTTGGACCCTTATAAAGCAGAGAGGACATCATTTCTGTCACTTACAGAGTCCATCTTGTGCTTTTTGAGTTTTATATGCCCTTCAATGTGCTTCTTCATCTAATGGAGTACTTCCATACACACGAAAAAAAAGTTGGCAGCATCAGGACTTCTCCCTCTACCCCTGTTTACAGTACCAGTAGATGCCTAAAATGGCTTACTCCCATTGCCCCGAGTAGAGTAACCCTGTAATGTGCTGCCATTTTTTTTCTGCACCTCAAGCCCACTGGCTCAAATGGCAAGCCCAGTTCAGAGTAGGGATGTACAGAATGAATGTAGACTTGTTGACAGCAGTGAAAGAGGGAGCCTTAATGAGGCAGAGGCTCTAACATGGGGTCTCAGGCAGACTGGATACTCTGTATATAAAAACTAGAGGGTTTCTGAACATTTGTGATTGTGAACATAGCCTAGCCCACTGGTTGTCAAATGGTGTGGTAGGGCACACTGGTGTGCCTTGAAAGAAATCTAGGGGTGCCTCAGAATTTTGGGCAGAAATAAGTTATCACCAGTTAGGCAACAGCTAGTCAATAAACTAAATTCAATCTCTCAATACTTCAGGTACATCAATTTAAATATACAGCAGCCAATTCTTACACTTGAAAAAGCCTTGAAAATTTTTATGGAACACAATCATCTCTAGTTCATATAAGTCTAGCTCCAAGGAACCATTTTTAGTTTTATATCTTCTGTTTACCAGTCCACCATAATTAATTGATAATTAATACACACCTGCCATTATGAAAATCTACAGATATATACGCAGTTCTACTTAATTTTTATGTGTTTGGATCAATGAGTCTGCTGTTGCAAAGGTAAGGAACAAGCAATTGTTCATCATCAAGAAATTGGTTAGTACTACAATTGATAGTAGCTAGTTGATGTTATTAATAATATCAGTTGTTTCACGCAGTGTTTTGGGGCAGTAATTTTGATAAAGGAAGTAATATTCTGATCAATGTAACAGAGAAAAGGGTATAACAGGCATTGGAGTTTGTTTGGGTACTGTCTATGTAACCTGCACTGTCTATACAACAACAATAAGTTGCTATTCTCTGCTGTTTTTTTCTTCATTGTGCTAAGCAGAGGGAAACCTTTCTTACCTGTTGGTGGGGGGGGGGGGTCCACAGGTTTTGGAGCTATTACTTGTCTCAGTTATAAAAACAATTTCACATTGGCCCTTTATGTGTTCAACAACTAACGTAAGACATAGGGACTTAAAACAATATAGGCTGGTTCAAGTAGTTGATTCTATGTTCATTGAAAGATATATAATTCAGCACACTGGAACACTAGTTAAAATGGGCTTCTCAGTCGTTTTCCCTGGAGTGGGCTCAGTGGCTGCTATAGCTGAACTGGGCAGCAGCTTGGCATAGCAAAACAACTGTCTGCACAGGCATTATGAACAAACACTATGGCTGTGCTGGCACTTGACAGTGGCACCAATTCTATTCCTCTCACAGCAGTCCCCTTTTGCTGCCTCAGTGGACGGGGATGCTTTCATGTTTACACTGGTCGTGTTAGCGCAGGTGGATGTGGTAAACATTTGCTATCTGTAAGCACTTAAAGGTAATAACAAGCTTCACAAAACAGCAGCTGGGGATTTGTGACACTGACTCAACAACACTTCAGCAGCAGTTAAGAGACAGAGGAAAAAGTACTCACTTTATTCTCCTAACAGCTAACCATTTGTCAAGTGATACACTTTAAGGGAGTATCATCTCAGAAACAATACGGTCTGATTAATCTCTGCAGATTCTACACACCTATGCAGAATCTGTACATGGGAGCTGTGTTTTCATAATAAAGTGTTCTGGTTTAAGTTGGTTGTACATTTGTTGTCTGACATATATTGATCACTTGTACACCATCAGATTTCGATGCATGAAAATAAACTGTTTCATGAAGAAAATAATAAACAGGCAGAACCTATCAACACAAATTTGCCTCGTTAAACAGATGTCTGCATTAGAGCACTGTTAACTATAAATTATACATCATTTACACTCTAGTCATAAATTTGCCAGACACTGCATGGTTAAAGCAAATCACTGCTCAGATTTTCTGCTGTCTTGGATTGCAACAGTAATAACTGAACAAGCATGTTTGAAGAAAAACAACCATTTTGTAATTTGTTTCTGTCTCCTCTTGATAACAGACCTCACAAAACTTGACTTCCTCTCTTCTTACAAACCAGCATCATTATGTTCATGATTTGGCATATTTGATTTATCTGTATTCTAAGTAAATTACAAGGAAATTAATTTCTATTTTGAGCTCAAACTGCTCAAGAGTAAGTCCAAGTAAAACCTGTAACTCTTGCTGTAACTTAAATTTATAATCTTCGGTTGAATTGAAACTCAAAACATCAACAGCAGTATCACAGGATTTTGTGGACAAAGAATGGAGCATTTACTTTAGACATGTAAATGCTTCATGGAAAAAGAAATCTTGCCTGGACATAGTTTAACATTAACAAATGCAAACAAATTCAGATTTGTTCCCACAGACACATGGTGTCTAACAGATGGAGGGTTTTGAGATTGTGGTCTGATAAACTCTTTGGTACTGCAGCCTCTACTTACCAGGCAGTCCCATAGCACATATAATCTGGATATCCACCAACTTGATCTTGGAGCAGTCCTTCATGTCATACCAGTTCCAATGGTCGAGCCACTGGCGCAGCAGCTCTACAGGTGGCTGTGCACCATAAACCTCTCTGGCTGGCATATTAACATCATCCACAAACACCACCTAATAGGACATAAGATTAATATGCTTGTGATTAAAGGACTATTGCAAGAAAAAGGTATTTCTTATAACCAATGTTTATTTAAATGGCAGAAAATATGGCTACATGCTTTTGTTGCCACATTTTTACATAAGAAAATAACAGATAACTATCCATCCAAAATCTGTACTGCCAGGCCCTTTCTGGGGTTGAGGCTGGCGCCTAGCCCAGCTTACATTGGGCCAGCGTTGGGGTACATGCTTGACTGACTGCCTGCCAGTGACTGGACTGACTTATAAAGCAAGACAAACACACTAAAGCTTCATTCACACGACTTTGCGACCTCAGCGACCACTCTCCATGTAAAGTCAATGTTCAGCCGCGATGGGGCGGGGTAACCCTCCCGCGCACGATGGCTGCAATCAAGGCGACCTGGTCGCTCGTCACTCTGTCACCAAAGTTGAAAAAGTTGATCTTTTCAGAAGATACAGCGTGTGGCTGTGCGGCAACAGCCAATCAGCATTGTGTCGGTGTCTGATAACACCTGTGACGGACTGTTTTTATTCTGGATCACAGAGTGACAATCCATGTCCGTGTGGGAAACATTAGTTAGTGAGTACATCAGTTCTGCCTAGACGGACTGTAGAGAACTCACAGACGATGCTGCTGCAGGGCCATCAGCTGCAGTGTTTTGTGGTTGGTAGGTGAGTGAAAAGGATACAGTTGGAATAATGTCAGCTAATACTTCCTATTACATGATATATGATATAATCGCAGTGAAACTTGAGCAGAGGTGATGTCACTGAGGGACCGCGACAGTGACCAAATTGAGGTATTTGTGGACACGTGACACAACTTCAGTGGGCGGTGTGAATGCAGCATAACAGCCAAGGGCAATTTGGAACCACTGATTAACCTAATGACTCTGTTTTTGTTTGTAAGAGGAAACCATAATTCCAAGTCGAAATCCACACATGCACACACAGAACATATAAACTCTATACAGCAAAGTTCCATCCAACCAGGGAGGTTGATCCAACAATCCTCTTGTTGTGAGGCAAGAGCACAACCTGCTGTATCACCATGCAGCCCTGGATGATAACGCAAAATGAAGATTTGGTAGTACAATCTCAAAGAGGCTAGGGAGTTGGCTTTTGGAGATTAAAATCCATTGTTTTTGAAAAATCAAATGTCTTTAGCCTAATTTAAACTACTGAAATTATTAGCTCCGCATCGTTCGTCATCTTGTTATGGTCCGCATCCACTTCTATAGACATTTTTGGGAAGTGCATGGCCAGGCAGTAATCCCCTGCATGGGACCAATGCTGAGGGGCATGTCTGAATATCTGACTTCGCGCTGGCCATGCAGACACCAGTGACCTTGCAGTTGCATCTAGCATAAAACAAGACAAAGACAAAGACCAAAGTCAAAGTAGCTGCCAAAATCAACACTGTATTAAACCATCCTAAATGTCTTACCGCAATACCATTTCCCAACAGAATTTGACACGCGAGAGTGTCAGCGACAAAATCAAGCTAAGTGCACTGAATCACATGAGAGTGTCCTAACTGCCTGTGACCGATGCAGTGCAAAGCTGCGTGATGTAGGAAGGAGCAGGAAAAAGAATTTTGATGAGGTACTGGAGGGATTTCCTTGAATTTCTGTGACTTTTCTCACTCAGCAAAGCTTGTTTGTAGCTCTTATATAGTGGAGATAGAGGATTGATTTATATCTGTCTGGAAAATGTTTTATTGGGTACTTTAAGAACTATGTGTTGATGAGCATTTGAGTTAACCCCTCATCAATAAAATACACTAGACGTCTGTTGCTCCACTTAAACAATCAGAGCACTTAATGTACTGTAAGAAGGGGAAACATGGGGCATAGAATTAAATATCTAATGAATGCAGAGTAAACAGCAGGTGTACCACACTGTGGGATGCAAAACAACATCTGACGCTTGCATTCAATTGGGACACGGTGCTTGTTGTACACTTGTGTTGCAAAATTGCTTTGAATGACTTTAACAATATGAGTTAAATAGATAAACAAATATCAGATACAATCTATGAATTAAAAAGAGGGAGTACCATTTTCTTTCCCACTGGAGGACCAAACACTCCTTTGCGCCGCTTATCAAGCTTGGACATGATAATATTTTGAGTCTGGGCAGCTGTGGTCTGAGCTGAGAAGTTGATGAGTAATGGGCTATAGACATCTTTCTGCAACTGGTTTAACAGGAAGTCCTGTTCAAGAGATAGAACAAAGACAAAAGGACCAGAAAAAGATAAGACAAATACATATATAACATCAGATGTGCTGGTTGTAAATTTCATCCCATAAGGACATTATCACAATTAATATCACTACATGTACAACATGAAAATAATGACAGAGGGAATAAAAAAAGAGGTATGTCACCAAGTAAAATGTCACATTAAAAATAACTGACACTGCAAAACCTGAAATGAAAACATTGGTGCCTTTAGAAACCTTAAATATCATATAACAGTATGCATGGTTATCAACTTTGGTGTCTTTATATTATTTTCACTCTGTTCTGAATCAGCAAGCCGAGGACAGCATGAACATAAGGGTTTTTTCCTCTTTGATCCTGGCAAAGGGCTTTATGGTTTATAAGTTAATTAAAAATGGAAATAAGTGGCTACTTCATTAATCAAAAAAGAACTGAACCTCCGTTAATCCCAGCAAATGACTTTGAAATATGGCAGGGAGGGAGTTATCCTCTCACAAGAAAGTAACATACTGTAGGTCAAAAGTGCAAAAATCAATGAATTTTTGATACTGCACTATGCTATACAAAAGGCCTTATTACCATAAGATTAAAAACTGCTTCTTAAATACCCTTGTTTTTGTTACTATGATCTGAACATACCAGACAAAGAACAAGGTCAAAGTCCGAACTGCCCACAAAGTTATGCTGTATATCGGGGGTAGAAGCTTCAAGTGAGTTCTTCCTAATCTGATGTTGTATAGCAGGTTAAGTTATTCTGTTTCCCCTAGGGCTCTCATTTTATATCTGATATTTGAAGATTCAATTGACTTGCGGTGAAAAATTCAAATTCAAACTGTAGGGAACTGCTCAGATTTTAAATCTACTGTGCAGCAGCACAAACAGGTCACTCCACAAAGACTCTGTTCATCTTTGAACACAAACTCGGTTCATTTCTGAGAGCGTCCCTAGATATCACCATCTACCAACCCCCAATCTCTGTCCTGCCCCCCCCCATAATCCACTTTCAATACACCACCCTCCAACTCCATCCTTCACCCCTCCACCTTCCACCCTTCAACCCAAATCTTGGATGTTCCATCCAACTTCCAAGCTTCACCCTCTATTCTCCACCCTTCATCCTTCACCATCCATCCTGCGTCATCCACCCTTAATCCTTTAATCTTCATACACCATCCGTTATCCAATATCCTCCATACTCTATTTTCTTCCCTCTATTCTTCACTTCCCATCTTCCACCCTGCACCCCTCACCTTCCATTCTCAATTCTCTCATCCACCCTCGACCCTGTATTGTCTTCTCCTCATCCTCTAACTGTCATACTCTATGGCCCATCCTCCATTTTCCACCTTCCATCCTTCACATACTGTCTACTGTCCATACTTTACCACCATATTATTACCATAACCATGACACTGCCATAAAAAGTTTCATTTTAAAGACCGATGTCACATCTTTCATGATGTATTTACAGATGGGGGATTGTACAAGTGGATGTCTCTCACTTTTGCATCCTTTGTGATTATGGACTTATTCAGAGCCACTGTGCTTTATCATGTACAATGTGAGCTCAGCCCCTCCATACAGGCAAAGAGAGCTGATACACATGCCTGTAAAATCTAATAACCCATATTAAAGGAAGTTTTTAATGATCAAAGGATGCATTATAGTCTTCTTGTGTGGGTTATAAACCACCAGCCCAGCGTCTCTATCTCTCTTGAGAGAAGAATTGAGCAGGTGAAGGAGCCTTGTGAACAGCTGTTTGAAGCTGGAAAGAGGCCAGCAATATACTTATAGTCTCAGTTCTGGATCTCCTTCATAACTCCAGCCAGATTTAGGGCTCAGCCACAGTCTGCTGGTTATAAAGGACTGGGACAGAGCAGCTCTACCACAAAGACAGGAAGGAAGTGGAGAACAAGGCAGGCTCCCAAGTGATATGATCTCTATTCACCTCCAAGTCTCAAGTTTGAGCAGACTAATGGAAGAACTAATGAATCACAGGGAAGGAGGAGATTAGTCCTTGATATGAATAGTTGAAGGTCTGCTGAGGAGATATTCAGTATTCCTCTAAGGTGGTTGTTTCACACCTGGTGCCTGTGGCTGTGTAGCCTCCGAATAATTTGTTGGATGGGACATTTATTCTATTTTCCTGGGGCTGGGTTTATACTGCTCAGAATTAAATGCATTTTCTTCCAACAGAGCTGTGGTACTAGTAGCATAGGCTGTGTGTGTGTCTGTATGTGATAATCCAATACCCAGTTTCCTTTAAGGATAAGCAAAGGCAAGGACAAACAAATCTTAGAAAGACAACAGGTCCTTTTGTACACTTGCATAGTGTTTTGGCATGTAGCTCTGGTGTCTTTCCTGTTTTACCCTGTGGTAACTTTTCCACCAGGTGCTTACCTTTTTTAGAAAACAAATGAACATACACTCCCGTTTGCACCCAGGGTTGTGTTTGTCTTAATATGAGGATCGTCATGTGCAAAGCTGGCGTGTTCTTATCTTAAGGATGCAGAAAACTACTGGACCTTAATCTAAAACCAAGTTAAATGCGATAAGTCTGTGGAGCACTGTATTCTGCTATGACACATTAGGAAGATATACATTAATAAGCTCACAATGCACTACCTTAAAGATTTTTCCACATACACAAGATACACAACAGCACAACTACTTCACAATTTAACCCTTGTAATCCCAAGTTAGAGAGAGAAAACATTCCTATAGTGATGTCAAATTAATTTCTTAAACGTTTTTGACTATAAAGACTATAAAGACTCAGAACTCATGAATATTTAGAGGAAAGGTCACTCCTGTTTTTGTCCTGTATGTAAAAACAGCAAAAACAAATGGTCAGTTGTTTTTAATATGGACATCAGGATTCCCTCTCTGCAATGACAGAGCATCATGTTTGCAGAGTCTAATTTACCCTTTAGGATCAGAAAGGTCAAGGACAAGTGTTGTTACTAAGTCCCACTCAAAACAGCAAAAGGTCACTGGGTTCATAGGCATGGATTCACAGTTCATGAATCTGCACCACAGGTAACTCCATCCTGCTCCTCAGCTTCCACACCAGTTTTTTTTCTCTTTGTACCTGTGAGTCTATCTGCTAAGCTCTTCATCTGTGTACTCTGGTTTATAAAGATATCCTCTCATACCCGTGAATGATGGCATATTGTTGTGAAGTTACTAGTCGTTTCCTTGGGAGACAGACGACCTGAACAGCTGATGAGAAGAAAGCAGCGCTTCGCTGGCAGAAGGATACATAACCCCTGTCTTGCATCACACAAAAGTTCTAAAAATAGGGGCTTTTTTGAAGAAAAGTGAGACACTGTGAATAATCTCATTTTAGTGTCTAGCCAAACCAAAATAGTTCTTTGTGTTGTTTACCCTAAAAGTGGGGAAATCAGAGCCTTTGGTGGCACCATTTACTGCCACAGGGGGCAGAACTAGCCTGTTGCTTTATTGGTAATTATATTTACTAGTGCCATGAGGCTTGAGCAGCACCAATTTAAAGAAAATAAAATTTCCCTTTAAATCCTGTTCACTTTTAAAATAAAAACAAGGTACACATGCTGAACTCTGCTTAGCTGAAACAGTGGCTGGGGGAACCTGCTGCAGACTGTGCAAGTTCATTACAGCTACCTTGCTTTAATTTCAGCTAAATACAAAATACCTTGGTCTACTTTGATTACTATAGCACTTTATTGCTGGTGACTTACTGTGATATAGACACTCTTGCCAGTACCAGTGGGGCCGATGAAAATGGTAGGCTTCTTGTGGGTGACAAGGAGCTCCATCAGTGTCATGTATCGTACAGTGTTCTCAGTCGGCACAATGATTTCATTGAATTTCATGTCTTTTCTTATGGAAGGGGCAGCCTTTAGCTTGTCTGTCCACAGCTCCCACCTCCCTGAGCCCTGCAGAGAAAAAGAAAGCAAAGGTAGAATTAAAGCAACCAGAACACACTAAGTGGGCTATTTGCCACAATGTAGATATTGTCAAATTACCAACACAACCAAAAGTGAATATTTCATCAAAAGTTTGAGTATCTGAACAAAACTAATGTCCCTTACAATGAAATAAAGGCGTTTGTATGCTTAACTGTGCCCAAAAGACACCCATTGGTGTTTAAATACAAAATGCAGCAGAGTGCTCAAAGCTGCCCAATGAGCCACACCCTTACCTCCTTAATAAAGCGATACTGGTAGACTGTACCCTCAGTGGGCAGGGGGACGGTGAGCTTTTTAGGTGGAGCCTCAACAGTAGCCAGAATGCCATGGTAAGCCAGGGTCTCCTCACTTAAAGGGCCTTCCAGTATCTCCCTTAAGACAGCATCAAACTTGTTACGTCCGGAATCATCACAGCTGGCACCCACAGACCACACCAGACAAAATACGAAGATACCCTGCATGAAGCAAAATACAACTATCACTGCACTGTTGTATCTAACAGTCAAAACCTCAGTATATAATTTGCCTGCTGGGGGAGACCTGAGAAAATCTACCAGTTAAAAGTACGTAGAACTGATTGTTTAAGGCTGCTAAATTGTAAAAATGATGTGGTAGGGTTTTTGTTAATAGGTTTAAACTTCTGATAAAACTTTAAAAAGGCTGTGAAATGATAACTAAGGATGGGGATTTATTAGATGATTTAATGATACCAAAGCCATCACTGATCTACTTATCGACCCAATTCTTAACAGATTGACTTATTGACTTCTGTGGTTTTTGTGTGGAAAGTAGGCCTAGACAGATTTTCTGCATCAGCTATGTCAAACACATGTCACCTCTGATTTCTAATGCAGTACCATACTGACATACACCTCAGTATGTTGTTATTGTTCTGGCCCTTGCCTGCAGTTGCACAGTCACAGACACTGCACATCGAATCTCTAGCATCATTTTGATTAAAATAAAGCCACATTTCAGACTGCCTCTGTCTCTTGTCTGTCATGATTACTTTCTCCACTCCATCTTTGTTGTTCCCACTGAGTGCCTCTTACCAGAGCATGACTTTTCTTAGCAAGGCACACAAGGCTAAGTGAAGGGTACTGATAAAGGAGCTGTTAAGCATGAAGCAAATGATATCAACGCCTCAGACTAACTGGAGCTAGTTCTCAACTAAAACCGCCTCTTGACTCACATCCCTAATGATAACAAACAACTAAAGATACTGGTAGATAAAAATGTAAGTATTTTAAGATAGAAAAGAAAAAACACAGTCTCGTACAGTCTTTGTAAAAAAAAAAATGCTGTCAGTGCAACTGTGTTTGATGGAAATTTACTCCAAATTTAACAGGTTAGATAACTGACAAGGTAATGTCACAACTGCACAATTGGACCGTCCTTAATAAAACATTACTGTGATTACATGTGAAAGATATTTGTAGGTTAGAAAGTAACCCTGATAAATACAAGACCACAAAAATTAAATAGTCATTCTGCAGTGACTGAGCTAATTAAAATCAACAGCATCTATATGAATACCTTGGCTAGTGTACAGATCATTGTATGAGACAAATACCAGAGGAGATGTCTTTGTTAGAGGAAACAGCAGGAATACCATGGGAATTGGAAATTGGCTATCATGCAGCTTAGCAGCCTCTCGATAGCTCCTGCTGTTGAAAGGCTGATTAATTCAACACTTTGATAATGACTGGCTGGGAAGCATGGGAGAGGGTTGAAAGGCATTCATCAGCGCAGCGTGCCACCGGGGGATAATAGCAGTGCATTCAAAAGACAAGATTCAGAGACAGAAAAATCAATCTGGACTCATGCAAAGGGCAAAAGTAAGGGCTCATCTGCTTTGATTTTCTACTACTTTGTCTGGATGGCCTTGACTGGTACAGTGTGTCTAAAAAACGCAAATGTTCGTGAAAAAGCTGTGCTGAGTTTTGTCTTTTCCAATTTTTTTTTTTTTCCTGAATCTGACAGTAACATTTCATGAAGTTGTGTTTTCTGTATCTATATGAGGAGCAAGCTCAGGATTTTATAAGAAGCACATTCATTATTTTCCTCACTACTATCCGGCCAATTTCTTAAAATTGTAGAATACTATCAATAAGATTATAATCACATATACATTTAAAAAGGAAGCGATAATGTCTTAATCTGAGTTATCACACCAACATATGACATTTTAAACTAGAATACAATTAGTAATATCCAATTCAATGAGGTTAACACAGAATGTTTTCATGGAAAATATTTGGTTATGTTTTCTTCAGGTTTAGAACTTTTATGCAATCTGGAAATGACTCGTGGTTTGTATTTGATGACAAGGGGGGATGTCAAGTCCCCAGGTTGCCAGCAGCCCACCACTGATTTAACTATTTCAGTTCAGCATTGCACAGCTTAAGAAATCTAGGAAAAAGTAGTATAGAATTGTTATTTGTCTTCCAGCAGGTTGTCATGATGATTTGTTTATCACTTTTGGGGCACATATGGCCACCTTCCCTATAGCTCTTCAGTGCCTTTTAACTTTTGTCAGTCCCTATAGCAGGATAGAGCCAACCTCTTTAAGTGACTGCCTCCATTTTCTCTTGCTTTTCAGCCTCGCAAACTAGTGATTTTACCTATGAAAAACAGTTTCTGTCTTTATGTCAGCTTTTACTTTTGACCTGAGCAAAATTTTGCCTTCACAAGAAAAATTGCACGATAAAACAGTAAGGCAAGGGAAAAGAACACCTGTGGTTTCAGTTTGTTTTTGGTGGAATTTTCTGGACTATTCTGAGAGTATTTCCTTTCAGACAGGCACAGAACATGCAATCGCTTGCCATATGCCATGTGCTGTATGCATCTGAGCAGATGTTGAACACTTTCAACTGCTGTATGATGAAGGCTTTCATTTACCAGGTACAGCTGAATAAACACAGATGGTGTGCATAACAATGTTTTGGCTTTAACTAAGAAGCTATGCCATAGAAGGATATTTTACAGTGATAAATAACTTTACATTTAAAAGTAATTAGGATGAATGCTTAAATTTACGTACCTGGACATTTAAAGCATATTCTTTCTGACATAAGAATATGCATTTATGCCACAAGTTATAGTGGCTGTGTATACTGTACAAACCTCCAACCAGGAGCAGGCATCACTTTCATTCATGCTCATCATCTTTGCTTCATCATGAAACTCATCCATCATACAGTCCATCAGATTCATCAGTGACTTGACTAAATTAGTGTCAGAGGTTGGGGAGAGCTCCTGAAACCCAGACAAACAAAATAAAGCACATTAAAACCCAAAGAGATTAATGAGTGATTAATGAATATGCAACCAGACAGAAATTTATTGAAAAGTAAATACAGCTGAGTACATACAGTTCATTACATTTTTCAACCAAGCACAACTTCTTTATGAAACTTTAAATTAAGAAGTGAGCATTTTCTGAAACTTTGCTTCTTAATATACAAGAAGAAATATGCAAATAATAATGTAACATTTCTGCACAATGTAGATTTCCCCTGACAAAGGACACTTCATTGGCAAACAATTCAAAGCCTGTAAACAAACTGTGTTTTCTGCAGTTCAGCACCTTGGTGGCCTTGCGAATGAGCTGCAGGCAGGCTGGGAGTATGCGGTCAAAAAGTGCAGTGATGAGGTTCTTGTGAGCTTCACTGACTGCAGCAGGCAGGGTATTGAGCCATGACAGCATAAGGGGCCGCCAGCCAAGCATATGAGGCTCCATGTAGATCATACCACAGCGAGACACCTGTGACAAATACAGGCATCAACTCTACAAACACATATTGTTTCAATAGGTATTTAACTTGAAGTGAAAAAAAAACATTACAATGAACATAGGAATCTGAAATAAAAACTTAATCCTGGTAAGAGCTGTATGTCTGTAGATTCTCTCTTTGATATCAAAGCAGTACGAAATGGGAACCAAGCCTATTACATGATTCCATCAATGAAGAAGGAAAAGCAGTACAATACTGTGATTAGCTTACATTTTTTTTCTATCATGCAGTAACATAAGGTACCACTGTTACAGCATGGTATTAACACACTTTTGAAAATTGAATTCAAGACTTTAAGACCTTTTCAAGACCCAAACTAAGAAAAACTTGAACCACTTTTTGCACTTAGAACAAATTGCAATAACCAAAGATATGTTTCATTTTTCTTCTTGTATGTAAAAAAAATGCTAATTTGTTAAAGTGAGATAGTCACTTAAAAATCTGTACCAAGCCAGAAAGCTTAACATTATTGTTTTTTTTTACCTTTTATTTTATGTGATACTGCACAATACAAACCAAAAGACAATGTGAAACACAAGATGCTTAAAATTAATTTAAAAACAGGATTAAGAGTTCCCTCTGTGTTGATCAGTTAGGGGTGGTGGCCTACCAGTTAATACTGTGGGTCAAATGTGACATACAGAGTCCCCGTCACACAAAATTTAGAAGTCAAGTTAAAATATGTTTCATATTGACTTAACCTGACACACCAGATGGTTCATTCAATATACCTCACCAGTTCAAACTCAGCAACAGCCCATATAAAGTGTTCGGGAATGGGCAGAACCTTTCAAAAGCATTTTCGGAGGGTGATTGGATGATCGTTCTGCCAATCATATTCATTACGGGTCAATCAGATAATGTAGTAAGCCGAAACTTCTGCTGCAATGTGAAATACAAAATGTAAGCCAATTCATAAAACAGACTCTTGCCAAAATGTGTCAGAAATGGAGTAAACATATCTTCTCTGCCAAGAAATGCTTTCAGTATTATTATTTTTCCATTTAATAAAGAAAGCCATCAGGTCTGATAAAACTGCTACTGAAGCTGTTAGCATCTATGCTAGTCTCTGTTGGAGCAGTCACTTCCTGATGTCGTCTCACTTACACCTCACTCCCCCCTCTTCCTGCCCTGAAGAACGCTGATTGGGCCACTCCCAATCACTGTAGATTGGTTCTTGTTGAGACGGATCTGTCTGATTACAGACATTAAATCAGGTGGATACAGCTGACAGAGGCATTGCAAAATTAGATTTTTATCCTCATTTGGCCAGTGAAGGGAAGCAATTTTAGACCCCAAAGACATATAAATTACACTAATTTTATATGTTTAGCATTTTGTGCCTTTCCTCTGGGGGTGTAAGGCAAAGACTGGGATTACAAGTTGCATTGCTCTTCATAGAGAGGGAAAGTGATGCAAACACGAGGAAGCATGCATCTGCGTACAGAAAATAATAATAAAGGATAAAGATTGTTTTATTTAACATACCATCTAAAATTTTGGATCTCTCATGGGCAACGACGTTTTGAGACTCTTAGTGGTCTAAAACTTTTTAAAAAATTAAGTTTAAGACACCCGTGTATCTGCATAATTCAAAAGTCACTTCATCATGCCTGCTTCTGCAGCACTTGTCTGACACTCATTGTTTCCTCAGGTCTGTAGAGGAGGGAAGTAAAATGGCATGGCAGTTCAGTTCAACCATCTTTTTTAAAGTGATTATAGAAATTTTGTTAATTGGACATTTCATAGAATCAAACACTGGAAAAACAGAGAGAGTGGGTCATGACATGCAGGAAAAGAGCCACTGGCCTAATTCAAAACTAGGCTGTCTGTGTTGAGGACTGCAGCCTCTAGACGTGAACTCTGTGCCATCTACATCCCAGATTCAGACGTCTTTTGAGGCTTGATCATATCAGCACTGCTTCAAATTTGTTACTCAAAAGGACAGGAATGGGATGATTAAGCATAAACTGTGTCAAGGCTACAAAACACTTTTCTCTGCTGTTTTCTCAACATCAAATCCTTGAAGCTCCAACACAGGAAACATACTGACACTAAGCTTTGTCCTTGCTTCATGGCTAGAGTCCTGGGATAATGAGTGAGGTTCAAGATAAGAGCATGAGTCGGTCACAAACGAAGCAGCTGAGGCTTTATTTTGAAACAACGGATACTCAAAATAGAGATAAACACACTTAGTGTTCATTTTTTTTATAGTAGAGAGCAGAGATCTTACTTACAGCCTAATCTGAAAAAGGATTGGTGCTGAGATAAGGTCAGACATAAGCTTCAAAACTACAGTTTTAATTGGAAATCAACTATTTTATGGAGCGATACACAAGACATTTAAACATGGGTGGAGCTAATTTCTTTCAACAGTGATTGAGTTAATGTCACGTAACAGATTATGTGTAATGCTGCACTTTTTTGTAAACTACCCTGACACTGGATCCCACGGTTCCTGTATGCTGAGTTCAGGAACAGCAGGATGAACAGGATAAATCTGAGCAGAGGTGTGTGGAGGTCATAATGTATAAGCAGGAGCAAAGAGGCGTAAATGTGTGGCAGAAAAAGAAAACAATAGTAACCTTTTAAGATGGTACATGAGGGAAAACACTTAAAAAGAAAAAGAGAGAGAAATGAGGACTCAACAAAAGAAGATCAAAAGTGCACAACAGGGACACTTTACAAAGAGGGGGAAGTTCACTCTGATCCCACAAATGTTGATGCTTCTACATTCTTCGTGATGAAAGAAACAGCTGCCAGGCAATAGAGAATCAAAAATAGAAGTCCGTGTAATAAAGTGGAGAGCCAGGGAGATGCAAAGGTATTCTCTGAAGGCATCTATGTACTGCAGTAAAGAGCCTTTGCTTTGGTCTCGCAACAAAAAGCCACAAGGAGGAGGAGGAGGAGGAGGAAGAGGAGAGGGGTTGGGGGAGCCACCGGTAAATGTCAAATGTAAAAAGTGGTGTTTATCTTTCACTGGCTTGAAGGTAAGATTGCTTCAATGGAGTACGTAACAACAAACAACCTAAAGATAAATAAAGAAAGGAAACAGAGAGGCTCGGCAGTGTTTGGACATGATGTCCTAAATGCAAAAAGATATCACAAAGTAAATCATAAATTTACTCTATTTCCAGAGTCTGTGACTGTCTGAGCTTAACAGTGTTTGTCACACCCATGTGACACTTTAATACAGATAAGGAATTGCGTGAATATAATCTGCTAATACAAACCTGAGGCTGTAGATAAAATGCACAAATATTTTGTACAGTTGTTTCTTTTTTGACAGCTCAACACTCTTTGTGTAGATAAAATGAAATAGAAGCAGACAGCATTTATGATCAGTGAGAGGGAAACACAAGTGTGTGTAATAAAGAAAGGCATGACAACGTAAACAAAGACAAAGGTTAGAGAGTGATGGACTCCTTCAGTAAAATTTGGTAGGACCAGTGGTTGCATAAATATTGTTGGTGTTGAGATAACGGTTTTAATGAGTCATATTTGGCTTTATCAAGACATTTCAGTCTATATCTGCACCTAGGGCTGGGAAATATATCACGTTTTTAAGCTATATCAATATAATTTCAAAGTCAGACATAGGGTATCATTCAGATCAGTACAGTCTATGACACATTAAAATAACGTTGTGTATTAATTTGATCTGCCCCCCCCCCACTTCTGATTCTGTCTTGTTGGTACACAAAAGTGTGAAAGATCTGTAACAAAAAGCTTTTTGACTTTTGTAGGTACTTAAGCTCTCCATGTTATAGTTCCTGATGGTTCAGCATGTCATTTACATGATCAAATTTGAACAAACTGTAAAGGAATTCATTCATTCCTTCTCCAAGGGCAGTGCACTAACAAGTCAGCGTTATACATGAATTAGATATATGTACTAAACAGTATTAGCTGTATGTCTACAACATACTGAGAAATTAGCTTTGACCCATATCATCCCAACCTATTATCTACAGAACTGAAATGCAAGCACCCTGTAAAAAAAAAACCCTCAACAAAAATAAAGGTTTTTCTTACCGTGGCTGGCGATGCCACCTCCAGGTCCATGGGCTCAAAGATCAGGCTCATTTGTGGTGACATCTGAATAATCTCACCACTCATCAGACACAGCTTTTTATTGTCATCCAGCACAGTGTTCATATTCTCAATCCACACTGCATCCACTGGGCCGTCAAAGATAAGCCACTTTCTGTCTGGAGTCTAGGACAGGGAAGAGAAAGAATTGCTCACACACAAAAGAAATGTTTCCAGCAGATTTATTTTTATTTATTTACATGCATATGTAATGAGAGATGCCAAACAAGGGTACAGACAACAAAAAATGAACAGCTTAGTAACTGACCCTCAGCAAAGTATATTTGGGTGGGTGGCCGCTAAGAAAACAGCATCCAGCCAATGAAACAAATAATTAAAAAGAACTCATACTCTAAAAAAGTCCCCCAGCATAAAACAAAAAATCCAGAAAAACTCAAAAACTACACACACATCATATTTCAGTGATATAAACCTAAAGCAAACTACTTTATATCATATTTAAACCGTGAAAAAAAAAGTTCAGTGCTCATCTGTACAGCTCCTTCACCATACTGTTAGGTTGTGTTTTTATTCTTTTATTGTGCCTATTGTATATTTTTGATAGGCAATTTTGCACTATTTTCTAGCTATTTTTATAATTTAAAACTTTAACTTCTATTCCTCCTGATACTTATTTTTGTTTTTGTTCTATGTTGATTGTTTTTCACTGATTTACCAAGTCCAATTCCTTGTATGTGCAAATGTAGTTGGCAATAAATCAATTCTGATTATAATTCAATATACAGTACAATACCTTATAATTCTGCATACAGTACATTCATAATTCTTTGAAAAGCCCTCATTTTTGCTAGATTGTATGATCAGTTTCAACACTTTTAGACCCTGCAACACCATGTGCAACACTGACAACCTGCTGGTACACACTGTTTTAATTAAAGCTAACCAAAGGATAGTAAAAAAAAAGGCAAATAAAAACTGGAAAAGTTTCAACGGGGGTACCTTTATATTGTATAACTCCTGATTTTGTTGCAGCTTGACAGATGAAAGAAAAATGTATGGATGTTTGAAGGCAGAAACAAACACTTAAATCTTTAATCCCAAGGAGGAGTTTGTACTTCAAAAAAAGACTGGATAAATTCCCTGAAGGTTGTTCTCTGCTAAGCCATAATCTTTAGTACTTCATAAGTATTCATGGGGCTTCAAAGTTTAAAAAGTCTTTAAATTGCAGAAGAGGAGCCTGCTTTTATCATTTGCTTTATATAGACAGTCCCCGTGCCCATTCTGTGCACATATTGTATTTACATCCTCACTCATAGAAAACCCTCTGCATATATTCAAGGTCACATTATAATCCAAGCAAAGAATGTTTGCTAATTGAATGGAATTAACACCTACACCTACTGTCACAGTGGAGGTTGACAATCGGTGTCAATGCTCCTGGTAAATGGGCAGGCAAAGGGCTGTGCTTTACATTGACTTGTTGAAACACAGACAAATTGAGGTGCCTGAATTGGGGCCGTCTGGTGCTTGAGAGAGAAGTGAGGTTGTGCTTATCTGACACAAAGCATCAACACTACCATGTGAGTTTATTATACTCTACTGTTGCTTGTCTACAGATTAGCACGGATAAAATGAGTTTAATAAAATGTCATGCAAAAGCACTGATTTTTCAACTGTTAAAAACTGAACCAAAAGGCACTTTGCTTCAGTTTCTATTTTCTTTGCATCAGTGTGTAATTTTTGCAGCTGTCATAAGCAATCCGCACTCTGTTTATTCATTAACCAAAAAACAATTTGTAAAATGACAACTTTATATACAGAAACAAATTTTAAAATGACAAGTTCATTTGGAAACAATCTGAGAACAGAAGGGAAAAATGGTTTTCCATTATGACATGCCTTTGCAGAAAATCTCCCGTCCATGTGTATCTAGTGTGGCTGCGTGTGAATGAAGGAGTTATTAAAGATCTAAATTTAACAAGACAGGAAAATGTTTCTTTTGTTTACCCTGTCACTGCAGCCGTTCTCTCTACAAGGTCGATATTAATTGGAATGTCATGCCTATTGTTCACTGATCCATCCTGGACTAGTAAACTGAGACTGATAATAATGCAGCTATGTCTCACTGTCTTTACTCTCATCTCTCTCTAACATGAATCATCAAGTACCAAGAACCTCTGGCAACAATCTAACTTACAAAAAGAGCAATATGCTTGAGTGTTTTTGTTACTGACTCTATTTTTAGCCTAAAGATAATTATGCTACTGAAGTTTTTGCTTTGAGTCTTTTATTTCTGTTTCACAACTATAAAAATGATGTGAAGTGAACAGAAAAATAGGTAACAATGTAAAAAAACAATTTTCAGAATATCTAAACAAAACAGCCACTATAGCTAGATATGGTTGTTGGTGACATTAAAAAAAAAATCTTATAATTGTTTTTCATAAAACTGATCCTTCTATTTGTATGTAAAGTTTGTTGAAACAGGTGTACAATCATCCCGTTTTCTTTCGTTTTCTTTTTATTAAGTTAGAAAAAGCTTCTTATATTTATGTACCCTGTGTCTCCCCTTTGTGGAGGCTGACATAACGATCTGTCATGTTGTCTACTGGTGAGTTTTGGGGACAAAAAGAGCAAATTTCTACACACTGCACCTTTAACATTTGAAGCTATCATTTGCCAAAAGAGCTGAATCAAGAATATGGAAAGTCAGAAAGCAATGTTAGGGCTTCGAAAGATCTATGATAAATAGTGCCAATATCTGGGTTTGTGCATGTAAAATACATACAAATATGTAAATCTAACAACATAGTTCACAAAGGTTGTACACTGTGCAATTATGTTGGACTTTAAAGGCTTTGTATTCAAAAGAACAGTGGCTGATGTGTGACTAATCCCACAGAGCTCCAAAGTCTTAACATGTTTATCTCGATAAGGCTCGAAAAGAGTGTGTTGCAGAATCAAAATGCTGCTTTAAAAGTCTAAATAAACTAAGTACTTGTGCTTTTTTGTACGATCTATTAAAAATACCAGACAGTTCTCCTAAGCTAAAAACCTCCAGTCAGCTGGTGGTCAGCTGGTTGATGAGCTCCTGCCAAACCAAAATGCCATTGGCAAAATAAAATGTCTATCATGGAAAAGAAAATATGCATGAGTGGAAGGGAGACTTGACATATCCGTATGTAATGATGTTGTGTTAGAAAGTAACAATGACTATGAGTAAATCAATTCAAATGCATTTATTGTAATTTGTCAGTTTTATCTGTCATCTAGTTATAACACTGTTTTGGTTTCTTATTTGTCTAGCAGTCTTTGAGACTGAGGTCTCACTGCACCAATTCAATTTGCTAGATGCACAACCCTGCTATGCAGTTTGCTCACTGTCCTTGACAGGGGACTCTCTTCAGTGAGGGCTGCTCTCCAAAGTATTATTCATCTTTCGTATTTTTCTTTTTCTTCATTTTTTAAGTCAGGCTAGTGACTATTTCTGAAGAAAATTAAAGTAGAGGGTTTACACTGTACAAATGAGGAGGCTGACCTACATCTGAAATTTCCATATAAAATATCAGTATACACAATAAGATATTGAAGTTCTGCACTGCAAAATATCACTGTATATTGGTTTATTGACATGTTGTTTTTGCTGACATGTTTTTTTAAGTGTTTTTTCTGAAGCAACCCTACCACTTAACCAGATGTGATGTTACTCAGAATCAAATCTAAACTACAAGAACCCTCCCTCCTAAAAATAAAGCTGTTTTAGTTTTTCTTGGGCCTTGAATTTCAAGGATTTAATTTAAGAATTTTAAGACTTTATAAAGCTCTGCAGGAACCATGATTGAGGTTCCCTTGGAAACACATCTTTACAGATTAACAAGTGAACAAGTGAGTCCTGTACTTGTTACTGTTGTAAAATCAGACAGAAAAATATAACTGAAATTACTTCATAGATAGTTCTATATAGTTATTGTGCTATAAACACCAAGTCTTGTACTTTTATTTAAGAATCATCTAAATAAATCTACATGACTTAGTTTTGTACCTGGTGTGTTCATGCTCAGATGGTGTTGTTATTGTTTTAGTCATTTGGTAAGCTTCAGAGACCATAATTTCTCATAAGTTAAACTGTTTTCATCAAGGGTGCACTCCTTAAACTCACATTAACCAGGCTGATATAAAGATAACTTGAAGGGCTTTTGAATCAATGACTCACTGACTGGTTGATGTATGGGAGTAATTTCAGACAACCAAGTTTTTCTTCGGTTGAGTACAGACTTTAGTCTTCTTACCTGCGAAGCAGCAAAAGATCTGTAGCTCACAGCAAGAATACCGTCAGACCATTCATGAGAAACAGGGTCGAACTGACCATAAAGCTGGCCCATGGTGATGGATTTGGGATTTATAACAGTGATCTGGACCTGGTTCTCATCCATCAAACCCTGATGTAACATGTAAATAAATAAAAACACAAACAGAGATACACAAATTAATACTGAAACATCCAGGGACAGACTGAGATGTTAAAAACAAGAACAAATAATGGAAAACAGTGCAAAAAGAAGTATGACAGCTTAAACTAAATTTACCACAGCAACAGTCTTAAATCTCTTTCAACATCACTGTCTGCTTAGCAGGAAAAAAACTTAAAAAAAAGAAAATCTACAACAAACAGCATTTCAGACAAGGTGTCACTTTGAGTTAAAAACAATGAGAGAAGCAAACTGCTGAAACAAACAACTGCAAAAGTGAAAGAAAGAAGAAGGAGCTTGGACATGATCAGTGGATGTGCAACAACAAAGCTGACGATGACAAATGTGGCATTCCCAGGCGCTCCATCAGCAGGCCTTCATCTGTCTCCTCAGTGGGATGGCATTCAGGCTCTCATCCATGTAAATACAACAAGCCAGCTCTGCTTCTCTCGGTGAGATCGATAACTACTAAACAAAGACTACAGCTCTGACAAATTAGATGGATGTGTTTTCATGGGAAAAACATGTATCTTGGATAAACCTTGGATATTGAGAGTAACACATATTTTTATCTGACATGAAGGTTCATGTGATTTTTTACTGACTGAGGAAGTGAATGTCCTAAGGACTCAGGGAGCTCCTTTAAAGTTTGTACTGAAATAATTAAAATATGCATGGTTAACCATCTGAAAAAGCTTCCCCTGGAAATGCTGACACATTGATTAGTTTGATACCTGACAAGACCATAACAGATGGTTGAACCTCAAGGACAACTGTAAATATGATCAAAAGAAAGTGGTTCAAAGCAACTATAGATCAACACTGTGAAATGTGAGGAATGACTTATTAAAACTTACAAGTACTTGAGGCCTAACACCACTTCGATCACTATCTGTTGCTATTTTCTTTAATCTAAATTATTTTCTTTGCTCACAATAAAAGTTTGCATTTAGCTCTCTATTTTGTTGTCATTTGCTGTATGTTATCTAACTTAAATTCAGAGGCTATTGGTGTTCCTCTTAAAATTTTATATACAAAAATGTCATCTTTCTGAGAAATAACTGTCTTGAACAATGATTGTGTGGTGATGGTTATAAGTCATTTAAAAAAAAATATCATCCCCCCCAATATTTTGTCTCACACTGTGAATCTTGGCAGTGAAAACCGATAGCAGGTCCAAACGTGCATCTAAAAAAATAACATGGCCAGTGTGCAAAGGCCTTAAAAATGGTTTGCTCCAATGCACAAAAAATGAGTATTATTTGTTTCCTCTGTCTGCTCTTTTTTAAGGTCTAATGCACAAAGTACAGAGTGCTTATGATGTTTGTACACAAACATGTCTAAATGTTGTCCTGCTCTGTAGAGCTTGTTTATGTTTTTGACTGTACATGTAGGGAGAACCTATCTGGACCTTCAAAAAGATGATGTGCTGGGGTGGAAGGAAAAACTTTTTTTGAGTTAATTGAGAGGCAGAAGGAAATTGTGAAATTAATTCAACCAATGAAAATACATTCAACCCCTGAATGAGGCAAGGAAATACAAAAAAACCCCACTTGCATTCTTGTAATGGTGTTGAATCACAGATGTTGATGAAGTGTTCAGACACTGACCGCCCGACACTGATTTTACTCACAATTATATCAATGATAGTGTTGTCAAATACTGTAAGACTTTGGAAACAGTACTTGAAACTAAGGTGGTTTAAAGGCTGAACTGACTACCTGATTCCTAAAAACTGCATGTGTTTCTTTTTTCTTTTTTAAATTGTGCAGCACAGTTAACTTCAACAGACAATTACTTCTCAATTTTGAGTGTAGCTATTGTTGCAGGTTTTTGTGAATTAAACGCTTTTTGAATTAATTTGCTTTTTGAAATCACACACAAATTTCTGAAAAATGTCCCATTTAAATATGCAGAAAAAGCACCATTGCACAATGTTCTGTATGCAGAGCAGCTCAGTTAGGGGAGCATTTAATCATCCAAAACAGTGGCCTTTTTGAATATAACTTGAACAGGTTCAGTGGGCATAAAAGCCACACAATCCTTTTGTGAATCAGGTGCTGAGAATTTTCAGGAGCTGAGTGGAATTCAGTACTAACTAAATGGTCAAAAGAACTTAACAGCCAAATTTAGAGCTGGCTCTTTTAAGGACTTGGAGACAATGCTAAAAATAGGCTCAGTCATGAAAGCGATACAATATCAGCATTATTACAAAAATCATCCAAGTGAGAGGAAGGAGAAGAGGGAACAACACTTTAAATAATTGGTCAGGTCTTTATGGTGTACATTGCCTAAAAAAATTAAGACCCTGAAATAAAGTACTTGTTAATTGGGGTCCTTAGAAAGCATCATACCTTTTTGCAGACATCATACAGGGCTGCTGCGAGCACACGATAGGCGCTTGTCTTGCCGCCAAAAGGCTCGCCCACAAGCATGAAACCATGCCTCACAATCATCATCTCAAAGATTTGCAGGATCTTCTCAACAAAGAAATCAGTGACTTGCAAGTTCATTCGCTTGCAGTTCTCCTCAACAGCTTCCAACAGGATGCGGTAGTCTCGCCTTGGAAGCTGGACCCCCGGAAAGAGGTCAGAGGTTATGCCCTGAAGTAAAGACACAAATAAGGGAGGATGGCTGTTTTAAATACGCTATCAAGATAAATGTCCCACGATAAAAAATTCACCTTGAGATACTTGAGTAAGGACAGCAAGACAAACGACAGACTAACATTTATCCACACTCGTCATTGCCAAGCATTCACACACAGACAGAAACACACACTCCAGTGAACTGTTTGGATTCATACAGACTTAAAGTGTCTTTCTACATCATGGTTCTAAATTAACTGAGTGGAATAAACATGGGCTGACATCACTTGATATGTGTTGCTCCATTTAATCAAGACCGAATCTCTCTGTTCATGCTACACGCACCTCAAAAAGCTTCAGATCATGGGCCAGGAACTTGGGCAGATTGACATCAATAATGGATCTCAGCAACAGGGTGTCTTCATTCTCCTCTGGAAAAGTGAGCTGTAGTAAAACAAGTCCACCCCCCAGGATGAAGAGGAAATGATGAATTTTGAATTAAAAAGAAATAAACTTCATCTAGGAGCATAAAGTAACAGTTAGAATCCTGTATTGCATGCACATGCATTTAATTTAACATTTTAAAAAAAATAAATGTATACCAAATCTCATGATGTAGTTTAATATCATATGTTTCTTGCTGTGAGCTACAGATCTTTTGTGTTTTTTATGCTGGTATGTTGGAGCTCAAATACGTGTAAAGTTAATAATTTTATCACATCATTGCAGCTCTCAAATATGCTTAAGAGTGCTCTAGGGTGTTCTTAGATCTTGCTCTTGGTTAACAATAAATAGCAGTTAAGACAGCACTGGTGATGGTCAGAATCTTCTATAAAACTTTTTAAGTGCTTCATACCAAAGAAGTTGGTAAATGAAGTACAATGATTTGACTTTATTGAAATGTGTTTCCTATCAAATACATCTCTGAGAACAGTCTCAACATCGTTTAAGGCATTTGAAAAAAGCAGAATTCCTGATTGTGGCTTAATGGTGAATGCAAAACTGACAGTAGACATTTGTGGGAAAAAATTACCTTAAGGTTTCCGGCAGCAGTCAGTACAGATTTGACAGCCCTCATCCCGTAGTCATAGTGATGCTGTGAGGAGAGCTGCTCCGAGCAGAGTCGATAGGTCGCCACAATTTTCACCGACAGAGGGCGAGCAGTCACAAAGCCACACGAGTAGAGGACAATCTCTGCAATCATGGCATAATCTGGTACCATCATCGCCACTGTTCTAAAAAGAGCCTGATGAAAAAAGTTTTGATGATCATTTTTTTCCTGCATTACAGTCATGTTCCTTAAGTTTTGTTTTACATAGTCATCAGTGATAATGCTCATTTTCCTACTTTTACACAAATGTCTGAATTACACCATGTCCTAACAGCATGCAACATGAGCTAGGGTCTACAACAAGGTCATCTTGATCCAACTGTTTCATATCTGGGAGTCCAAACAGAATTCAAGCAATGCAGTATGACATGATAGGCAGTTTCTGCCACGTCGTCCCATTTCTATATCCCACTGCTGCTCAATAGGACATAAGAGAGAGGTGAGGAGCAAGGGACAAAGCGTTGAAAAGGCAGAGAGATGTTCTTGACTTTCTTTCACTTTTCTCCGTTAATAGAGCTTGAGAGCCTGGTTTACAAAGCAGAGTCGGTTGATCATTAATAATATACTTGTACATAATATCTCCGTTGTGCTCTGGATCGTACATCAACAAGGATGCTAAACTGTTTGACACCATTTTGTTCACCACAGCCACTGTTTGTCACTGTAAATCTCAGCACTATGTTTGCATTCAAAACACTGGATGTCATACTGCTGAAATGGAACAATAAAATTTAAATGACTGAGAATTAAAATTTTAACACGTGGTGACAGCAGTGGACAGTAAGAATCAAATTCTGCTTGTTGTGAAATGATACCTGACCTTTCACGCTGTAAGGAAAAATAATTATGTATCTGAATATGTATAAAATATGTGTTTCAGTGTCACAGCCTATTTCCTAATTCTTGATAAAAACTTTTGGCGATAGACCTTAAGAGACAACAATGTACCTTGAGGTTGTCTGGTAGCTCAGAGCGTCCAGCATATCCAGGATTCATAGTAATGAAGACAGCACAGGAGGGGTCCAGTTTTAGCTCTGTCCCTTCAAACATCAGCATGTCAGCATGGGCAGCAATTCCTGGGCACACAGGTACATTTTGAAACAGCTGAGATTCTCTTATTTTTACTTGGCATTAAAATCAGTGACTTGCTTTTAATTAAATGCAAATTTTCTGCCTCTTTAACATTTTTTCAAGCATACTGAGCCCCTGCTCCTTAAAGGTTCCCTTCCCCAGTCTGCTCTGATAGGTTTACATTACAGGTCTGCTCTGTGGTGATCGAGCAGTTCAGTGCTGATCAGACAGACAGACAGACAGATAGATAGACAGATAGATAGACAGATAGATAGACAGATAGATAGATAGATAGATACTTTATTGATCCTGAGGGAAATTCGGCGCCATGGTGACAAAAACGCTGTATTCATTCTAACTTCTACGCTCTGCAATGTGCTTGCTATGGCGAGCCAATGAGCTAAAACTGAAGACAAAACAATGGTAGGATGTCACAGTGGTAGGTCTATTCAGGGGGAAATTTTGGCAGTTGATGCGAAGGGTGTGAGAGAAGGCTTGATGCTTAAGACATTTTGTTTTGATTACAGGGTACTCTATCATGCAATGGGGACATGTTAAACACAGTAAAGGACATGTAAAACTAAAAAAAAAAAAAAAACATGGTATGACCTTTTCAAGCCTCTACTAAAGCTGAACATTATCAGGAAAAAATATATTTAAATATATTTTACTCCATTGCAATTTTTTACGATGCTGTTTTGTTCTATGTTCAGCAATTTAAGTTGGATCTTAAATTTGGTTTTCTATAAGCCCGACTCATTCTTCTTTAACACACTGCAGTCCTTTGACAGCTTTTGGGAAACACACTCATACAAACACAGAGGAAGTGCGTAACAACATGTTTCTTTAAAGAATTTACAAATAAACACATATCTTGCCATTTGTCACCTGCATGATCAACCTATTCTGAGTGACAGTATGTTAATTCTTCACAAGCAGCACTGTGAGTTTAACTTCTTAAGCTCACCATGTTGCAATGCTTAATGTCTGTTGTCCCTGGACAGATCATTTGTGAGAGAGGTTAGTATCAAATGTCTCTAAGATGTTCATTCTGTTTAGCTTGAAAATCTACCAAAATTTAGCTCCTACCTCAATCATAGTAATATAAAATTCTGTCTGTATTGTGCCAAATAAAGACTTCTTCTGGAACCTGTAGCCATCTCTATCCTCAGTTTATGATTTACAGCTGCCATCCATATCTAAAAATCTTCTCAACACTCAGAGTCAACACCTCAGACAACAGCTTCTGCCATTCCCTCAACTGATGCCTTCACCAACAACTTCTTACTCCTGACCCTACATTTCATAACCCACACTTCATAGAATAACCTCTATCACCAGTTTAGTTGATGAAAAATTGTCTAGAGCAAAAGCACATCTTACAAAGAAGTTTCAGTAGAAAATATGAAATAGAAACTTTAGGGCATTTTTAAATTGAAGTTTTTGGTTAAGAAAAATATCTCTATATCCTTTTTGCTGTTTCAATCCAAGTCACTGTTCCCCAAAGGAAAAAAAACCCCACATCTAACACAGTGGTTGGCTGT
Source organism: Cetoscarus ocellatus (assembly GCA_037902135.1). Lineage (NCBI taxonomy): Eukaryota > Metazoa > Chordata > Actinopteri > Labriformes > Labridae > Cetoscarus > Cetoscarus ocellatus. The sequence goes on from JBAMNC010001855.1 coordinate 268,930, forward strand.
GCAGAACAAAGCTGTGCTTGAAGTTCTGCTGGCTAGTCCACACAAATTGCCTTTGCTCAGTGCTGCATCCCTTTGTAGCCAAAAAACTCATTTTTCTCTTGAGAAAAAAACAGCAGTTTTTGTTTTTGATGACATACCAGCTCACCCAAAAATCAAAGACACGGAAAACCTGAAGTTTAAAAAAAAAGGTAGAGGGAAGTTCAAACCTCTCTGTATGGTGAGAATCTGCTGAGCCACAACAGATAGCACCTCCAAGTCAATGCGATTAAACTCGTCAAAGCAGGCCCAGGCACCGCAGGACAGAAGACCCTGCACCAAAATGCACACACACACAGATTGAAACATATTCACAAAGACACTTGAGCACAGACAAAGGAGTTGATTAAACAAAATCTATCTGGTCATTGATCTCATTACTTTTCCTAGCTCCAGTCGGAGCTGCAGTTTCTTTAATGAGGAAACTCTGCTAATCATTATGACTCATAAGAACAGAGATATTTAAAAAACAAGATTTAGAACTATTGTTTATTGTTTTACATTGAAGTAAATCTGGTTATGGAACACTCTGATTAGGAGAACCAAATAATCTAAATTAAACATTAAATCAAAGAAAATAAAAAACATTTAGTGCCAGTATATTGACAAAATATAATAACAGGAAAACATAATTAACAGGGAGTTTGTTCTTTTGTGTTGTGGTGACAGATTTTTTGTGACCTCTTTAATGCAATAAAGTGTATATTCACCAAGTAATGATCATTTTAAGGCAGAGTAGTGCAGGACCTGCTCTCAGTGCCATAAAACTGAAGCAGCAGGTTGTTGTTCTCGCTAGATAAGAATAAATAGGTTTACAGCACTATTTCACACACCAACCTTTAGCGAAAAATGAAGCCAGTCAGCCTGACACATAGATAAAACAACCAAGGCTGAGGGATGGAGGAGGACAGAGACTGAGCAAGAAGTCCTCAACCAATTATTGATATTGTACAATTAGATCAATCATCGACTAATATTCCAAAACTAAATTGTTATTGTTGGTTTAATGGTACGAAATGAATTGTAATGAATAACTTGTTGATCCTTCTGACGCTGGAACAACAAGTGGTGGGTTTTCTGCACAGTAAGTACATAAATATTCAAAGGGATGCAATATCCATTTGTCACACATTATCAAGAAAGACAGAGAGTTCAAAACCAGCTATCATTGTAAGATTCATCAGCAGAAAGCAGAAGAATAGTGTGTTAATGCAAGCAAAAAAACTAAAAGGTACAAATGTGTACATAGATGAATGTTTAACAAAAAAGAATGGGGAGATTGCAAGAGAGGCAAGGATGTTAAGAAAACAGAAAAAAATTACAGCTACATGGACCCGTAATGGTAATGTTTGGATGAAAGAACAAGAAGGGTCTTAGGCTAAGATGATCAGAGACCTGAAAGAGCTGGAAAAGTTCAAGAAAGGACATTGACTCATGGGAGAGGATCGTGGGGTCAAAACAACAGAAAAATATGAGGTGCTGGGGTCCAGAAAGGAAAAAGGACTTGTACTGATACATGAACATTTACAAACTTACATAATGAAGTAGAGAATAAAAAATATGATTTAGAAAAGGAAATAGACAATAATTTATTCATCCCTGTAAATGAATGTGAGTATTATACTGAGGAACAATTTAATAATAATGTACGGTTGGAAAAAACACTATCATTCATTTCAACAGCAGGAGTCTGAACTGCAATTTATATAAAATAAAAGATTATTTAAAACAGATCAGAAAAAGTTCTAGTGTAATAGCAGTTACTGAAAAATGGCTAAAGGATGGTGAAATAGATGGAGCTCAAATTGATGGATATGAATTGTATTACTTAAATAGACAAAATAAGAGAGGTGGAGGGGTAGCCCTATGAACTCAACTCTGAAATGTAATATTGTTGGTAATATGACAACTGGTGTAAACAATATTATGGAGGTTATTACGGTAGAAATAATATGTGAAAATGTCAAAAACATTATAATCAGTTGTGTGTATAAAAAGTCAGGTTCATGTGTAGAATCATGTACTGACAAAATGACAGAGCTCTTTGACAACATCAATAATAAATGTTAAAGCCCCTTAACTTAACATGTGGGGTGCCCCAGGGGTCAGTTCTGGGACCAAAACTGTTTATTTTGTATATAAATTATATTGTTAATGTCTCAAAACTGTTAAAATGTATTCTTTTTGCTGATGATACCACCTTTCTTTTATACCGGTGAAAATCTAGAATATGTGTTGGAGGTGGTCAGAAAAGAAAAGAAAAAAAATTAGACACTGGTTTGATGTAAATAAATTATCCCTTAATACTGAAAAAACAAACTTCATGCTATTTGATAACAAAGGCAAAAATGATGTTTCAGTAAGTATAGAAGGTATTGAAATTAATAGAGTAAATGAAATAAAATTTTTAGGTGTTATTATTGATGATAATCTGACTTGGAAATCACATAATAATGTAATGAAAGTGAAAATAGCAAAAACGATTGCTATGTTACACAAAGTAAAGGATTACTTAGATGATAAAGCTTGGTACCTTTTGTATAATTCATTGATTGTTCCATATCTGACCTATTGTGTTGAAGTGTGGGGAAATGCACGTAAAACTTCCATCCAGCCACTTTTCATTTTACAGAAAAGAGCCACAAGAATTATTACTAGAAGTCAATACAGAGATCCTTCAAACCCATTATTTGTTAAACTCCAGTTGTTGAAATTCAATGAGTTAGTAGATCTCAGCATGTCGCAAATTAGGTATAAAGCTCATAAGAAAATTTTACCAATCAATATCCAGAACCGATTTGAAAAAAGAGAAAGTTGTTGTAATTTAAAAGGATTTGAAATATTTAAAAAAACAAGATTCAGAACTAAACTGAAGGAGCGCTGTGTTACAGTAAGAGGAATCAGTTTATGGAACAATCTGAACAAAGAAACCAAAGAAGCTCAATAAAATTGTATCTTCAAAAAAACTATCAAAGCCAGTATGTTCAGTAAATACAGGGAAATGTGTTAATCTAAGTCTTGCTATGTTTGTTTAGTGGAAAAATGTGAATTAACATGTGGGCCTTTTGGTTGCTTGTTTTGTTGGTTGTTTTTGATAATAAGAAATAATGAATTGTAAAAAGGCATGGCGGCCTGCAGCTCTTGTTTATTTGTATTATGTGTTTAGTTAATTAATATCTTGTGAGAAAGGGGCAGACTCTATAAGATTTTTCTTCATTCTGCTCCTTTTCATTCACATGTTTGAGATTTTTCTTTGTTTGTATTGAATGTTTTATACTAGTGGCTTTGTTGTCTTGCAGCTATCTTATCTAAATGTCTGTTATGTTTATTATTTATTAGACTGAACTGTAAAGAAGTGGTAGATTATATATCAATTCTCCTTTAATGCTCCTTTTCATACAAGATCTGTGATTATTTTTGTACTTCATTGTTCTGATTGGTCAGTTAATTAAGCTAAATAATAATAAAAACAACAATACAAAAAGCATGTTGACCATGTTTTGCCTGCGTGTGACAGCTTTATCAGTGTGGAGAGCCAGAGGGCATTTCAGTAACATTAAGGCACTTTTCAATGTTATATTTGTTGGACAAATTGTAGTGGTTTGCACACACTCACATTTAAGCAAGTACATGCTTGGCCAATGAAATAAAAAGGAGTTCCTTCTGGCCTTGTAATTCTTTTTTCAATTACCTAAGCTTTACAGCAGTGTGAAAAGGCTGAAGTTTGGACAGCAGGTGGTGGCACAATAACTGTAATTTTAACTTTAGGTGGAAGATTTCTTTACTCACTTTGAAGAACTTGCCCAGAGCGATGTAGTCCAGTCCATCAGAACAGTTGAAAACAACACACTGTTTTGCCACAGCTTTGGCCAAGTCTTTGGTTGTCTCTGTTTTTCCTGTGCCAGCTGGACCCTCTGGGGCTCCTCCCAAATGGAGATGGAGTGCCCCAAACAAAGTGCTGTGATGGGAGGAAAAATGAAAAGGTTGTCAGTAATAAATGATAAATGGTAAATGTACTTGTGTATATTTAGCACTTTTCTGGTCTCTTTAGTTGGAAAGCGCTTTTACACCGCAGGTCACAACGACCTGTGGTGCTATAACTACTATAATATTATAATTACAAAATGTGACCATTACTGGTGTTGGAAGAGTTATTAAACAAATTAAATCTTATGTGTAACACAACCAAGAGGCTTTCTTGAAAAAACAGTCAGTTCACTGTTAAAGGTGTTTATTTGGTAGCTTTACCGGTAGCAGCGGTCCGTGAGGGGGGTGATTACCAGGCGTGGAGTGTTACCAAGATATTCATAACCATAAGGCAAACCAGCATTGATCATCTTGGTCTGTAGGTGGTTCTCCTGTATAAATCAGGAGTCAATATTTAGTTTGTTTAACATGTTCTACATAATTCCTAATAAACATTTAATAGCCCACCATTATCCCTTTTCACTTACCACCCAGTAGTAGCGTAGTTGACTTAGCCACTCAAAGTCATTCTCATCGTTTATTCCCTTTTGCACCAGAGTGGCCAGCACATCCCTGGCATGAACATCCAGCACAACAAGGGCTCCAAGGGTCACCCGGTTTTGCTTGGATAGCTTGCCACGCACAAGTGCAACAATGTCATCAATCTGTCTATTGTTCTGCTCCAGGTAGTCATCTAAGGCCTGAGGGAGAGGATAATACTGAAGATAGAACATGCTGTAGTACTTTAAATACAAAGTATTCTTATAAGATGACTCCATCATACAACAGAGAGCACATTGTGATTTTTGCAACAACTGCTGCGCCAACTCTTTATGTATGCAATCTTGGAATCAATGAATAAATAGACTTGAGCTTATAAAGCACCTTTCTAGTCCTTCTTTCTACTCAAAGCACTTTAACACTGCAGGTGACAACTACCCATTCACACTCATTTACTCCATCAATCACTCACTGATGGTTGAAATTTCTAAGTGAGTAAAGTTATCCATTGGTATTAGCTAACACATCCATGCACTTACATTCCCATTAACACAGCAGTGAGAGACATATGGGGTTAAGTGCCATGCCCAAGTAACATCAATGTGACATCCTGGTTTTCGCTGAGAGGGAGCTAATCTCCAGACTAACTAAGCCACTGAAGTCCCATCTTCCCCTTAAAACAATAAAATGTACTAACTCTTATGTCTCAAAGGAAATCAAAAGATAAATGTAAGTCTGTGAGGGGTTTTCCAGTCTAATTTTATCACAAAGGATTATACCATAACTGTCTATGACAGGAGACCTCGAGCTGTCAGGTAATGGGATGTAGGTGCTCCCCATTTGATTTGACAGATTTAATACACTTTATTATTCACTTTCCAACCATCTGTTCCCTCACTGCTGCAGAGTAAAGAAAGATCAGCAGTAATGAAATAGATGAAAGCTTGCAGACAGTACCACCTTGGAAGTCATGACTGTAAGCACACTTATCGATAAGTAATCTGTTTAGTGAACAGTTTATCTGCAAATAATCTGAGATTGCTGACCCGTCCTGTTATTAGAAATCCTGTCTGAGCTGTTTACCAGGCTCTGTCTGACATTACATTCATATTTCAAAAGGTTAGTTACCATGGCAACAGCTAGGATAAATACATTATACAAGTTCAGAACATACTGTATGTGGTGTATTTCCAATGCAAGCTTATAATGCTCGATAAAGACATCATGCAGCATCAAAGGGTACTGTATATGATGCTCTACAAAAAATAAGCTGTCTTTTAAACAGTGTAAATGGCAGAGGGCAGATTTAGTCAGTTTCAAATATAAGGTGTTTACCATGCTTTGAATATCTTGGAAAAATGATGCATTACAAAATAACTATCTTATTTTTTCGAGAAAGTCTTTTTCCAACACTTATTTTGAGCTATGAAATACAAAATTTTGACACTGCTGCACATATAAGGCTCAAAACAGGTGTGGGCAACTGGCTGACCAACAGTTACATGCAGCCCCCCTCCTACCCCCTCCACCCACCCACCCAACACATGACTGAAAGCCACTGAGGAATAATACTTGCAAATAGAAAACCTCGCCAAAAGACCAAATGTATTAGAATGTCAAGAATTGAAAAACTTCTTTTTATAACCTATAGTTATTATAGCTATTAAAGGTTCAATTCTCAGCAGGAAAATAGTTAAGGAAATTGGTTGTAGGGTTTTTTATCTATAAAATGCTCTGTAAAAGCCACACTGTTTTGATCTCCTGGATGTGTGTCAGAGGCTCTAAAGTATCCCCAAAGAAGCAGAAATTCTCTACACCACAAACTTAAGACTTTAAATTAGGTATAAGGAGGTATAAAGCACAGTAAATTTCTGCATCCTCAAATTTCAATTTCTGCGTTTGCCAGACAAACACACCCCTGGGCACCAGTGGGAGCACGTGATCACTTGCCATTCAAACAGTGTGGGTGCTGGACCAATGAATGACACCTGCGTCAGGCAAAAATTAGGAAGGACACCTGTGCTTCATACCAAAACATTTGCCCCAGGCATCTGATAGGGCCTTATGTGTGATGTGCAGTGCAAATAAATACAAAAATAAGTGATTACCTTCCTTCCTGACTGAATGGCTTCATGGATACTTTTCGTCCAATAAACCTGTGAGACACAGAGCACAGTCTGGCCAGGCCAACTACACACCCAGTTGATCCTCAGCTCCTTGGGATATGCCTCTATTGCCTCCCCAATTACCTACATCAAACCACAACAGAGACAAAGACCTGAGTCATAGAGGATCCATATCAGTGTGATATTGTAAAGTATTCTGGGTGAAGCCAATATGTGTAAACTCCATTCCATCCACCACAAAATACAGAGCAATAATGTTAAATGAAATAAAATGAAATGTTAAAAAAATTAAAACAACATATACAATACTGCACCTTATGCATGGAAGCAATCATGCCCTTCTCAAGCTCCAGCAGCCACTTCTCCACCTGGCCCCTGGCTTTAGAGGTGGAAATGATATCCAGCAGCTGTACCACTTCACCCTCACTGCTCTTCATGTGAGTGATGTCCTGCTTGTCAGTGAAGACAACACGAGCGATGCCTTCAAAGCACTTCTTCAGATGGGGCTGTACCCTGAAGGAAAGTAAGGTATGAATCTTAAAGGCTTACAGTAGATACTGCTTTTATCAGGATGTAGGATTTGAGTTGGTTTGTTTTCAGCTACATTATCTCCTACCTGTGCTACCTTCATTGTAAGCTTTAACAATGTCAGCCTACATTGTAAAGATTAGATTTGTTAAACTGCAAATTCTAAATTATGCAAGTTCCTGAATTTTAAATAAATGTTACACAAAGAAATCTTGAATATATACATATTATCTATAGCTTAATGCCTTTATTCCTTTATTGTTAACCCAGAGACAGTATAGTAAATGGATTTATAAACACCTAAACCTGACAGTGATCTCCAGGATTCCCTCACTGTTTTCCAACACTAAAAGCCTCAAGTTTAAAACAGAAGATGGTGGCTTAGTCACAAATGTGATTTAAGAGCATTAAATTAAAGATAACCTCTTAAGAAAATTCATTGGCCTGTATTATTTCTCAGTATGCAATAATCATTTTGCAGAGACTGAAATACTAGCATTAGCATTTAATAAAGATGTTACTAGTGAAAGTTTAAGACCTTTCACAGATAAAAATTTGACTTTTTAATACTTTGAATGGCCGTAAATGTCAAAGTTCGAACACATTTTATGATTCCTTAAGGAATCCTGTTAAAGCATAAAAGATTTTTTTTTTTCTCTAAATAACTGGAGGTCTCTGATTGGCTTTTGGCGTTTACATTAAAACTTCATAAAGTGGTCAACATTTAGGGTCCTATTTTGTCAGCGTGAGGTGTGGAACCTAAAGCATGTGGAGCACAGGAGTTAGGGGCATGTCAGTCTTTTTTTTGCTACTTTGAGGATGTTTGTTTTCGATGCAGAGAAGATGGATTATGGGCCTTGATTTTACCTGAGTGTGTTTAGGCAGAACGCAGATCAAACCAATCACAGTCTCTGCTCTCATTCCCTTTAAATCTGTGAGTGCCGGGCAGCTGACATTTTCTATTTAACAGGTTTAGCTGTTTGGTCTGAATTTTGGAAAGATAACTTAATCCTTTTATTATGCCACAATACTCATAAACACACATAGATGACTATGACAATGTTTATTATTATATTATTACACATTTATAGGTAAGGGCAGCTTGCTAGAAGGGGACTTATTATACCCAGGCTTTAAGTTTTGTCTCATCAGACCCACACCAATATGTGGTTGGTTCTGACTTGAAAAGGCTACATGGTGAAATTTACGCCATAATTCAGGGTAAAGTCATTGTGCAAGTCCACTTAGTAAATACAGTCTATGTATCACAGCCATTGCTATTTCTTTTTCTCTTCTGAAACCCATTTTATGACTGTCTTATGTTGCAGTTACTTGTGCAACATAAGAGCCGTGTGTGCTGCTCACACAATAAAAAGCCCTTTCTCCTTTCTGCTTTGCTTTAGAGGTCTTTGTTTTTTTTTTACTGCACCTTCAGCTGAACCTGAAGCACTGTGTCTTAGGAAAAAAAAAACTCAGAAAATGGAAAATAAGTACACAAGTACCTATCTTCCAGCAATAAAACTTTAAAAGATAGATACCTTGCTTCTTTATGAACTTCATAAAAAAGTGCCTTTTTTCAAAGGCATTTAGAGAGCAGAGGCTCATATTCTCAAAAATCAAAACAGCAATCTCCTGAGGAAGGCATTACACTAACCCTGGTGCTCCAGAAAGTCCCACTGAGGCAGAAATCTATTTTCAAAAGAGCTTAAGATTGTGTGCATTTGTACCAATGTGAAGACATTTCCCAGAAGTCAAAGAAAGAATAGATGGAAAGAAGCTTAGAGCAAAAAGAGCACCAGAGACACCAAGAGCATCTTTTGTCTGAAATCATGTTCATTAGTAAACAAAAGCACTAGATTGAATGAGACAAGAGTTGTTTATCAGTCAGGACTTCATTTCTTCAGAGGCAGAGCAAGCACTAGAGTTATCAAAAGAATAACTAAAGTTTGATTGTATGATAGGTGATGACTGTCATCATCAAATGTCTCTCAGAAACTGGTTGTTATGTCTAAGTAGCAAAGACAGTATTGGACATTTATTAAATACACAACTAATCCGATAGTGATCAATATTCAAGGCTGTGGAAGAGACATCAAAAAGGGTCACTACATGCTTTTCAAACTCAAATTCAAGGTTATTAAAGACCTGTTCAAGACTGCAATAAATAAATGAATGCATACATACATACATGAATTAATGATGATTTCTGCACTGCAAATTAAACCACAATCAAAACAGACAGATAATATCACATTTTTTCTAAAATACAATGATTTGTTTAAGGAAGTCTGTTTTTTAACAAAATGTAACTAGCCAGGGTGCTAAGTTTTATTCTAACAACATTGCTCTCCCAAAAAAAGGAGAAGTCACAGTCACAGACAAAAAAAATGCAAACATGCTTGTGGCCAGACAAGCGTTGAACTGCTAACTATACAAATGTCACATTGCTGACACTGTCTGAATGGAGTTTTCTACAGCAGCCCTTGAAATGATCAAAAATACATTTGGTAGGAATGGTTATTGCTGAAGTGCTTTCAAAAGCCTGACACCTCTCTCAAGTAAAAATTTGACTTTTGAATATATGGTCTTTAGTTACAAAAATTAAATTCAATGCATTTCAAGGATCTGCAGGGGCTTTGGTCACAGACTTGAAAAAGAAATGTTTATGCCACATACTGTAGGCTTAAGGACCTGGAACATGCATAATATTGACATTTCCTTGTTGAATTTCAGAGAAATATGAAGAGAAAATACATATTGATATTTTTAACTGAAAATAAAAATCAAATGTTTGTCATGTCAGAATTAAAAACAGTGATATAATTCCAGTCAAAATCAAACAATATTGGTACCTGTTTGATACCATGGCGGCAAAAACAGAACTCCTAGGCATCAAATATTGAACAGATTTAAATCTTTAATTTAAAAAAATGTAGACAAACTGCAACACTCTGTCTAAATGGTCAAAATTATGCTTCAAAATGATAAAAACTCCTTTATTCTGATAGGTGCTCCTAGAATTTCAACCCCCACAGCTACCCAATCCCACCCTCTTTCTAAAGTTGCCATCGTATTTGTGGAAGCTGAACAGCGTGAAGAAGTTTAACAGCTTGTTTTGATAACTATATCCAATTAATAATTGAAAATTGCTGGGAGACTTTCAATTCTGAGCAAACTGATAAACTGCTCTCTGAACTAAATACAATGATATACCACATTTACTGAAAATATCAAAATGATTACCCTGTGCACATAAAGCATATTGATGTTAGTAGTGCTTTGTGCCAGCAATCATTATTCTTCTGATCATTAGGCTTGGCATCTTTTGCTTTTAGAATCAATTCATTCAAATAAGTTTGTGCTTATCTAAAGCTACTGAAGTCAGAGGAAATGTATAACTTCTCCATAGCACAATATAAATTACATTGATATAAACAGTATTTTTTAAACCTTTATCTTTTTTAAAAATATATGAATCCTGAAAACTCAATTGACCTGCTCAGTTTGAGTTTGAGATCTTACCTTGCTGATTTTGAAAGAGAAGTGACCTTAATAGCATCAAATGAGGTAAACTAATATCTGCATCTCTATCCCTGCTGTAAAGCGGTGGCTAAACAAACCTTCTGACCGCAAGTCAACTTGAACTAAAAGTATACAGGGTAGTTCCAGTAAATGGCACAATAATTTTGTAAATGAATACCATGTTGTGTTTAAAAAGTCTTAAAACCAGAATTAAGGCAAAATAACTGGGAAAAACTTTACTAAGGTAATAAATAAATTGAGGATTACAGTCCTTCACTCATCTGTTAACAAACAATCAAGGCCCCTTTAACTCTTCATAAGGTCACCAGTGCTGATCAATAAAAGCAGAAAAAGTTTTGATATGTTCCTCCACAGGCTTCATTTGGCATTTAAGGAACCAAACAAAATGTACACTTTTAATGTACAAGCTATGTGACTGAATATGCTGAAATGCTTACTTGGTGGGGTCTTTGGTCTCAGAGAGAATTTCCAGCAGCTCCTCATTGGATAGGAAGAAGAACCTTGGAAAACAGAGACGCTTCTTCTCCAAGTAGTTGTTCAGGCCTTTGAGAATCAGCTCCAGAAGTTCATTGGACTTTTTTAACCTTTCTAGCATCTTGTCAATGGTTATTACTGCCAGAACATGCTTGTCCTAGCCAAGTAGAAAAAATGAAATAGAAAGTTAAAATGTTGTCAAGCATAACTTGATTACAACTTCAATGGCAGATTCTTTTGTTATGAAGAAAAAATGGCCAGTGCATTATTTTCCTTATGACCATCTCCAAACAAACCCCCATTAAACAGATACCTGTCATTTTTCTGGACATTAGATGATGGTAATTTAATAGACCACCAAAGGCCAGCAAAACAAAAAACAGATTTTTTTTTCTCATTACCTCTCCAGCCAAATAAAAAAACACTGTAATGTGTCAAGTACATGCTGCCTAAAATTTTCTGTTCAAATTACTAAGACTGACCTGCAGCAGGCCCTCTTGATAATCACAGTTGTTTGTGAACAACTGTGATTATCAAGAGGGCCACATGAAACCTATTTTCCCTGCTCAAAGGCCTTAATGTTACAAATTGCTGGTTGCCCTAGATGTGGAATAATAATACTAAATATTGTACTCTAATGGATAGCAAAGTAAGTTGTTTAATTATTTGGAAAAAAATCTAGTTTATCTAGAAATATTTCTATCATCCCAATGTGTGCATGGCATCATATTGGTATCTTTGGTGGAATCAGAATTTGTTGATTTTTGGAATACTGCTGGGCCACATTTAGTGGGGTGGAGGGACACCACTTACCATCCCTGGTTTAGTTCATCTGTGAGCTCTTGTCTGAACAAATTCACGCTTTTCCAACAATCTCACATGATACTTTCAAAGGAAAAAAACATTTTAATCCATTTTTAATTGGGGTACGAGTAAGAACTTATTGTAAAAGTCTCTGGAGACAAAAACATATACATTTTATGAGTGCTTTGCAACAAATAAACATGCTTTGGACTGCTGGAAAAAATCTCAGTGTTTAATGTCTTCAAGTTTAAAACTCACTGAAATAAGTATGAAATTAATTGAAAAATGAAGCAGTAGTCTCTCTAAAATGCTGTGTGTATTAAAAATCTGATAAACCAAAGTCTTTGTAGTTTTAATGTAACAACTTGATAATAGAGGTTTCACCTGGCTGCTCTACAGGGCCTTCAGCTTCACATGTTTGAGCCACCACAGACAGAATCACCTTGTGTCATGACAGGCAGATGGTCCTGAGCCGAGGTTAACGCTAAGCTTTAAAACACAATGTTGTCATTTCTGTATGTGATTGGAAGTTATGCAACAGACGTCTAAGTTTTGTTAAGATGCTGCTTCTGCTGAATTAACCCTGGCCAAACATTGCTCCTTCAAAATAAAGGCCTTTTATGAATATGCTGAGGAAACATTTATTGTGGCAATTATGTCAGAAGTAGAATGTGCCCATCAGTAAACATACTAAGTATGATGGCGCACTGCAGAGATGCAGAGAATTTTAATAGTATTTACTGCCACAGACAGTTTTTCTCATCATCAGGGACTGAACCAAGTAAAACAGTCGATATGTGACACCTTCAGCAGGTTAAGATTGTGTATGCAGCTTGACACCAACATAAACTATTCCAGCCCTTAGTCTGCACCATTTTAGGTACTTATCGTTGCTGTGTCCTGTATCTAAAAGGCATAGGATTCTGGGATTTGTCGAGGAAAACAATTTAGAATTCTAGACTTCTTTAATTCTTAGATACATGATGCAAAGTCCCCAAATACTGCGTATTAAGTTTAAAATCTGGATGAAAAATGGCACCGTTAGATGCCAGACTGCACAAAGCTTGAATGGAGAGTACAGGATATTTGAAGTGGGGTTGTATGAGGTATATGGCACAAGCCTGAACATTAGCCACAGTGACAGAGATCAACTCTGCGTCTGTTTAGAAAGAACCGGCATGGCAGCCAGGTCTATATATTGCTTCAGATGACAAAACTGGTTCTGTGTAATTCAAATAATTTAAGGTGGAAATAAAACACAAGGACAGCATAGGATGATTGCACGCTACATTCAAAACATTTACAACAACTTACTTTTTCATAGCCAAGCCGCTTTGTTTTGGCACTGCTTCACTACACAGCACAGCCAACAATCAGTGCTGAACAGTCACAATTTGCAAGCTTTACAAGAGGAAACAATTGCTACTAAACTGGATAAATGAGTGATTTTTGCAGTGATATCTGTTTAGTTTGAATACTTTGGAATAGTTGACTGCACTGTAGTACACAAATGACAATTTTCTGTAGATGGAGCATCAACAGGTCTGAATAAAAAAATGGAGGAAACTGCTATGGGGATCGGAGAAACCCATGTTACTTGTTGATAAAGGAGTGTAAGATCTAAGCTTGTTTGTCAAACTGGATGAAACAAGTCTGTGATGACGAAAAATCGTCAGTAACTTGGTTTCTACTGATTGTTTATTTCATAAAGACAGAAGCCATTGTTTCAATGACATGTTTATTTGATGAAAACCCACTATGTTTGCTGTGGGGGGTAAACTGGGCTAGAATAACACACTTTATCATTATTACTGTCCAGGACCATCTTTAAACATCTGTAAATTTAGCTATATTTACTTGGGATGTAGTGATATTTGTGTTCTCGGCCATATAAAAGTCAAACTGTTTTTACATCAGTACACTGCTGGCAGAAGGCGCATTAGCTGTGCCATGTACCAAAGGAGTGCCAAAACAAAGCAAATTGAAGTGGAGAAGAAAGTAGTCTTAAATTTTCTGAATGAAGTTTGCTATCACATTGTTTTTGTGGCATGTTATTACCCAAAGTTCTTTAAATTATTTAGAGGCAGTGGCACCATCTGCAATTTATAACCCTAGTTACCTTGATGGCTATTTTTTCACAGACACAGAGTTGATGTCTGTCACTGTGGCTCATGTTTAGGCTAACACCATGTACCTCATACAATCCTACTTCAAAAATCCTGAACTATCCCTTAAAGCTTTCAATGCTATCATATCATTGTTGCAATAGGGGGCGAAGACCAATGTTGGGATACTATTTGCATCATTGAGTACCTAATCTGACCCTGCATAGGAAAACCTAGCGCTCAATGTGGTGAAAAAGTCCCTATGGTCTAACTTAAAAGTATAGTTGCACAAAGTTATCTGTGTGCATAAAAGCAAATGTATCCCTATAATCTGTTGAGAGTTTGGCAATAAGACTACAATCCTTTTTGCTACAGCCTTTTATGCCTTGGTGTTTTTAAAACTTTCTGGTGCCAGAAATTTGTTGGACAAAGAAAATCTTAGACGGGTAAATGAAATGGTAAATGGACTTGAGCTAATATAGCCCCTTAGTCTTTCTGAGCACTCCAAGTGCTTTAACAGCACAGGTCAAATTTACCCATTCACACCCATTTGCTTACATATTCACTCACTGATAGATATAGTTTCTACTTAACTTATCCATCAGGATTTTCTAACACATCCTTGCTCCTATTTACCCATTTACACAACACTGACACAGCAGTCGGAGCAACTTGGGGTTGGGGTTAAGTGTCTTGCCCAAGGACACATCTACATGTGACAGCCAGAGCTGGGATTGAACCCACAACCACAATCGCAGATGTACGACCAGACTAAAACACCGAGGGTCGGTGAAGAGGAAGACAATTTGTAGTGTTTATGTTTTTCCCTCTAAAGTAACACTAAAATGTGTTAATACCAGCATTCTCTCTATGCTCCTCATTGATGTTCAGTTGTAACAATGTACCTTTAAAAAAAATCTATAAAAAGGCAGTAATAGAGATTTCACCTGGAACCAGTCTAGCTCTTGTGAAATATTTCAGCTCTGATATCATCCCATCTGTTCTCCAACTGAACGTCTCCTGAAACTGTAAGCCCCAGGAAGTCTGTAAATAAAAAAATCTCTATAATCTTCAAGACTGAACAGTGAACTTGCTCATTTAAAAACCTGGGCACTTTTCAAACACACAGTTCAGCCTGACATCATTCTCTGAATAGAGTAAAATGAAAATGCAGAAAGAAGCAGGAACAATCTAGAGTGGGGTAGAAGTAAAAAAAAAAAAAACCAAAAAAAAAAAAACCAAAACAAAACATGGAGTTCCATAAAACTTTGTGACGAAAAGTGCTCTTACTGAAAAAACAACGAATATGATAAAAGATGGGTATGTCAGAAAAACAAAGTTTGTTTTTGCTGCTTTACATGCTTTCATCTTTCATTCTGTCAGTAACCTTCATATTTACAGCCTACTTTAACCTGCAAAAAAGCACTCACATATCAGAAACCAAGCAAGACTTTAAACATGGCTCCCAGCTTCTTAAAACATAAACAACAGATATGGTACAAGAAAGCATGGTACAGTCTCATAGCTGGCCCACAAAAAGGGAAGGTGCACTTTCATCTTTGTTTGATGCAAGCAAATTGATTGAGATCATTTTTCTTTGTTTTAGATCACACTGGATGTGGAAAAGCACAAGTCTATGAGGAATATGGAGGGGTAATGTAAATAAGCCCTCCCCTCTGTACTGTTCATGTTAAGCTTAAAATCAATCCTAAGCAAGATAAGAGAGATTATGTTAGCATGCCATAATTTGACATAAAAGGTAGGAAGATAACGTGTGCAGACAATATTTGCATTTTTGCATTATTAGGCACCTTGTGTAGTTTAAACACATTTTAAGTAGTGCTGCACAATATCATCTGTATGACATTGGCATCAACAGACCACAACTTAAAAGGTTAGAGGCACAGTACATAAACCTCAACAACAACAGACAACAACACATCTGCTGATGAGTCAAGATGTAATGACCCAGTCACCCCCACCTGCCATCCCTGTTTACTGTTGTTTCAATTTAGGACTCTGTTCCAAAAAAGCTTCATTCCTTAAGGTGCGTACACTAAACTATAAAACAGCATTTTTGTTTGTGTAATAACTCTGCAAAATGGGAGTAAATGTTCAACAAAGGACTTCCTGGTCCATGCTGTGAACCCACACAACATTCTGGGACTATCTTTATGTTAATCAGGGAGTCCACTTTCAGAGGCATTTTGTTCCTTCATTATGTGAAATTTATCAGAGAAACAAAAACCTGGCTTGCTGCTTAGTGCTCATGGAGTGATATTTCTGTCAAACAGAGTTCTAAATTCTTTAAGAGAAGTGATCATGAGGGCGGACAAAGTGGTTGTCTATTTATGGGGGCCGGGGGTTGGATTTACAGGAGGAAGTTTGGGTAACAGAACAGCCAGCAGGCAGAGAATAATGTAGGTCCATCACACTTAAGCAGCACAAAATACAAATGACATGCAGAAATAGAACGGCAGCAGTAGCAGGCCCTGTCTACTTGTCCAGCAGCCTTTCATTACCACATGTTCTCATGGCAATAATAAACAAACAGCTGTCATTATCAGGCCCATGTCATCTATAAAATTATGAATTTCTCTGTATTCTAAAACTTAGGGAAATATTTGAGGAAATGGTGGCTTTTGACAAAAATACAAATATGACATAGAATCTGTTGATTTTGTTCAAAAACAAAAGAAAATACATGTCCATTTACATACTGTACATTTAAATACGCAATGGGCAGATAATGTATTTTCTGCAGTGTTTTAGTGTTAGTTAATAAGCTGTAAACTGTGGCATTAAAAAAATTCCTAAATTTAAGTTACTGGTATAAAAACCAAAGTCTTTTTTCAGATGTTTTTCAGATTGAGAGGGATTATAAATCATCCTCCTGCACGGTGATATGTATTGTTTTCATAAAAGTCCATATTGTGTAGTTCCTGTGCGACGATGTCACTCTATCAAGTGTCAGTTTTACCATGGTGGCTTACGCTTCTATTTCAAAGATATAGCCAAGCTCTCTGAAAGGAAGGCACACAGTCTGTAAGGTTGACACTGTCCTTTTACTTGTTTTCTTGAACTGAGAAGACTTTTCACTACTCATGGCTTCATGAACCCTTGAAGTGTTGCGATTGTGTGCTAAAACAAATGGTTTTTATGGCCCGAATAAAACATCTTTACAGCCTGGTTTGAAAAAAAAAAAGGCTTCCATCTAAGTACGTTTTACATCTATGTGCTCTCACTACACATTTTTTCATATGGCGCCCTTTTTCCATTTTATTGAGGATTTCTGGTTTTGAAAGTGGAGATGACGGGTGGACATGACTGACATGGCTGCGCATCAATGTGGAGTAGCTATTGGTCAGTCCTGCCTCAACATAGTCTCAATGTCTGTGAGTAGGTTGAGCAGAAGTTTAGTGAAGATGACGTGCAGTATGGCAGCATCCATTAAATGGCATCACAGCACTACAATGGCTCTTTTGATCGTCAAACTGCTGACATTATATGGCTTCATCCAATTCTTCTACAGTCTATGGATTTTACACAGCACAACATGTAATGCAGAAACATTTTTCTAATAAAGCATGGCATTTGATTTGATAAAGTGTATCAGTGTTTCATGTTGGTTACACAGAAAACATGTATAGGTCTACTTTTTTAATCACAAAGATAATCCAAAGGGGATAAATGAATAAAGAACTTGACTGATAAGCAGAATTGATGAAGGCAACAATATTATAAACATATTATCAATTCCCATCACTGGTATTCGCTTAAATATATAAAAGCAGTAAATAAGAGGAATTAAGCAAAAGCTTGGGCTTGGTACAGCTCCTGTTTTTCATCCAGAAAAGATCTTTGTCTATTAGCGGAATGCAAAGCAAATACTCTTGTTGTATTCTATTCTTGTAATGTTTATTTTTTGACACCATATCCCATGTAACCCCGATCATATGGTATTATTCATAATCTCTTGTGGTTTCCAGTTTATTTCTTAGAACCTCTGAAATGGAGGCAGAAGCCTTTGACTCATGCTCAAGTGACTTTTTTTACCATCTGGGCATATTTACCTACACAAGAAATAAATAAGCCCTAATAAAAGGTTTAAAAAAAATGTTTGAATCACTTTTATGAGACATGAATCCCTAGAAACACTTAAAAAGACTATTCAAATTCAACACTGAATCAAGTAATAAAGCTTTGATTACATTTCAATGAAAAACATGATGATACCAGTTAGGCATGTGGGATTGACCAACAGCTATTTTCGCTTTTATGGATTTTATCAGAATTGTGATTTTGGCCTAGTTTGGTAGACACAGCAAAAGATGGCTTTTAAATATTCAGACTGCCAGCAGGAAGCTACTCTTGTGCACACTGAGAGCATAACAATGTTCTGATGCATGTATTATTTGTGACACTGTTTTTTCAAGAACCGAACAGATGGCCTGGAGGACAGGAGCTGCACAAAGCTGACTTTGCAGGTCTGTGTGGTGGAAAACTAATATACTAACATAAAGTATTTGTCATTCAATTTGAATGCACAGACCGATCCAAGGATATTAAAAAGTCAGATTGTGCCTTAAATCAGGATCATATTTTCATCTTTGATGACTGCTATTGTGTGTCCACGATCACTAATGTTAAAAAAAATCTTCTAGTTTTCATATACAGAGTGCCCCTGGTAGTACTGTATTCTCAGTCTGTCTGAGTGCAATTTCCTGAACTCTGGTACACTTTCATAGAAAGCTCATATGTACTCTGGTGAGGGACAAAGAACTAAACTCTGGTCTGCTTGAAAACAGGGGGTCTTGGTTTGCTTCCAAGTGAACCAGTGTTGGGTTTGTGGTGGATGTGAAAGCAATCCGAACCAAACAAGGACCAAACAAGGTAAGCAAACCAAAAAGCAGTGAATTGTGTCTTGAATTTAGCCAAATATCACAACAAAAATCAAGCCAACGTAGTGTTCACTGTCAATATCAAGAGTGTGGCTAACATAGCATTGCTGGCATAGCCAGCCTCTGTTCCTCTTGACAGGATAAGATCTAAAATTGAATGTGGAATGCAGTTACAAATTGCTCTGGTACACATGCAAGTGCCACCTGACACAGCCTAAATGTAGCTTTATCTTTATTTTATGGCTCAAAATTGCTTCAAGCTGAGCTATGTTATACCTGAAAGATGGTTGTAGTTTTGGGTCAGAGTGCAACAAAAGGGCAAATGGCAGGAAAAAATACTGCGCCTGTATGTGAAAGAAAACCAAACCCAGTGAAAAATGAAACAACCTTGTAATTTCATCCATGAACTGAACCGAGTCTGCCAAACTTTAGATGGGAAAGCAACCTGAGATGCTCTGTTACAGCTCCTGTCCCCTTATGGCTCCCCTACCCACGTGGCCTCAGTCAGCTCTAAATAGTCTACAAGACAGCTCTGTGGTGATTGGTCAGTTCAGCACTGTCTGGTGCAATGTTGTCAACAACTCGGCATTCATTCTAAAGTCTACACTTTGCAGTGGGTTTGCTGCTGCAAGCCAATGGTCATAAGCTGACAACAAAACAATGGTAGGATGTAATGTTGGTAGGTCTATTCAGGGAGCCAGCGGAAGGAGGTGTTCTAGGCACTGTTTAATATCACCAACAGTAGGCCTACTCACAGACCATGGTACTCACAGAGTCCTTGTGATTTCTGTATCTTTCAAGTTCAAGATACAGAAAATAATTTACACTTTTACAGCAGTGCTGCAGTTCAATGAGTGACTGTGTCAAATGGAAACTTTAAGTTGATATTTTGCTTTTGTTAGTCTTCATTTTATTGCAATTTTGATAATGATCAATATTCTGTGTGTCTTAGGAAACATCGAATCAAAAAAGCAGAGATACTTACACATAAAAGACACAGCATTCATCCAGCAACTGCCCTTTTAAATAACTTATCTTGCAGGCCATGAAAACACTGCAATGTCAATTAAACCTAATATTCTTAAGTCCTAATAATAATAAAATATTTAGTTTCAAACAGGTACAGATGGTTTTATAGTAAGCCAAGCTTTTTATGTGACTATTGTCTCTGTAATTAGACATTTTCTACTGCTAGTAGGGGCATTTGGTTGAGCTCGTTGCTTCTCATGCCATGACAATAGTGGGTGGGTCACCACTCATGTACATTTATAGCCACCCAAACATATTTGCATTACTTCTTTTTTTTTTTTTTTTAATTAAAAAACTGTTTATGATCACATCTACATGCATGAGGGAGAGATTCAGTCATACATCCCCTCATAAATGCATAAATTAAAAAGTGAAATTTCTTCTTTAAAATATTAAGCTTTTTATCCCATTGTTTTAACTTTTTGCTGCAGCTTCATGCTGTCTTGGTATTACTCTGTGCCTCTGCACCCAAGAATAATGGTCCCACACACCACCTTATTAATAATGGGCCTTCAAAATCACATCTTTCCTGCAGTGGAAACTGAGTGAGGGGTTTAGAACCACTTAATTTTACTGGAGCATCACTGTAGAGTGTGCTGCTGATCAACACTGTTCAAAGAGCAGAAACACACAAAAAATCCTTCTGTGGGAGACAGTTGTTGATTGAGTACACAAGAAACATGTAAATGTGTGAACTCCATAGACAATATACCATTACTGCCCCATTTTCGACTAGGAGATACATCCCTAACAAGTGCCTAAATTCTTTGGTCAAATAGCTTATAAAATGCCAGTTGTGACAGACTTCTACTCCAGCTTATTAGAGGGGGTAAAGGTGTCAGTTGCTGCAGTTAAATTAAGAGAGCTCATAGAAATATATCTCTAAAATTAATTTAGTCTACTTTTTAATCCTCAATTGAGCATGTAATAGTAGAAAAGTGACACTCTAAAGCAGGTAGTAAAGGGTGGAGGAAATATTCAGGATATGAAGTCTGCAAGGCACTGAAAGATCAGTGGATCAACAGCAGCACCAAGTGGATGATTTAGCGACGACAGCCAAGAAAAGAAAAACTTTTGATGGGAGCAGGCACTGTCGCCTGTCCTTAAGCTGACACTGTTCTGAGGTGGGATGGGGTTCACCTGAGTCCATTCTGAGGCACTGCTGATCAATGCTATGGATGAGATAGAGAGACAAGTTATTTGTTACATTTTAAAGCAGAGTGAGTTAACACAGAGGGGGAGGGTCTTCCTATAACTGACATACATGTGGACTGTGGGGAGAAAAATAGGAGGTTTGTAAAATTTCAAGACGTTGGTTCTAGAAAGCCCAGAGAAAGAGTGTTATTGCATTAAGTATTAATATTTTTATATTTGTTTAACATAATTTACTTAAATATACGAGTAATTTATTAAAATATATTGTCGTATATAATAAGATTTAATTTTAATTAAGTTACATTTAAAAAAAAGAAGCACGCTGTAAGCTTTTTTAAGCTGAGTCTCAATATAAAATTTAAAGAAATTAAACACTGGT
The DNA here is from genome assembly GCA_037902135.1 of Cetoscarus ocellatus. Classification (NCBI taxonomy): domain Eukaryota; kingdom Metazoa; phylum Chordata; class Actinopteri; order Labriformes; family Labridae; genus Cetoscarus; species Cetoscarus ocellatus. The sequence goes on from JBAMNC010001855.1 coordinate 290,477, forward strand.
GAGTCAGAATAATTAAGTGATCAGAGTGACAAGAATCTCTCAGTCACTCTGACACTTTCTGCTCCAAGGATGATAATCAATGCAGCTGGCTTTACAACATTTCAGCAAGTAAATCACAACATTTTACCATCTCTACTGATGCCATCTGCAGTTAAAATTTTAGCCAACAGCACCATCAACTGTCCAAACGGCAGAGACACTGTGGTGTGTGAGCCTTCATAACTGTGCATGATCAAATCCGCACTTCCACTTTTTTTTATCCATGGAAGCAAGACTGTTGATCCAAGCAAAGGCAACAAAAATAAATAAATCATAACAGATGACACAGTTGTTTCACATACAGCACAGGAGAGTTAAAAATGTAGTCTTGTTGTGTTCAAAATATAAATGACAGAAATGGCTCATTGCTGAAACATGGCCACTCTGTTTCTGTTTGTCAGAGTTAATTTTTTCAATCAACATTCTCTGTCATTAGAAGTAAGAGACCCCACGTATTTTCACATATTCTTATTTGTGCCATAGTCAAAAACAAGCCAAAAATGTATTTGCCAGCACAGACTAACATTTCAGGTGGACTTTTTTGTCTCTAGCTACGCCTGCCCTGTAAAAAAGTAACCTTGTGTACAAAAATACAAAAGGATTTATATAGTTTGACACTCTGGTAGTTAATGGGGAGTTCACCTGTAAAGGCTGAAACATGGCTAATATCAAATCTTTCAGAGAAAATTAAGAAGAGTTTATTCCACCACATTTTGGGGTATCATCTACCATTCAGAGATGTCCTCCATCATCTCCTGCCCTGCCAACCCCTCCCACCTCTCCCTTTGGATTAACCGCCCCTACACTGCTCATGTGGCTCTGCATCCTCATGTGTGTGCATATATTGTATGATGTTGTGGCTGATGGCGACTAAACAGCCGAGTGAAAAGCTGTGTCTTCTTGTTCAGTCCACTTTCAAATGATGCTGTTCAATTTACTTTTTTTGAAACTGCACAATAGGTTCACTCCAGATAAACTGTTTTAAGCACTGAGGGATTTAAATGGAACATATAATAAAACCCTACTTTTTGGTGTTTTTGCATGTGATTTTGGGTATCCTGGAAACCCACTGACCTACACAATTCACAATATGCAAACTCACTCCTTTGATTGTAATACACCTGAGTCAGAACAGAAGAAATCTGATAGTGTGTCTAAAATCTAAGACAATTATGTCATCAAACGCTATAATAATAATAACCACCCTTCTCCTCCTAGTGACACAACCCACAGGTGGCAAAGAGCTGTTGCAACCTCCAAATTAAAGGAGCTGTAGTCCCTCAAGCATCCGCTTGAGGCTGGATGCAGAAACCTCAGAGATTACATGGTTATTCGTGGAAACAACATTTACAGCCTTAATGAAAATATTTACAGCCTAGTTTAAAAAAAAATATTCATTCTATAATACATCTATGTGCTATTACTGAACAGGCTGTCCATTTGTTTCCACACCTGTTTTTATTTTATCAAGTATTTCTGGTTTTGGATATTAGTGACATTATTGACATGGCTGCACGTCTGTGCAGAGTTGCTATTGGTCATTTGACATTAAGCAATGCCTCAGTACGGCCTCTTCCTGTGTACGTAGGTTGAGCTAAAGTTTGACTGAGATAGCACGTGAAGTATGACAGCGTCCATTATGACACAACAAGAACAACGTTCTAAAGGCCCTTTTATAATCAAACGACTGACGTCACATGGCTTCATCCTGTTCTCCTACAGTCTACGGTTGGCACAAGCTCCCTCTGGAAAGAAGAGGCTAATTTGCATTCAAAGAGGCATGCAGTAATCTGGAGCCTTCTTTTAAAGGCTTTTTAGAACTAACTTGCTGAGAGTTAAGACATCATCTTCTGTATTTTAGAGTCTTATATGCCATTAAGTGTGTTTTACATGTCTCCACTGTATGATAGAGTACTTCTTTGCCCAACACAACAATGTCCATGCTATCAGGACTTCTTCCTCTCCTCCTGTGAACAGTGCCAGTACCTGAAAACACCTGATTCCCTCAAGCTCCTCCTAATAGACTTACCACTGAAACTTCCTATCTCTTTACCACTGTTGTGGCAGTTGTTCCAGCCCTTAGGTTTGGCAGTAAGCCAAGTGAAGAATAGAAAGAATGCAGAGCAATTTAAAACATGGCGCTGAACTGTGCTGAACTGACCAATAACCACAAAGCAGCCCAGTCAACCAATCAGAGCAGACTTGGAACATGTGGGGTACAAGGCCTTGAAGTGACAGTGACAAGAACTACAACAAAACTTAGGTGTTTTTCACAACTACAGATTCAATACTTTGTTCTGATTCAGTTGAAAAAAATGCAACAAATTTGTATTTTTCCTTAGGATTGTTTCATGTACATGTTAGTATTATGAGGTGGGCCAAGTCCAGGCTGAGTCCCACAAATGGCTTGAGTGGCCTAGACATCATTATGTCTCAGCAAGCGTTGCTATGACTACGAGTCACGCTCTGCATTATTGGATAGATCTAGCAGGCTAAACTAGCCACAAAATGACTTGCTGATTAGTAACAGAGGTTAAACATCCTATGTAAGAATATACAGATGAGCATATTTGTCACTGTGTTACAGACCTTACATTATAAGAGTAAACAAACTGTGCATGAAGGGGATGGGCTTTTAATGTGGACAGTAGACCAAAGAGGATACTAGATAGTAAGGTAACTTATTACAAGGTAACAGCTGTAGAAGTGTCTGCAGAGAAACGTAGAGAGCAGCTTTTAAAAGGATCAATTCTTCTGCCTGAATGAGCTGGACTAAATTCTTGGAACTAAACGAGTTTTGCATCATTCTTTGTTGTTGAGTCCTGTGATGATCTGCTGTGAAGACAGTGAGCGATGTGTACCTGTTGCAAATTGGATGGTATGTTGTGCCTATGCACAGAAAGTGACTCTTTGGTATCCAGAACATTTTACTGGGTAGTACTTTATCTGCCTGGTTGCCTGGTGGCTGTAGCACAACTATTATTACTACTATACATATACTACCATAGCAGTGGGATGACTCAACTTGTCACCCTGTTTGTGTCAGTTGCTTAGTCGATTCTGTCCTCGGTGCAAACAAGCCAAACCAAGACCACCTCCTCCAGGGGACCTTTGCACAGTTGTTTGTACCAAAACTCCCTCAACTGATCTTGGTGTAAAGCCAGCATTAGACAAAGTAAGAATAGAAAGGGATTAGGGGTAATCAGTATGTTAAGATTAAAATGCATTTTGAACATTGCTGATTGTGAACATTCTCAGTTAACATAGCAGAGAAGTTATCAAAATCAAATATATGAACCTGAACTGAGGCATGATATGAGCTCTTAAAAACATTCTGGTAGATGATGCAAATTATACATATTGACAAAAAACAGAAAAAAATGTTTCACTTAAACCACTCTCCACTGTCTTAAAAAATGGACAAGGGTATGATATGTCTCCTTTGACTTCACTGAACATATATAAGGTTAATAAACATGAGAAACTGTGTTTTGTATATCTAAAAGGTTAAGTTTAAAAGCAGGAGTAAAACGCTGTGCACAGAGTACTTTACTGTTCAACACACTGTAGAGCAGATGATGTGCATGCACATCTGTCTGTGCAGGCTGCCTGTCCCTTGGTGACCTCATTTTCTTTGTGGTGCAGTGTAGCCATGCCCCTTCCAGACAAAATCCATAATTTCTATTTGATGGTGCACTCAGGCCAGGCTTTCTGGAGGACACTTGCTGAAATTGATGTGTCTCATTTTAAGTCTACTGAGAATGCCAATTACCCTTTGGAAACTCTTTGAGGATGCTACAGCACTCCCTCTTTTTAGTTGTTTGGTTGTTTTTGTCTCTCTTTCTACTTTCCCAGCTTATTCCTTACCCTCTCTGAACTCTTTTACCCAGTCCCATCTCAGACAACATATTTCTTTCTGCTGCTCCTGAATACTTGTGCTCTACAATCTTTTCTTTTCTTTTCATTTTCACCCACTTCTTTGTTTATCAGCAACTCAGCAAGGTTAATGCTGTGTGTTGAATTAAGTTTTAATAAAGTAAACATACTGAGCCTGTTTTTGTTTTTTTTTTTTATCAAATTTGAATTTGAATCTGCATTTATATTTCCACCATAACAAATCCTGGTCCTGTAGCTTATTTGCTTATCCTCACATTAAATTTGCTACTAAGAAATTGTTTTGATCAAGCTTTTAGCTCCATTTTCACACATTGTGTCTTTCAAATAATCAAAAACTTAACAGGAGAGAACTCAGAGGATCATTATAGTACTATTTGAACTTAGGAATGATTTAGATACTGCTGCCACTTTCAGGCAGAGCTTTGTTCATTCAATACAGCAATTGGATAGCTAAATGTGTTCTTGTGGGGTAAATTTAATAGGCTGTCGCTTTTGGTTTTGTGTGAGTATGTCACTTTGTGCTTCCCTGGCTGTGTGTTCAGTTACTTTTAGAAAGACTAACTCTGAGTTGGAGTCAAAAATCTTACAATTCAGTAGGTCTTAAAATCTAACAATCTGACCATGGAGTATCTCTTAAATTTATATACATATCCTCAATGCAGTGTATGATACAAAATCAGATTAAAAAAATGACCTTTTCAAGTGATTTTACTCCCTTAGGGAATATCTGTTACATCTATATCACAATGCTGGAAAAAAATGACCTGCAAACACTCATTCAGGCTCATTAAGGATCCTTAAAGGTGTAGTGTGTAGATGTTGGCAGCATTTCGCCAAACAGAAATGGTGAATATAGAATATAATGTTTCTATTTGTATGTAAGGTCCGTCGAAATAGGTGTACAATCATCCCCATAAAATTTTCGTTTTCTTTTTATTAAGTTAGAAAAAGCTATAAAGTCAGTATCTGTGTGGTTTAAAACTAGGGTGAGTACACCAGCAACTTGCATGAGCATTTGACAATGCAGCAATGTGTTTAACATTGTTGATTCTAAACACCTGTGTGAGCCAACATTTGTCCATTCTGAAAATCCACAGGAATCAATATGGAAATCAAAAAGAGCTGAATAGGCAGAATCAATAATGACACTGGTATCAATAAAATCTTGTCACCTCCTGTCCCCATTTTTGAAAAAGCCTACTGATGGTTCGGCCAGATGGACATTTACTGTAGGCAGTAGTCACAAGAAACTAGGAGGTTTTAGCTTCCATCAAACAACAAAGAAGGCAGCTTGATGTGCACTGAGTCAATTGACTGGTATTGCATGTCCTGCTAATTACTTCTTGCTCATGGGTACACTGCAATTTGATTTGTTTAAACAATGTATTGTTCAGCCCTTATCTGAACCTATTTGGATTTTTTTTTTCATTTGTTGGAGTGCCAATGTTAATGGCTTTAGTAAGCTGCTTGGACTGCAGTTTCTCTGTCTTTACCCTCCTAAATGTGCTCATAAGTTTGCAAAAAAAATGCACTCTAGCAACTAAATTCAGGGGTATACTGACCTACAGAACTGACACCTTCTTATGATAAATACGACTTACAATAACCATGCAACAGTTCTCGCCATTAACTTTTTTCAACTCGTAATTTTCTTCAACAAGAATGGTACTTTTATCATTTAAAAGACCTTCTACTGTTTGTTACCTGAAGCCTGAAGTTTTTCTTTCAATTAAAAGCTAACTTTCCACAGACATTTTACTACAGAGATATTTACATCAAAACTGTCTTATCTATCATTTCTGCCTCCTCATGCATTTATAAACATAAAACAAAAAGTGACTAAACAGCTTACCAGGGAAACTTGTTTCATGGTGTCCCTCCAGGTTTTGTCCACAGCAGTGAAACGTCGGCCCTCTTCTGGCATTTGAGTCATGATATCAGGGGAGCTGAAAATGGGCTCCAGGTAAAGCCACGTGGACTGCACCTTTAACCAGTCATCAAGAATCTCCTGAAGAAGCAGCAACTTGCTCTCCCATTCCCTGAAGGAGCACAAAAGTAAATGCACCTGAAATGTTTTGTGATGGGCATCTCTATAAAACATTAACAAAAAAGTGCTTTTCCACAATGAAAAGCAATTGTTCAATTTATCATTTTTATTACTTGTCTTTAAATAAACCGAGCTGCACTTTCTATGGAAAGTCAATGAGTGGAGAAGGAATCATTACTAAACTAAAATAACTCATTCAAAAATATGTTTTCCTAATTTCTTACTTTATCTCAACTTCAAGAGGCTTAATGAAAGGTGAGCCCCTCATTGATTGTGTTTTGACTATGTGATCGTCTAGCAGCATCTGCACCTCATCCACAGAGGACAGAATTGAGGTGCCCGTCTCTCTGTAGGCCAGGAGGCTGAACTCAATGTCTGCCCACTCGCCAGCCATTTTCTCCATGGCCTTCTCCAGGGAGTATTCCTTGCTGGCTGCTTCACTGATGCCTTCAAAGCTGCTCAAGTGCTGCTCCAAGTTCATGGATAGGAAGTGAGCCAAATTAATGTAATCATTGGCTGGCTGTAAGGAGATACCAGCCACCTCTGACATGGCCGCCCAGTGATGTTCACGTAAGCCTGGATTGCACAGTACCTATGATAGAGACAGCAAATACACATTAAAAGACAATTATTTTCCTATTTATTAAACAAATATTAAGGGAAAAAAATGACATTTTAATGACACTGAGTTTTTATGATTCCAACAGAAATGCTCTCTGTTGAGGGCTTACCTGCACCATAGGAATGTGCTCCTTGAACTCCTCCACCTTTGCCTTCACAGTGGTGGCTAAGTTCAGTGTGGTGGGTAAATTAATAAAGCCTTTTTCCAGTTTGTACAGTGAGCGCCAAAAGTTAGTGACATCTCCCTCTATCTACAAGGGTAGAGTTTGCGAAAGACAACAGGGGAAAAAATGTATTACCATGAATAAAGACCTGTCAGCTAAATTATTGAGATTAAAAAAAATAATTACTGGAAATTTTTCTTACCCTGCAAAAGACAACATTTTCACAATCTGTTATTAGTTTTTAGTTGGAATAGTTTTTGCCATGTCTAGTTTATTCACTTAAGAAAATGCCCTTTATACTATTACATTAACATTAAATTGTTTATTAGTCTATATCTGTTTGGCTTTAAGTCATCATTTTTCCATTAATATTTTGTCTTCTTGCCTTTCCAACTCCAATATAAAGCTCTTTAATTAACCTGGTTTATAAAGACAAAAGCAAAAAAACCCAAGTTTTGTTCTGATGCAATGAGAGGAAAATGAATGGAGTGTAAGTGCAAGTTTGCATGCCCTGTTGTCATATGCACACAATAAAAAACACAGAGAAAAAAAAACAATACCCACTGTAATATTCAGTATGTTTGAAGACAAATATTGAACATTGTATACAAAGCAGTATGCAAACTACAAACGCAGTTTTTACCAAAACATAACTTTGTGAGGGATTTATTTCCAGAAAGGAATTCATATAAAGTAATAGATCAAGTGCTTGAAATTGTCCAACAGAAACACATCACAAAGCTTCACATTCAGATTTAATCTTCTATTTTCATCTGACAATCTGAGTTTAATTGATGATATAGTGTATTTACAGGGCACTGAGATGGAGAAGAGCAACAAAAGCTTTGTACCATCTGCCATCTCCATCCTCAACAAAGCAACCCACTGACAAATGTGTCTACTGTGATGTAAATATGAGTACTCTATGGTCCTATGTGTGATATATGTTTCCTAAATGTACGTCTTCTTGCTTGACAGCCTATGAAAACAAATTTCCCATTGGGGACAATAAAGTTATCTATCTTATTTATTCAGTCATTTTATGGGCTTATTTTGACACATCCCTGTTTTGTCCCCTTATTTTAACTAGTTAAAGACAAACAAATAAAAAAAGGAGAACTTCCAAGTCCTGGTACCTTGTCTGGGTTGACCCCTGAACGTGGTCCCTTGAGCCACTTTTCATGCTGGTTTTGAAAGTCGGTGGCGGTCTCATATAGGCGCAGGAAGGGTGTGAACTTGTCCTGAATCTTCTTCAACTGTGGGTACTGAGACACTGACCAGCCATAGGCTTCCTCTTCCAAATTGAAATCATTAATCTTTTCATGGGAGCAAAGAGTGTAGAAGTAGAAACAAAACATTGGTTAAGGTTTAACAAGTCTGAATATGATGCTGACATCTTTTAAGGCCCTTCAGACTTAGTGCTGCCCTCCTGAAGTTTGATTTGATACAATAAAGTAAATGTATAAATGAGCCCACTTCACTGTTTATCTATGTCCTTTAGTCAGAGCCATATCATTTTTTAAACCATGGATCACGCAACCTCCACTCTTTGACTAAGTTGTAAGTTGAGATACTTTAAAGTCAAATATTTTCCTCAGCGCTAGATTTCACTTTTACATCCATCATGGAGTTGTGTAATTTATGGTGGACCAGTGATACAAAGCTCTGAAGCATGTTTCATCCCATGGAAATATACAGTGGCCAAGATTTTGTCAGATGTGAAACACATCCATATTAATGCAAGATCTCATATAGATCCCTGCCATGAAGTATAAAAAAATATTCTCTTGATCTGAGGACAAACTGGAACATTAAGTGGAATAAAAGTCTCTTAACTTCAATGGGCTTCACCGGCCCATCACTACTTACTTGTATAGGCACTTTTTCTATATGATTTACTGCACTGTAGCTAGCTTGCATACCTTATCCATGGCTTCCTCTAGCTTAGCATTGAGTGCCTTGGCTTTCCTCAGATACTTGTCGAGATCTGTCAGGTCACCAAAGGCATAAAACTCTTGAACCTGCATGCTGTAGGTCTCTAGTTCCTCCACAAAATGTTCACAGCGACACTGGAATGTACATACAGAAATGGATTCTCAGTTGCTTTTTTTCCCACTTCACAATCACATTAACTCTAGTTCTTTTGACCTTATGCAAAACATCCAGATTTCAGTAAACATAGTATTAGTTCATTAACTGGTAGAGCAAAAAACAGACCTTAAGGTGACTCTGATATTCCCTAGTCTTTTGAGAGATGATTCTTTGGTTTTCTTTAAAGATGGATGGCATACGCTTAAACCACTGAACGGTCTGTGAGTTCAGCTGCATGTCCAACGGTGAGAGGGTGGCAAAGTCTATCAGTAAACACAGCTGCAAGTTTGAGTCTGCCAATCTCTGCTGCAACAAGGGCATCTCTGTGGTCTCCACTTTATTCATGAAGGCCTGGATGGATATAAAACAGTTCAGTTTTTTATTTATATGTCAAAAGTAGTTAGCCATTCTGCAGTGCATGGAAGCAGGTTTGTTAGCAACTGTACGTTTCAACACACAAAACACATTAAAATCCAAAAGTAGGCAATAACACACGCATTTTATTATTTTAGATTATATTTTAAAATCTTGTATGCATTTTTGGACTTATTCCTGCACTGCTTTTTGATTGAAAAGTGATGCAGGAATGAGTTTAGTTAGCTGACTGCAGCTGAGCAAATGAAGCTTCATTTACTGCAGCTGACTCGCCTTCAGCTTGTCATAGAGAAAAGAAAATACCTACAAATAATAGATTAAAGCAGAAAGCAAAGATTGAACAAAGTAGATTAACTTTAAAATGATCCAGATGAGTGGCATTATTCTATTTCTTTTAGGAGTAGAAATGGGTACAAAGTACTTTTTTACAATACCGGAGCAACTTGCTGAACGTTTCTTATCCCTTGGAGCATTAGACAACATTTCGTTCATAACTTTGGCACAAGCTTTATTCTCAGGAAATAAAAATGGAGCATTAAAATACCTGAAAAGCAGCTTTCTTTTCTTCCCCCACACTAAACCTGAGGTCAAGTCATTGTCCTCAGCCAAAAAGTGTGAAATTATTTCAACATATCCAGGGTTTTCTGCTGACTAAGGGAAGTTTGAGGACCAATTGCAAGTAATCAGCAGCACGAGAGAAACAGAAAGATGGCATTGTTTCCTTCTGCTTTTATTATGTTGCTTTATTTTTCAAATAGCTATTATAATAGAAGAATAAGGCACAGATGTACATACTGTAGCACAAAACACCAAGCTGGCCTGTGTGATAAGAACAAGGACACACTACCTTTAGCTCCATCAGTTTCTGTGTGTCTGGTGGTGTGCTTTGGGCCTTCTCTGCAATCGTCTCAAATTCATTACTGAGCCTGTGAGGAAAAAAAAGCATTGATTTAATGGCATGTGCCAAAGGTTTTCACAGACTTACAGTGTTATTATGGCACAGCTTAGAGCTTAAAGGATCCACTACCTGTATAGCATACACGCTAATTCTCTTCAGTGAGGCCATTACATTTGCCTTTGAGGGATTAAGTATCTTCACCTACTATTGGGCTTGCTAGGATGAAGACGTTGTTCATTTGTAATTTATAGGAGTTTTTTCATGAAAATACACAATTTTTATTGTCATATATTGAAAAAATGTATCATTATCATTTTTAATACCTTTTTGTAGGTATGTTCTTGTGCTTCAATACATATATTTTTCTTCTTAAATGTATTGCTTTGTGTCACAACTCTATTGTAACCATTTGTTATATTCAGGTTGCAAAAAGTATAAAAATTGGATTAAGCTAAAGTATAGTTATGCTTGAACAATTTTAATTAATTGCAAGTAAAAGTAGCACTCTATTAATTTACCTCACTGAGAGTAAAAAAGGACTTAATCTATAATTCACTAAAATTTGCTAAAAAAAAAAATAAATAAATAAAAAAACTAGTTATTTTGAGTGTATTTTTCAGTTTTCTGAAAAAAAGTACAACAACAAAGGTGTACAAGAGAAGCAGACATTTGTGTTATTATTTTACAGACTTTCTTGGCCACAGGGTATAGATTTGCTCCGATAAATATGAACCTGTATATTATAAACACAGTAAATATATGCTTTATTACTTTGTAAGTCATAGTTTGGCACAAGCACACTGTATTTAATAAACCAAATTAATAAAAAAATATCCCCCATACTGGTTAATAGATTTACATAACACTATATTATTCCCATGATAAACATCAAAAACATTTAAAAAAAAAAAAAAAAAAAAAAGTAGATGTATTTTTACAATCAACACTGGTAATGAAATATTGACAATCAATTGTGACTAATCTTTGTAGACATCCTGTTTCTGGTCGACTGGGTTTATAGTAATAAACTTTTATCATTTCTATTATCAAGGGTTATGAACTTGGTATCAGTTTAGAGTTGGTATTAAGAGAACACTGGTTTTCAGAAAGATTAGATTAGCTTTACATTTTAGGTTTTAACTCAGTGCTTGGAGATTTGTAAAATGTATTGAAATACAGTTCTTCTTTCAGAAATATTTGAGTAAAATATAATTTATAAGAGTAAAAGCAAAAGCACTGATTAAAAAGGCTTCTCAAAATTACAAGTAAAAAAAAGTTTCTCAAATACAGTAACAGAAGTAAATCTACAGTAACTAGTTACTGTAGATAACTAGTTGATTATAACTGGTTATAATCAACATCTTAGTGCCTGCAAAAAAACATCCCAATGGGTACAAATAAAACTGTCTAAACCTTATTTATTTTTTGTATAGCAGCCCTGAAGATACATGCATGTATGTGGGTATAAAAGAGTGATAGATAGACAGAAAGACAGACTTTTTGTTGAGCTCTTGATGGTCGTGTAGCATCCGGGAGATCAGTTTTTGCTGTAGATCCTGAGCCCGTTTGACTAGAGAGTAGACAAGCTTATGGGACTGAACCTCAAACATGCCAAGATGCACCACCTGAAGCCAAAAAATAATCATTCAGACATTATGAGACTTTCAAATCAAGCAGGAATTATGACTGTCCTAAAATAGTGTACTTGGTGGAGTAGTTCATCAGAGTTAGAAAATAAAACATTAGTGGCCTTGGTGTCTCTCTACTTCACAAAAAAGTGTCATGAGTCCCATCTAAGTGTTTGTAGGGTACATACAGCACATAACATCCTCTGAACGAAGCAATATATAACCTTTCTGGCTATAACTCGTGTATTTCTGGTGAATGTCCCTCTTCTGATTAAGTACCTTGCATGGTGTATACTTGATCTCATCAATGAGATGCTTGTAGTGGACCACTTCATCCATGATTTCTTGGAAGGAGTGCTGCTCACTGAGAAACTGCTCTATATCCTCCTCTGCTTGCCTGGACACCAGTGCAGTGTATTTATCATATTCATGGATGTATTCTTTGGGTTTTACACATTCAGCCCAAAACACCCTGCGCACCTCCTCCTGCCGGGGCTGAAGGATCTCTGGCAGGATGATTGGCTTTAAGGTGCTTCCGAACTCAGAGCCTGGCTGGAGGACAATAAGAAAAAAGAAAACAAGGGGCAATGAATGAGGTGTGGTTAGTTTTGCAACCCTCAATCCTTAAAATTACTATCTAAAAGATAAATCCAAATCTGAGTCTACCAATTTGCGAATAAAATTGCTAAAATATTTCAAGTTGAGTATGTTTTAGACCCCATGGTCTTATCGTTTTCCTCTTTGCTTCAGGCATTAGTGTCAAACATTGGTTTGTTTGCTCATTTGCATAAAATATACAATTGTGGATCTTGTAACTAATAAAAAGGTGACAAGACAACAACATTTTCTGTTTTGTGATTCAAAAATAGTCAGGAGTAATGCCATGCCAAGACTAGGACTAAAGTCTGTTTTAATCTGCAAACGCAAGAATTATGGTGACATGACTTCAGGAAAAACATAATAACCTCTAACATGGTTTAAAATGAATACACTGAATCAAACTGTTTCTGACGCACCATAAATGATATTGACAGCTGTATACAGATGTATGAAGGTGCTATGTCACCATCTCTTTCAAACAAAGCATGTTTACTTCCCATGACAATCATAGGCAAACAGATATGTATAGAAATCTGAACTTCATTAATTAAGGACTTGAAGCAGCACTGATTTTTAAGACTGCAGTAGCTGTATATGGGTGTAAAAAAATGACAGTGTTTCTTTTCCTTACCAGTTCTGGGTAAAGTTTGGTCTCAACTCGAGGAATTCTGCTGATAGACCTGAGCATGACCTCATAGACATCGAGAAGAGCCTCCTCATACTGTTTGAGGTCAGGCTCAAACTTTATCTCCCTGTCCTCCAGGATGAGCTTCAGTACAAAGCCAGGGTGCCCATGGGAGCGCTCTGACTGTTACAGAGAGCAGAAAAAGAAGGAAAACAGGACAACTTCAAGGGTCTACCTGTCTATTTAACTCAAAATCTTTACTGGAATAGCATATTGTTCCACTCTTCTTACTGGGTCTTGGCAAATTAGTTTTGTATAGTCTGATATTGAATCTATAGCGAAGCTCTGTAGCTGGGAGGTCATCAGTCCAGCTGCACAGTTGAAGAAGGATATCAGCTTGGTCTTGTTGGTGAGGGCAGGCACCAGCTTAAGCCTGCAGCCCCGGGAGAAAATTTGTTGCACATCAGGAAGCCAGCTGATGAAGAACAGGGCATGAAAGACAGTAATAGTATTTTTATATGCACACAAAAAAGTCATTTACAGAGCATTTAACCATTTGTTCAAACTTATATGGGATTAAAAGGGGACAAGGACCACTTCAACAATGACATATTGATTAAGTGCAGTTACAAAATCTCTTTTCAAGATACAAACACATTTTGATCTTAGCCTTACTGTTGCTTACACACATGGAGTTTATTTCCTTGATTTCTGGCTATTCGTTCCAATGCAGGAAAGGCAGAATCAGACAAGGATCTAATATGCCAAGATTCCCAGACTACCCGCTTTGAATTGTAAAAGTATCTCTTCATTTAGTGATCATGTGGGCTTACTTCTTTAGGAGGATACCTCTTGCATTTTCTACATGTCTGTTGACAATCTGCTGAAACACAGAGAGCTCCATGGACTCCTCTCTGCTGTGGAATTCTTCTGCATCGATCAGACGGGTGTTTCTGCAGGAAGAAGAAAAATCCCAGGAGGATAAATGGAAATATTTTGAATACATTTTTTAATTAAAATAAAAAAACAGAAACCACATGCATTCAGAGCTGTGAGACAGTACATTATCTAAGTGCCCAACCGAGTTTTGCACAGAGCTATGTTACAAGAGCTTTAAACATTTATATTTATTAGGTTAAAGATAAGAAGCACTGGTTCATAAATAAAAACATCTGCAGGGTGGATCAGCAGTTCGAGCAGTCAGTGGTTTGCACTGCTGCCACACAGCCAGGAGGTTCCTGGTTTAAATTCCAGAGGGACAGGGCCTTTCTTTGTGGAACTTATTCTCTCTTTGCATGCATGGATTCCCTTCTGATGAACCGGCTTCCCCCCCACAGTCCAAAAACATGCTCTTTGGTTAACTGGTGACCCCTAAAAGCCTGTGGATGTGAGTGTAAATGTCTTTATGTATCAGCCGTGCAATTGGAACCAGTTATAGGTGTGCACAGCTCTGCGCTATGACAGGTGGGATCAGCCCCAGTCCAACTCACTATCTCTTGTCACTTGTTAACATGATCCATTGTGATCTTAGAATTAAGGCCACCTTGACTTGCGAGAAGTTTGTGGAACAATCTTCTCATGGTCTGCTGCCTCTGAGGATCAGCACTGAATAACTGGAAGAAGGCGGCTTGACGGACAGCTTGACGGATGATGCACAATACTTTTCTCTAAGTAGGCATTTTCATTTTATGTGTTCATGGGACTTTTGGCAAAAAAAATTGTGTGTATAAATCCTTAAACGGCTGCAATATGTACAATTATTTGAAATGTTGCAAGACATTCTACCATCATAGTGATTTACATGTGTATGTAGTGTTCTGATACCTATGAGGCTTATTCACAGCTGTCTGCTTGTTAAATGATCCATCAATGACTACTTATGATGTTTTTAGGGAAAAAATTATTTAGATATTAACCCTACCTTTACCCATCCCGCCGGCGGGATCAAAATACCACTTATTTTTAAATGACTGGCATTTACAAACCATTTGTCCTATCTAGAAGCGAAAAAACATTGGTGTAATCGTTAAATTTTCAAGTTTCCAACGGTACCTGAATATATCACAAGTAATGTGGGCATTATATGAGCAGCGACACCTGCTGTCAGAGCCTTGAAGACCTGTTACAGGGCAAACTTTTCCCAGCAAAGTGTCGTTTTTAAAAAGGAAAGAGTGCTTTGCAGATTGCTTCTGCAGTGTAGACTTTAAATTAACAATATTAATAATATAATAAATATTAATCAATATTTAGAATTTTTTATGTTCATTTTTCTTTTTTCTAATGATTTTTAGCTTTAAAATTTTGTTACACTGCATAAATACATAACTATGGTACATCAGTCAATAGCCATGGTTGTCCTGTATTTATAGAGGTGCTGGACTTCATATTGCAGAGTAAAATGAGACCATGGTGAGTAAAAATCTGAGAGAAGCAAAAACGGCCTGGAATTCCAAATATCAAACAAGGTCTCAGAATTTGTAGATTCTTTGAATGTAGTACCACCACCACTATTTTTCCTGTGTTTCTTAGGTTTGAGGGTACCTGAAAATGTGCACTAATTCCTTATTTTTATTTTTTAATTATAAAATCAAAAAAATTCAATGTCTGTTTTTCATTTTTTTATAATGATTTGTGGCATGTAAATTTTGTTACACTACATGTAGAACAAGTTGAGTTACATCAGCCTATAGCCATGGTTGTCCTGAATCTATAGAGGTGCTGGACTTCATATTGCAGAGAAAAATGAGACCACAGTGAGTAAAAATGTGGGGGAGGCAATAAACGACCAGAAACTGTTTGGGATTTAGAGGGTTAAATAATCCTGTCATACTCTGTAGACATCAACACTTTTTCCTTAAACTTATCTGCATATTTTTATCCATGCACATTAAACTAAGATATATCTGACAAATTCAACATCTTAAATTAAGTTTCTCTTAAAATTTAAAACAAACATCTGTTATGACTGTGGGTCATTCATTTATTGTAGGCTATTGTTGTTTTTATTGTGAAGAGGAGCGTTTTTGTTTCTTTTCCTCCGCCCTCCCTCTGTGTCCTTTCCAACCTATGCTGCAGGTGTGGAGTGTCGGGATTGGACAGCAGCAGACAGGCGCACCCGACGCTGACTGGAGGAGTTCGGGCGAGTGAGGCCGTCTGATTGGCTGTGAGCTGATGGCCGGCGTTTTAAAAATGACTGCAGGAGAGGAAACGCCGACCCTCCTCCTTCCTCCCTCTCAACTGACGCCACCAAACAGCTTGTTGTAAATCGTGTCTTGTGTTAACTATGGTTGTGTGAACTTCTGAGTATTTTCGTTCAAATTAAGAAAGAAAGAATTTAAGTTTAGAATATTTGGTAAGCTAGGTGAGAGTAAAGCTTGGTTTTCGTTTTCTCCTGTTTTTTTTAGGGAGTCACTTTAGGTTTGTACGTTTTCTTTTCCTTTAGAAGTTAGGTAAGGTTTTTTTATTTATAAGAGTGTTTTGTTGTTTTATTCTTTTGCTTACTCTCTCCGAGGTAATTTTGATTTAGTTTGTAAAAAGAAAAAAAAAGAAGAATATTAAATTTAATTGTTTGGACTAAAAAAATCTTGTGTTTTTTTGTGTTTTTGCATTGGTGACAACTTGAGAGTGACAAAGGAGTGGTCATTTTTATGTTTCCTCCAGTATCCCCTAGGCTGGTCGTAACACATCTAAAGGTGACTTCCATTAAATAAAACAATCATTTCAGTATACTTACTTGTAACAAGCATGCCAAAGAAAAAGCACCTGCTGCATCGTGGGGTTAATACAGTGAAGCTTTTGTCTTATCTTCTTTCGTGCATTGATAAATGCTTCATTCCAAGGTTTTGGTATCATCTCCATTCTGACAGCAAAAGGGGAAAAAAGACAGTATAAGCACCATTTGCCCCCCCCCCCTTTGGCAAGATGTATGATTTGTTATTCTAAAGGTTTTCATCAGTTCAAAGTAAAAACAAATGCTCTAAGTGACATGTTGATGGATGCTCCTGTATAGAGTATGAGTTATAGTGGAGAAATAGTGTTAGATTAAACATTCTCACTCAAGCCTGTGTGGTGGAAGTTCTTTCATTTGGTCCTCTTCATTTTTCCTTGAATCTCTAAATGTATATTTCACTGCAAATGCAAATAAATGTAGATTAAATATCAGAAAATACCCTGTCTATATTGATGCTTTGACTTTAGTTTCAGTTAAGAGGTTAAGAGTGTATGAATCTTGTAATAAGTGATTTACAGATTGCCTTCTTGACACCGAGTAGGTAGTCCTCCTTAATTTCATTCTCGAGTGACTCCATTGTCTTCAAGCTCTTTAGATGGGAGGGGACCAAGGCCTCAATATTTGCCATCCAGGAGTCTTCCATAGGAGCAACTTTCTGCAGGTCTATACCGTTCTGGATGAAGTATTCATATCTCTGAGGAAATTACATCAGAAATATTTACACTAACAACAATGACATTTAGGCCCCGTTTACACAGAGACGTTTTCACCAGAAATGGAAAGGTCTTTCCTTTGCGTTTTCCAAAGCAATCTGCGTTCACATGGAGATGCCAGAACGACTGAAAACGCTGTAGTGTGCATGCCAGTCCAGTAGATGGCGATGTAGGTTTGCAGGGAAACAGCGGTGTTACAACACACGTACGAAGAAGAAAAACTTTTCCCAAACAACAATGGCGAGTGGACGCACAAAGACGCAGGAGTTTCTTGTCTAGACAACAAATCTGTCTGGATAGATTTGTCTGGATAACAAACTGAGCATGGTAAGCAGCACATGTTACTCAGTAGACGGCCGAAGCTGTTGTTGTTCCTGGTATGCATGCACAGCCCTCATGTAAAAGAGTACTGCGCATGCGGTGACGTCAGCGTTTCACCCTGAAACGCTCTATATCTCATCTACATGGAGCCGAAACGAATCTGTCTTCAAAGCTTTCCACTCTGGACCCTGGTTTCAAAAATTTGCGGATTCAGGCACTGCAGGCACCGTTCTTATGTAAACAGGAGGCGAAAACGCAATGGAAACTCTCCGTTTTTGGCGGAAAACGGAGCCGTGCAAACAGCCCCTTAGACTCTGAAAATTGAGTTTAGACACACAAAGAGTAAGAAAAACAAAATTGCATCTATGGAAAAACACTTCTACATCAAGCATGAATAACAGAGGGATGTTGTTACATATGCTACATAGTATTAAGTGTACAATGCATTTTACCATTTCACTGTTTTTCATTGCTGTAACTTTAGAGAGGTCACATTGTGCAGAGCCATCATCCTCTTCAGGCTGGCTAAAAGGACAGAAACAAAGGGTAAAATAAATTATTTCTGACATGTACCGAGTAGATGAGAGGGTTGGAAAGAGTACAAGAACACTGTAGTAAAGATTAAGAATAGTTCCTTTGGTTCAAATTTACTCCAGTAGAGGTAAAAACTTTTCATCCATAAATCTACTCAAGCAAAAGTAAATACTGTAGTTCTTTTTAAGTTCATCCAGCGTACCAAGAGGTAAATTATGAGACATGAGGGGTTAAAAAGAAAAATCAGATCTTTGTAACTGTAAAAACAAGAGAATATGACTCTATCATTTTGTTTACTTTAAGGAGCTCTCTTTTAAAATTAAGTGCAATGAAACTGCTAATTTTGAATGTAATGTGGCATCCGTCTCTGCTATCTAGTGCTGACTCTCATATGGAATCCAAACCAAGTAAATGGTAAGTGGTGAACACTTTGAATTGCATTGAAAATGAGATGACCAAGGACTTATGAGAGACAGGTGTCATCTGCGGCTATTCAACTTTGGCACCTCTTTCTGCAAAAGTAGATCACTGGATAGCAACCCTCAACTGTTTTTATCTGTTTATTGTACATTTTGCATTATAATATTTTAATTATTAGAAAAATAAATATAAATTTTCGTGAGAAAAGCCAGTCATATTCACATCCATAACTAAAAGCTTTAAGCTCCTTGGTCACCCTTTTTCTGTTCGTTTGAACTCACTGATGGTTGCAATGTGAAAAGTAAAACCTGATAAAAAAAAAAAAAATTATCAACAAAAAAACTGATAAACTTTCAGTAAAACAAATTACTGTAATTAGTTACTTTCGACTCCGGTGTTGCTTCAAAATGAAATTACTCTTGAGAGTTCTCTTTGTAATGGTCTATGCCCTCATTCTCTGTGGTGTAATGAAGCAGTCAGGTACTGCAGCCTGATATTCCCTGTTTTTTCTAATCCACAGAGGACACATTAATGTTGGGACAGATACATGACTGAAAATAGACTTCGGCTAAAAAAATAGAAAACTCTGTGTAACTAACCATATGAATTTAACTAGGGTTTCCCGCAGAATCTTCTGTTTCTTTAGTTGGTTTTTGATTTTGGTGCGAGTGCTGTTTCTCTGCTTGAAGGGCCCAGAAAACTGAGCTAACTTCCTTCGCTGCAGCAGGATCTGGCCTCCTTTATAACTTTTACCTGGTCCACAGTCTGTCCCATCCATCAGGCAGTCCCCTACAGTACACAGAGAACAAAAAAGTTCTTAACTA
This sequence comes from Cetoscarus ocellatus, assembly GCA_037902135.1. Classification (NCBI taxonomy): domain Eukaryota; kingdom Metazoa; phylum Chordata; class Actinopteri; order Labriformes; family Labridae; genus Cetoscarus; species Cetoscarus ocellatus. The sequence goes on from JBAMNC010001855.1 coordinate 310,004, forward strand.
ATTGCCATCATATTTGCATATTTGCATATTTGCATATACAGCAGTTTTATGATGACCCCTTCTTGTATGCACAGCATCTGTATTTTTCTAGGGATGCACAATACTAACTACAAAGTATTAAAATCAGCAGATAACAGCTTTAATGTCAGTTAAGGTTAGGAATAGTACTGTATGACAAGATGGTAAGGTAAAGCATGCTTCAGCTAAAGTCCTTTGCCCTGCAGGCTAAAGTTTTACATCTGCACCTAAACAAGTTTTGAGCTTTATCAGGATTATGTAAGGGAATCGTAGGCAGGGTACAACCTGGACTTGTCACCAGCCAATCACCGGAATGCCATACAGAGACAGACAGCCGTTCATACATGCACTCATGCCTAAGGGCAACTGAGGACCCATTTATAACAACGAAAACACCCAAAAACAGTTTTTTTTGCGTTTGCGCCTTCTGTTTACACAAGAACAGTGCCCGGAGTGTCTGAATCTGCAAACTTTTGAAAACAGGGTCCAGAGTGAAAAGTTCCGAAAACATTTTCATTTTCATCTCCGTGTAAAAAAGGATTGCCTTTTTCAGGGAAAACAGGGAAGCGTAGCAGATGCACGGTACTCTTTCAGATAACAGTAGCGCACCCATGTAGGAACAACAAAAACAGCTATGGTCAACTACCAAGCAATGTGTGCTGCTAACTCTGCTCAGTTATCGCTACGCCAACAGATTGAGGATTTTCTGCATCAATACTCTGACTTGTTATATGCCCCAAGGAAACTACAAAATTGCATTGCCAACTACTGGCCTGGCATGCACGCGTTTTCAGTAATTCTCACAGATCTGTGTGAACACGCATCATTATCACATCATCTCCGTGTGAATGCAGAGCTCCTCTGAAAACGCACAGGAAAAACCATTCCGGTTCTGGTGACAACGCTGCCATGTTAATGGGCCCTCAGAACTAGAAGTGCTCTGAGAGCACAAACCTCCACCAAGGCATTTTCAACATTGTCAGGCAAGTTATTGCATATATGTGGAAAACTGCCCTATCTTGCAAATCCATTAAAACTTTGTGGATCTGTATTTGGATCCAGATAACTACCAGAATCAAATAATTTCTCTCTTGAGCCATGACCAACATTCCCTGAGAATGTCAGCAGAAGCCATAAAGAACTTACTGAGTTAGGAACGAAAATGTGGAAGATGCCCTATCTCGCAATGTTAACAAACCACTAAAAAAATTTTGGACTGCATCTATATTTGGATCACCGCCAAGGTCTAATCTTCTTTCTTGTGACATGACTAAGATTCTATGAAAATTTAAACAAAAATCAGTATCAGTTTTTGAGTTATTCTGCTCACAAACAAACAAGGAAACTAACAAATGCCAGCAAAAACACAACCTTTGCAGCGGTAATTATCAGTTAACCCAATCAGCATAGTGTTTGGTCCTTCTGTGAGAGGAAAGGCAGTACTTGAGGCACACCCACTTATGCACAGAGAGAACAGCTCCATACAGAAAGGTCCTGTTTGACTGGAACTATCCAACAGTTCTCTTAATGTGAGGCATAAGCCTCCCTGCTTGCACCACAATGCAGCCCCTTTAAAAACAACATAAAAGGTTATATCTGTAAAAGAAAAAGAATATGTTCATCACTTTCATTCATGGTGGACTCAAATGTTGTTTCCCTAATTCTGAGATTGTTTCTAGACCAAATGTCCTGCCACAATAACAGTGACGTGAAGTGGCTGGTTAAGGGAAGCCCTGTGTGTTCTTTACAGTAAATTTGTATAGTAGTATCTGTTGAAATTACATGGAAACATGGGTAATAGGCAGCAATTGTGCAGTCCTGCTTTATTTCCTTGTTTTGTTTACTTTGTTTTATACCATAGTGTGGGTGAATACTCGATTCTGATTGGCTGCAGGCTGTCCGTTAAAAAGTGTTATAGGACACCTATAAAAAAAAGTTCCGCTTAAATAGCCTAATTGTTATAAATTATTGCGCTGGCTCAAACACTACTTGGTAACCGTGGCAACAGAAACTCAGAACATACGTTAACATACGTTATTTCACAGTTTATTTATCACAAAGGCAAGACAGTAGACAAAGTTAGGAACGAAAATGTGGAAGATGCCCTATCTCGCAATGTTAACAAACCACTAAAAAAATTTTGGACTGCATCTATATTTGGATCACCGCCAAGGTCTAATCTTCTTTCTTGTGACATGACTAAGATTCTATGAAAATTTAAACAAAAATCAGTATCAGTTTTTGAGTTATTCTGCTCACAAACAAACAAGGAAACTAACAAATGCCAGCAAAAACACAACCTTTGCAGCGGTAATTATCAGTTAACCCAATCAGCATAGTGTTTGGTCCTTCTGTGAGAGGAAAGGCAGTACTTGAGGCACACCCACTTATGCACAGAGAGAACAGCTCCATACAGAAAGGTCCTGTTTGACTGGAACTATCCAACAGTTCTCTTAATGTGAGGCATAAGCCTCCCTGCTTGCACCACAATGCAGCCCCTTTAAAAACAACATAAAAGGTTATATCTGTAAAAGAAAAAGAATATGTTCATCACTTTCATTCATGGTGGACTCAAATGTTGTTTCCCTAATTCTGAGATTGTTTCTAGACCAAATGTCCTGCCACAATAACAGTGACGTGAAGTGGCTGGTTAAGGGAAGCCCTGTGTGTTCTTTACAGTAAATTTGTATAGTAGTATCTGTTGAAATTACATGGAAACATGGGTAATAGGCAGCAATTGTGCAGTCCTGCTTTATTTCCTTGTTTTGTTTACTTTGTTTTATACCATAGTGTGGGTGAATACTCGATTCTGATTGGCTGCAGGCTGTCCGTTAAAAAGTGTTATAGGACACCTATAAAAAAAAGTTCCGCTTAAATAGCCTAATTGTTATAAATTATTGCGCTGGCTCAAACACTACTTGGTAACCGTGGCAACAGAAACTCAGAACATACGTTAACATACGTTATTTCACAGTTTATTTATCACAAAGGCAAGACAGTAGACAAAACATGAGTGATTTTATAGTTTCCTTTAACCTATTTGGTGAATTTGATCATTTTGAATACTGGGATGCAGCAGAAGAGAAAGAGGAAAGAGAATATAAGAAGAAGGAGATGCGACACAACGATGTGACACCGGAGGAATTGAACAATTTAGAGGATGACAAGGAAACTATCTGTGGACTTTGATTCTTTGAAACAAAATTTCGCATCATCGTCTGGACACACACAAGAGGTGCACTTGCCCTCTGAAAAGATACTTTGTATCACGTAACATAATGTTATGCAATCATCTCACTTCCCTCCACTGATTAGGCCTAATATCACAGCTATGGCCAGAGCCGGTTACCTTGGCAACGTGTCACAACGAGAGATATTAGCCTAAATAGTCCACTCAGCCGCTTCTTGTGAAAAACTTAGAATTTTAACGGTAAAAACCAACATTAACGTATTAATAATTGATTTAATAATATTATTTCGTCAGTGACCAGGGTATAAGCGGAATAATGTCCATTATCAGAAATGAATGGACTTCGCGGATGCAACTGTTCGACGCGGAGGCATTAATTTCTGATAATGGACACCTCATCGGGCATAATCCCTTACTTAAATGAGAGACATTCACAGATAAAAACTTCTGAAAATGAACTCACTATTACCAGGTGCTTTAGTCCGTTGGAGTCTCCGGTTGAATGGGGGGTTGAGTGAAAATAACCGTCTGGTGTCCATCCACGGCTGTGGGTATTTGGTCTGGAGATGATGGAGTTAACCGACAGTTAAGGTTTCACACATTAAGCTATTAAAACATTCAACATTAAACTCACTATAATGAATGTTAAAATAGGCAAACTGAATGGTTAGCCTTTTAAATGTATGCTTCAAAACGTCGTCCTATTACGCTCATACCTCACTGAAAATACGCAGGTGCAGTTAATAACTAATCAAACGGAATACAACACAGGGAAGTTAAGTTCGTTAAAAGTTAAAACGTTGGCATTAGAACAATATCAAACTTTCTCCAACCAGCATAACGTAGTTTTCTGCTCTTACCTGTGATATATTAGGTAATAAAAATGTCCCACTTTCGGGTTTTTTGGCTTTCTCCGCAGGTGAACTCATGTTGGTATTTCTGTCTGTGTTTCATTAGCGAACGTTAGCTCCACAACGCCTGTGCCGTAGCTAGGGCCGTTGCTAAGGAAGCAATGATGAGCTTCCTGAGCGCTTGAGAGAAAAACCTAAAACTTAGGAAGTTTTGGCTCACTTCTCAAAAGTTTTATCGCGATTCTCTTGTGTAGGTTACTTAAGAAAAACGTAGTTTCATTTTTTTTCACAGAATATCCCCTGTTAGTTAATTAGGTAAAAAAAAACAAAAAACTGTTGGTGCCTCGACTCCTATGATGGAATAGTCCATTTTGCGCGCAGGGGTCAGCAGAATACTATCGATGAAATAAAATGAGAGGTTGGTCCATTGTTAAAGAACTTATAGTTATACATAATAGAGAAAACTATTAATGTTTGTCATGCTTGTAAAAATCTCTTTGGTCTAATAGTTGTAAGTAACTGACTGCAGTAAAACTTCCCAAATGGAAGAGTCCGCCCCCGCTTTTTGATTCCCTCAATATTGTAGGCGTGTACCAGCCCTACCTAGTAAAATTAGATATGAGGAAGCCTATTTACCAAAGTTTTAAGATGCACTGTAGAATAAAAAGACAGGATGTGAAAAGAAAAAATAAACTGTGTAAACGTTTTCAAAATACCACTAAAATGAGAGCTCAAATCCCTATTAACCGAGCCACCCAGAAAATACAGTCTCAGCCTGTATTTTGCAAGAGGTCATATCGTGTTTTTTTTTTTTTTTTATATGCCTTTTATTGGGTTTAGCCTGTCTCATCTGTGTGATAGAGCACCTCTGTGAACAAAAAATCACTTCTCCTTCCCCCCATAGCACTAGTGGCTGCCTAATACATTCCCCTCAGTATGACATCCTATTGTTTTGTCCTCAGTATTAGCCCATTAAATAGCTGGAGCAAGCTGATTGCAGAGTGTTAAGGAGGGGTCATCTACTACATTTGAAATGCGACTATTTTTTTTCTTGATACATGCTATGGGGGCCAGATTTAAAGAAATAAATGGTTAAATGTAAACATTTTGGTCTAAATAAAATAATGATAGTTTGATATTTTTTATTTTTTTTCAAACTGCAGGTATTTCTCTGCCTATAAAACTAAGATCAGTTCCTATCACTCATACTGCAACTGCAGTCCCTTGAGACAGTTGCAATATCATGGCTGTTTCTCTCTGAGGCTGTCTTGTTTCCACTACGGGATTAAATCCAATAAACCAACTTTTCTGGTAGAATGTTGGCTAAAATGGCTGATGGGTGGATTCCTGTAAAGAAGATGAAACACAGAGTCATTGCTGATAAAATAATATATATTATAAACCCAACTGTTTGGGGGTTTAATTGACGGATGTAGGTTTAATGCCAAAAGTACATCCTTAAAACCACAACAAAATTTTTCTCATCTAGTTTTCTGAATTTCATAACATAATTGAAGCCATACAGGAAGCTGTGGGGGGCCTGATGTGACCCCTGGGTTACCAGTTGATAATCACTGGCAGAGGTAAGAATGACTGTGGAGTTGTTGACAACATGGCATCACGCAGCGCTGAACTGACCAATTAGAGCAGACAGGGCCAAAATGCGGAGAGCCTTAAGAGGAAAGGAGCTCCAAGATCATCTCAGACACAGAGAGAATACAGCTGTATCAGGGGTAGTCTGTATATGAAAACTTAATTTTTTTTAACATTAGTGATTGCGAACAAACCTTTGATTAAAAATGATTACATGAACCAATTGTTAAGCAAAAATGTGATCTCAAAGTATACCCAGTCTGACATAAAACTTTTCTAATACATAATAAGATAAATGAGTCAAAAATGAGTTTAAACAAAACAGAATTCAAATCTTACTTCACAATGTCATAATAGTGACCATAAGGAATCACACTATGGTAGTACTCAGTCCCTCTGCATTGACAGTTTTAAATAGTGACTTAAAATGGGGATTATTTTTGGCTGATGCAGGCCCTGTATTCTGCATTGTAACAGAAAGAAAATGCAGCAGTTTAAAAATAGAAAGCTAAGTCAATTATTTTGGACCAAATCTTTGGTAACAATTTACATTAGCAAAAATGTATTTATAAAAAAAAGTTTTTAATGGTATGTTGTTGAATTTTATGTACACTGCTTACATGTGTCTTGATAATTGCAATGGTTTTTACAATTGTAAATGAAAATCAGGAACATTTTGGAAAGTACTGAATACATTGAGATCCAAACTATGACTTTAAATCAAATCAAAATATGTAAAAGCTTTTTCATCAAGTTTTTTGAAACATAAATCCACAGGAGACAAATATTGTTTTGAATACATTTTACTTTCAATAAACAGTAAATACATCTCAGAGGGTGTGTTTCAAGGTATTGCTGTTGTCAGGGACAAACCTCCTATCTCCAAAATTGCTACCTTTAAGGAAATGGGGAAAAAAAACACCCTACTGATGAGTGAATACAATTGTCTTGACTAAGAATCTTTTTTTTGTTCTTTGAGTTGGTTAAAAGCTTCAAAAACGTACTCTCCAACATGGAAGGTGACCAACAGCAGTGTTATATGAAAAAAAGAATAAAAATAACATAAAATGGAGAAATGAGGTTTGTGCCCAACACCAGTGATGTGTAACCTTCCCTCATATGATTACTAATGTTAAAACATCAAAAAGCAAAGAGCAACAGCTTGTAAACTTTACTGGGCGTATGGCATCACTTGTATAATAGACTCTGCTCAAGAAGAACTGCTCAGTTTCCAATATAAAGCTCAATTTTTTCTGTAAATCATTTCCCTCTTTATATCAAATAAAAACTATTAATACCACTATTTACATGACAATAAAAAAGGATAACCAAGACTTATGTTTACTCATATAAATGAGGAATTTAACAAAGAATATTCTGTATAAACATTTAAGACTGTTTATATAGTAGAAATAGAACCACTTTCTGACAACTTACATCCCCGTAAAGACTGAAAAGAGATTGGTGCTTTAGTACAACAACTTTAATAGGCAACCAAATAGATTAACCTGTTAAAATCATTTGAAAAAGCATACTCTATTCTCAGTAGTTGCTAAACATTTTATTCCAAATAAAACTCTTATCAAAAGTGTTACATGTGCCTATTGATACAGTCTTCTCAATGTAAGGCATCAAATTATCTGGTAAGGGCTTAGAGTTGGTCCTGGAAAACACATTTCTGGTCTGCCACGGTAAGAAAGTAGAACAAAAAATGACACTAGTCAGGCCAGTGTTTTGCTTTGTGGAGGTGCAGAAGCTGTTTCATTAAGCTGTAACAGTAATTTTATAGCTGTTCCCACTAGCTGGATTTCTTCAGCCCAGGCAGTGTGAGCTCAAACCTTATGAGTGGAGAGAATTGTAACATTAGTAAAACAAAACACCTCAAGGGGACAGCAATGATATTAACTGACTGAAAAGGTAATCATATGTTACACACATGCATTTTAATATATATTATATATATCAGTCAGAAAACATATTTCCTTTCATATAGACAGGGGTCAAAGTGCATTTTCAACCTGGTCCTGATATTTGAATCCATCCAAAGGGAAACAAATGTGTTTTGTGAAATGCGCTTTTATGCAGTCAGTTGGAGTTTTAGATGGGTATATTTATAAAGCCATCACATCAATCGGTGAGTGTAGCGTAAAAAAATGCAAGCCTTAAAGAACATTTGGTGTTGCTCAGGAAGTGCAGCTTCTGTTCTGCTGCGCTGTAGTGGAGAGCGTACTGCGCTATGGGCTCTCTGCATGGTTTGGGAACCTCACAGATCATCTGAAGGCACAAATCAACAGGCTCATACACATAGCAATGAAGATCACGGGAGTCCGCCAACATCCCAGTCCTCAAGACATTTTTCACCAAACCATAATTAGTCAGGCACAAAGGATCAGTTCAGACCCAACCCATGTTCTTCACACAGAATATCAGCTCCTCCCCTCAGGTAGACTGTACAGAGTCCCTCTCAGCAGACATAACCGCTTCAAGAACTCTTTCTGTCCATTAAAGCCCTCAACAATACCTAAGCATGTAGACATACCTGATTCCCTGTCATTCTGATATGCAATGATTTTTATTGTTGTGTACCACAGATGTACAAAGGGTAATGTACAGTTGATGTATGTATTAACCTTTGTCTCTCTTTCATGGCAGTTTAGGGTGTTTTCAACATGTGATTTTAGTGTGTTTTCAACATCTGCATGGTTTTAGTCTGTTTCAATGTACAGTGCCATGAAAAAGTATTTGCCCCCTTCCTGATTTCTTATCTTTTTGCATATTTGAGAGAATGTTCGGCCATCAGTTCGTGACCTCAAGCTCAAGCTCACTTGGATTACGCAACAGGACATGCTGTGGCTGGGTTAAAATAGTTTTGAGCAGAAGAGTGGGCTAAAATTCCTCCACAGTGATGTGAAAGACTTATCACCAGTTATCACAAATGCTTGAATGCAGTTATTGCTGCCAAGGGTGGCACAACCAGTTATTAGGTTCAGGGGGCAATTATTTTTTCACATAGGGTCATGTAGATTTGGAGAGCTTTTCTCCCTTTCATCAATGCACTCCCAATTTCATGATGACCTACTTGAAAAATTCCCTGACATACTTGTTCACAGATTTAGAGCATTTTACTCGATTTCTTTTGACGCAAAATCCCTGTTGCAAATCAGAAACGTCACCAGGAACACCCCTCACATGAAAACTCCAACTTAAGCAGTTGAAGGATCGTCAGCAACCAACTTTACTTTTTTCCAACTTTTCTGCAGCACAGCAATGACATCTTAGTTCTGAGGTTAATAAACCACACCATCTGTTGGTCTGGCAATGAGGGGTCGGGGAAGGAAAACATTAGGGGTCTACCAAGTACATAGTTAATACTGAGTAAAAAAAAATACCCTGCTGTTTGCTTTCATACACGTAGCTCACCTCAGTAAATATATTTTCAGGGTTTTGTGAATGTGATTTGTGGGAAACAGAAATTCTGGACATTTAACATACCTTGACCATGAATTGTGTGGCATTTTTGTAACATCACCTGAGTGCCAAATCAGTTTTAAAGCTCATGAAAACTGTCAAAGAAATCAGTGGAACGAAGTTTTAACTATACCCAAAGTTTGTGCTTTTCAATCAGGAAGCTACTTTCTTCCTTTCATCATAAACGAATTTTTGACGTAATGAATTCAAATGCAGTATGCTGCTAATTCTTAATTGCATGGGTACTTCTACTGCATGGATTTTACAACTTCATCATGATCTATATTTTTCTCATTAAAGCAAACAATAAATTACAAGTGAATACAAGGTTTATGCATGAGGAAAATAATGGAGAAGGAAACATTTCTTTATATGATTCACTTTAGGAGAAAAAAAACAATATGTCAAGATTGTAGCTACATTGTCAAGAATAAAACTGTGACTTCAAGAGAAAAGTAATGTTAAAATGCAAGAAAAAAAAATGTTGAAACAAAAGTTAAAACTAGAACTAAAGTGTAATCAAAATGTTGAGAATATTGTGAAATACAATATTGAGAGTAAGGTCTACTTTTATATTTCAACTTGATTCTTTACATTTACTTTTTTTTTCTTGAAATACAACGTGAAAAAAATGCAACATGAAAAAAAACATCTTCCTCCTCTCAGTATACTTATTTTTTCAACTTGTCTCTAAAATTCTCTCATAATACATCAGTCAAGAACGTTTTTCTTGAATATCAATGCAACAACAGCATCAATCTTAAAATAATGAACTGTAGAAACCAAAGGTCTGTGTTTCCATTGACATTACTTAGCTGTCTATTTACTTGACTGTGTTTCCTCACAATGACCAGCAGAGGGCAGTAGCTGCTAATAGTTCAGACAAGAACTAACCAGAGTGTCCTCTAACAACTTTTAAAAATTGACAATGATTGTCTGGATAACCACGTGAAGATGAATGTTAAAAATACTGGCCCACATTTAAGGGGGGAAACTATTTTTAATAGAAAATATAAAGATATAAGGGACAAAAAAAATCATCAGTTTGTCCTGTAACAAACTTAAATGCTAACAATTGAGACAAGACTTGATAGGACTTGAATTCATTACTCAGTAATACTGTATGTTTCACTTTACATCCCTTTGCTGGGAAATAGAGTGAACAGTCGCAGGTTAAAGGAGTAATAAAACTACATAAAGAGCGTCTGGTAATGACACACCCACATAAAATGACAGGCATGCACCAGACTAACAGGAAATGCCAGCTGTGCACTGGGACAAGCACACCTGAAGCAGCAGCAATGAACACCTGATCAATTCTCAAACAATTCTCTCTCCAGGCACTCTAGTATCGAGGCTTGCTTCATTTAGGGGAGGAGCCAAAAATGATGACGTCCGAAGCCTCGCTGCCTGGCTGTACCACGTGCCACTGCTTCGGGAAGTGGTTCAGATTTTGACGCGAGGTTTGACAGCGATATAAACCCCTCAGGCTCCATTCAGACTGTGAGTTTTTGAAAGAGAGTTACAGTCAGCTGAGAGTTTGGATAGCGTTATATAGTTTTGAGATAGTTTGGAGAGTTTAGAGAGAGAGTTAGAGAGATTGATTGAAGATTTAGGAGAGTGAGGAGAGGATAGGTAAGAGGATGGAGCCAGGTAGGAAAAGGAGCATTTCCCCTGTGTGGGAACATCTTGATTTGATTACTCTTAATAAGGCAAGTGAAATCGAACAATATTCCAGACACACTAGGTTTGCTTATCAAGAAATGTATTTTCACTGTTTCTTATTTTTATTCAAAGGTGAGGTGTTTTGTGTGTGTCCAAATTACACAAGCGTATTAAAGTGCCATCTTCCTAGTTCAACAAGCACTTCACTGTCCTCTGCTTGCTTAAGCCCTTGACACTTTCCTGAAGTGAAAGAAAAACATGACACAACCTGCCACATCATATGCTGGGCTACTATCATTATACGAAAACACAGTACATTCAAAAAATATTGTATCACACACATATGTGATAAATTATGTAGAGAGATTACTCGGTCATAGACTTTTTTTTTTTTTTTTAATTTTTAATTCTCAAGAGCCATAACAGACAATGCATCACACATTATGTGGTAAAGATAAAGGGGCCTGTGATTATACACCTGGCCAGTAGGTGGTTTCGTGTGCACATGAAGCTTCAAGAGATGAACCCTTTCTCGAACCAATTGGCTCAAGTGGTTCAATCCCTCGTGAGGCTTCATCTCACCATCACTAATGTTCTGTGTGTGCTTGTTGAACAAGCTGAGTGATTAATACTGTAACTTATTAAGCGTTCAGTGTTTTAATATACTTACTTACTCGTGGTCCTCAGTGGTAGCGTTCTGTCTGAGGGTGTGTGCGCGCGGCGGCAGCCATGCCGCGGGAAACAGTTGGACCAAACCACTGCGAAGATCATGGGGAGGGGGGGTTGTAATCTTTTAATTGTTCAAATTGTCAAATAATGTGGTTTTAAGAAGCGTGACTTGTATTTTACAGTCAACAAACGTTACTATACTTTTACAGAAAACTTTTATTTGTGTTTACAACGGGATTTTTTGGGGGGACAACTTTATGGAAGGGGGGGACACGACCCCTGTATCCCCCCCGGGATTAGCGCCTATACCTATGGGGGATTGTTTACCTATATTCATTTGTTTGGTGATCTCATTTTTGGTCGAAGACAGTGTCCTTTTGTAAAAATTTGTCTCACAGAATGTAAAAAAAATATATGAAATATAAATTAAAAACAATTTAACTGAAATATGTATTATCTAACTAGTATGACCTGCAACTCCATGGTTAAATCATATTATTTGGGTTCAAATATATTACATGTTGTAATAAGCCATTATTTAAAACAGTTAACTGGTTGATTCATTACACTCAAAATTGTCATTTTAGTATAACACAGATATGTGTGTGTTAGTACAAAGTACTTTGGGTACATTTAAATTTAGCTTCTTAACTTTAACCCTGGTAGATTACTTGTGCTAGTTTCACTTATGCAAGGGTAAACAAAAAACAAAGTTACAGCACTTTTACTTCAGTACAATACTCTTTCCACCATGATTAACCATGATCTGAGGTATTTAAGAGTCTGACTCTGTTTAATTTTTAAGACATTTTGTCATCAATGGAAAAACAAAAGATTAAATAAAAAATGCTTGATGAAATAAATTATATTTGTATGTAGTTACATGATTTAGAGGGAAGCTGACCTGTTGACAAGTACTTTAAAAAATTGCAATCATGTAAAGGGTTATACGCTTTAGACAGACAATTCTAACATTCAGAATATCTGTTTTAATTGTCAATACAGATATCAAAACAGTAAATGTAGATACAGCACAAAGTAACTGTACCTTGACTGGACTGATATACTATGACCAGCAGGTGGAGCTGTGAAGCTCTGCATTGGTTCTCGAGAGAAAGCTGTCTAAAGAAAAGAACCAAACATTTACAATATATTTGGTGGGTTATAATTTCTTCAAAGTGATAAAAAAAAAGTATGATAATAATAATAAATAGTAGGGTACAATGACTAGAGCTGGAGCCAAAGCAGAACAAAAAGTCTTGTGCTCTGAACAATCAATAAACTCCCCTTTAACTAAGTTTGGATTTGTTTGATCTTAGACTTTCTGAAGCTTCTGCTATCATATCAGCTCTCTTTTAGGTTATTTCAATGCCCCTTTGTGTACTTTATCCTACCAAACACAAGCAAAAATCACACAATCACTAATTTTGATTTCTAGGTTCAAGGACAGGAGTCAGGGTGGTAACTAGTAGCCTGGGGGGGCAAAACGGGACCTGCACTGTCACTCACTGTGAGGTCTTAAAACAGGTTACACACCGAAAAATTAGGGGACAATACAACATAATAAACTAAAACTATCTGCATGCAAAAAAAACCAACTTCCATATTAACGACCAAAACTAACACCTAACACAGCATGCAAAGCTTCTAAATGCGCCTCAATTTGCTGTGAAGGCATGGTAAATATACTAAGAGACACTGAGGAAGCTTTTTCAACGATGTTTAGCTGGGTGATGATGCATCTTTCATAACATGTAAAATATTTACCCTGCACAGAGGAACAAGCTGGCTTATTTATTCATAACTTTGACTTTAAATCAAGATGTAAAAGCTACTTAGTGCTGTGATTGACCAAAAATGTGAAAATATAGAGATTTTATGATTTCCTCTGAGGAATACATACAGAAACAGACAACACATTTCATTTTTGTAGTAATATTTATTTGTACAGGCTTGTTTAGAGAACTTCAGTTTACTTTCACTTTTCAAACTGAAAGCATCTGTAAACCTGATATTCACATGCCACACATGACTTCTTGGAAAACAGCAGGCACTTTCCTTCAACCTTCAAGGTCCTGTAAACTCTAAATACAATGTGCAGCACTATAACAGTGATTAAAAGTGAGGCAAAGACATTTTTTGCGTATAATTGCATGGTTATCAAAAAAGGTCACATGTATGTATGAATTTATGGCACTATGGCTCTGAAAACGTGTACTTTCATTAAAGCACTTTTCAGCACAATTTTGTAGTTTGTTCAACAGAAGTGATAAAATATCAGAGAACTAACATTACGCTTAAACCAAACACTGTAAGTTACATTAGAGAATTAAGAAAAAGGAGAGATTTATCTAACATTGCATCGCTGTGAGGCTTTTGATTGAGTAATCAGTGCATAGGAGTGTTACTTAAATGTGATCAAATACTCAGGATAAGCCTGGATGTCATGGAAGATCACAAACATGCTGGGTCTGCTTACATTGTCCACAACACTGTCGTACTTATCAACAGAGTTGGTACCCTTGAGCGGCGGTTCAATCATATTTTGTTGTCCGGCGACGAAATCCCCCGTCAGCACTCGACACAGATACATGAACTTATCCCCATTCTGGTTTGGCCTGGAGTAGGTGTGGCTAGCAGAATAAGAGGCATTGACAGCGAAGTATGTGCCATTTCCATAACAGGCAGCTAAAAGAAGCAAGAAAAGCAAGAAGTTAGTGAGTTGATCTTTGAGATAGATGGTGGAATTCCCCGTACCATGACCTGAACATTCCTTACAGTGATGCTTTTATTGATATCAGCATGATGAAAAAAACCAGGAGCACGTCAGTTTGGACTTCAATATGAAGCAAACAGACTGGCATTGTGACACAGAGGGTAACAAATTATAAACTGAAACTTTTAATTGTCCACCCACATTAAACTGGTAGTCTCTCATTGGCAGGGTTGGAAAGAGTACAAAATGTCATATTCAGGCAAAAGTACAATAACTCTGATAATATTTTCCTTCAAGTTCAAGCAAAGGTAGCACACAATGAATCTCTTCCAGCAAAAGGAAAAGTACTTAATGTAAAATGTAATTAAAGGGCCATGTACAGATGCTAGGCCATACATAACAAGGCAAAGCAAGGCAAGTTTATTTGTCGAGCACAATTTGTACACAAGGTAATTCGAAGTGCTTTACAGAAACAGAAAAATGAATTAAAATCACAAAACAAAATAAAAACAAAAATAATCATAAAATGAACTTTAAAAGAGGAAAGTGCAGGTAAGATCCTTTCAGTCATATGCACAGTTAAATAGAGCTCTTTTGAGCCTAGATTTGAACATTGTCAGAGTAGAGGCCTGTCTCACATTTTCAGAAAGACTGTTCCAGATTTTAGCTGCATAAAACTGGAACCCTGATTCCCCATGTTTAGTCCTGACTCTGGGCACCAGCAGGAGGCCGGTCCCTTAGATGGTAAAAGGCTGCTGATGTTATTGATTTCATGTGGCTGTTAAAGTTCAAGTCTGAGTCCATAATTACCCTGAGATTTCTAACCTGATTTGTAGGTTTTAGAGAGAGAGACCGGAGGTGACTGCTAACACTTTCTCTTTGTTTCTGTGGACCAAATATGATGACTTCAGTCTTGTCCGAATTTAGCTGGAGAAAGTTGTTTTGCATAGCACGAAATGGTGCCATGGAACTATTTTGTGATGCAATGAATGGGCTACATATCCATCTGCCAAAATTAGCAGTGTCATTTTGAGGCTTTCAATGGCACCATTGACTGCTATGCATCGTCTAGCGTGTTTACCTGGCCAACTCCCTACAGGGGCAGAGTTGGCCAGCTGCTTTATTGGCAATTATATTTACTAGGGCCATGGGCCTGGAGCAACCCCACTGTATCTTGTCAGGTGATGGTTGTTTTTCCTCTTTTTGAAACCTGCAGCCCAAAAGCTGATCAATGTGCTACTGGCGGAGGGACACATAGCCTGGAAGTAGCATTAGTGGCAAGTGTTTCTCCGGCGGCAGTGCGCTGACCAGCTCTGGACTCTCCGTTACTGGCATGTACCTCATAGAACCTCACCTCATACACCCCTAGGATACATGCATGATGTTAGCTTTTAAATCACTGCCTGTTCACCAAAACAGCTATTTCAAATTGGTCTACACTCATTTCACCAATTACAAGTGTTCTTAAGGGGAGTTTGACATTTATGTTACACTGACAAATCATGCATTATACTTTTGGTTACTCCATCTCCAATGGGTTTTTTTTTGCTAAAATGTATTACAGTCTATATTCGCCATGTGTTGCTACCGGTTAATAGACTGAAGCCATGAAAGGTACTGGTCAATCTAGTCAAACAGAGGCTTTATGCTCTTGACAAAAAATTATCAGTACTGGTGATGGTGACCTTGGAAATATTGTATATCGGCAAAAATCCAACATTGTGCATACCTACGACCTCTTTCAGGCCACAAATGTCCTATATTTTTCCATATTTTTCACAAAAAATGCTCACCATTCTTTCCTGCATAACTCCTGTTGAAGCCACGTTCGTTGATAGTGGGCACTGTGTCTTCAGTGGTGCCGTGGAAGAGACACTTCTCGTTGTTTTGGTGGCCATTCCTCCGCTCCATGTCATGCTTCTTTATCTGCAGGCTTTTCCACAACCCAACGTTCTGAATCCTCTCAATCTAAAATGAAAGAGGTTACAATTTACAGTTAAAGATTATAAACACTGACAAGTCTTGGTGCAAATTATGATGGACATATAGCAGCTAAGATAGTTGTGCAAATTCATGTGTGTTAATGTTACTCTACCTTGGAAATAGTCATTTTGCATGTGGCTTGAAACAGAGCCACGACATTATTGTGCTCTGCTGTTCCTGGCTGGATGGTGACGGCCAGACACGTTTTGTCAGCTGGAATTGGGTCCCAGGAATCAGGGATGTCTTCATCTGTGGACATGAGAAACAATTGTGATATATTATAGAAGAACTATTCATGGAACAGTTGCATCATTATTGTTATGGAAAGAAATTGTCTGGTAACATCTAATTACAAATAAAGGTATACTCATCAATAAGAGTTTGGAAACATTTTCAGTTGATCATTTCTCCCCTTTAATATTACCAATTGGTGTTGTATTGTATGTCAGATGAAAAAAACGTTGAATATTTCTCTTGATTATATATCTGTATGCCCTTTTATTGTTAAATGTAAAAACTGACATTTATTATACATTCTACTTATGATTGCTTGATTTTGCAGATAGCCTTAAAGGGATAGTTCAGTTTTTTTTGACTACGAAAAATCATTTCAGGATGTTTCAGGATCACCAACAGCTTTACACATGCCTCTGTGTCTGTAGCTCTTGTCATTCAGAGCCTTCCTGCTGTAATGAACATTTCCAACAGTACAGACCAAAAAGGAAAAGCCAAAGGAGCCTAATGAAATTTTATTCTCAGATTAAATATTCAGTTTATAGTGACTGCTTATTTTGTAAAGACAGAAGCTATGAGTTCAATGATTAGTTTACACCATTTTTTATATTGTTGAGGAAGTAAACTAAGGTAACCTCGCTGTGAAGTTGGATCACCCTAATTCGATGTCTGTAATCAGGCTGATCCATCTTGCCAAGCTCCAAGGCTCTATGGGCCAGATGGACAAGTGAAATATACTGAACTGTCCATCTAGTGTGTCTGGTTAAAACTGAGATGGAATAACCCTCTCTTTATCAGCATTACTGTGCCTGATCAGAAGGATACTGGTTGTCTTCCAATATATGTACATTTTGGTAATATTTATTTGGGATGAGGTGAAATAAGCATACTCGGAAAAATTCAAGTCAAATCATATTTTTGATTAGATCACTGCTGGCGTAAGGATATGTAGCCAGTATGTTGCATCACAAATAGTTTCATTGGGGCTCTGTCAAGAAAAAATTAAATGCTGTAAATAATTTTACTGTTGCGCCTTGCTTTGTCGAGCAATGTAGTATTTCTGTAGTTTTCCCCTTAAAGTAGGGCAGTTACGAAGACACAATCCTACCATCCTGATCTTAAGTGGGTCAAATGCAGGAAACAGGGGCAGTGTGGTTAAAAATTAACTTGCACGAGCAGAGCACTAAATTACCTTTTAGTTTGTCGATCCGTCTAATCTCCATAGTTTGTCCCTGGGTACTAACTGCAGGCCCACCTGGCAAAGTCACGGTGTAGTTCTGACCCTGGACTTTAATTTTCACACTTTGTGACTTCTTCTCAAATGCTTGCTCCAGAGTGAAGTTCATCATTGGATCAAAACTCTGAAACTGAAGCCCTGGCAGTTGGTACTTCCAATCTGCCACCGTGCTTGCCATCTCTACTTTCTTCCTCAGGTCCTCTTCATCCCTAGTCTTCCTCAGCATCTCATGGATGACATGGCTTGCTTTCAGCACGTTCTTGCTGAGCCCTTCGATGGTGACTGTGGCTTGGCCGCTCTTGCTCTCGATCCTGATGCTCACACTCATGTTCTTCTGGATGTCGACGATCTGTTGGTGGGCTGCATCAGAGAGGCTCAGGATGGAGTTGTCTTGAATCGAGATGCTGTTGTGTTCTTTAATGATCAGGTCGTTGATCCAATTCTTGGCTGAGTCTACTTTGGCCTGTCTGTCACTGCAGATGTTGAAACTTGCTGGTTCCAAATCCACAGCCTCAATAACAAAATCCCCCCCTTTCTTTTGCTTTGGGGCTGGAGTGATGAACAGTGCTGTACATATGAAAATATGTTAATTATTATTCAACATTTCAGACAAGTTTTGATTTTCTTTAAAAAAATATGTGCAGCAATTTATACTTTCTTTGCTGTACTTACATTTAAGTTTAGAGCCAATATTTCCCCAGGACCATCCTTTGTCACCAGGAGGTTCAGTTGCTCCTGTTTGTGTTCCTCTTTCTTGCATGCTGCTGAAGAAATCTTTTAACATGGGTGGCTGAAAGATAACTATCCGGATTGTATTCAGGGTTGTGGAAGTGTTTTGGCTAAACACATCAATCACTGCATCAAACATGGCATCTGCCACATCCTTTGCCTTTACATTGCCTTGACCTAAAAGATAAGAACATAATAAAAATTCTTGGGAAATACCTGGGGCTTCAACACGAACAGAAAAGCATTTAATTTATAACTAGACTGACGGACGTGTGCTTCAATCATTTCTCTGTAAAATGAAAATTTGAAGTTTTATCTAAAAATCAAATCCCTCTTAATTTAAAGACTTTAAGGGGGCTTTCACACAAAAGCCATTTGGTCTGGACTTTTGGACTTTTCTGTTTGATCCAAACCAAACAGCTGGACCTTGTACCGACCATGCCCAGTGTGAAAGCATTATTTTGTAAGGTTTGGACCTTCGCATCACTGACAGAAAATTACAACATGACTACCTGAAAAAGAAAATCCATCACCAAAACAAAATGAGCCGCAGAAACACAAGGGGAGAAGAGGAAACCAATTGCCTGATAGATATTTGGTCAGATGTCAGATTGTCGTCCAATGATAAAACTCATAAGATGAACTCAGAGCAGCCTTGCGTACGGCTCTTCAAGTTGTCGCTGTTGATAGTAGAAAATCAACAATATGATGGTGGGAATGACGATTTCATTTCATTCATTCATTCATTCAACATTTAAGACCCGCGTTATATTATTATATGTTGATGTCAGAAGCCCGCTGGTCAAATGACCAATCAATGTAAACTACAGAGACACGCAAAGCACGTAGTTGATGACGATATCATGTAGGTTTGTCATGTAAAGTCTGCTGGTCCATTTGCAATAATGACAGTGTGAAACCAAAACAGACCAAACCAAATGTATACAATGTAACAAAAGCACAGAACTTGGTCTGGACTTTCAGGACAACAACTGAAATTCGTTGGGAAAGAAGCAGCCCCATCCTGTATGGAATATGAACATCAAATATTACCAATTGTATGCTGGAATTTAGTTATCCAACATCTGCTTTAATGAAGTAATTAAGTGACAATTATATTCATTTTATTCTTATTTTTTGCTTCTTCTGTGTAATTTCATTTTGACTTATTCTTTTACTGTTTAATAAAAGGCAAAAATTGTGAATCATAAAAACATATGAGGGCAGCACAGTGGCACAGCAGATAGTGCATGTTCCTCACAGCAAGAAGGTTGCTGGTTCGATCCCTATGTCAGTACATGTGTAGGTTCTCTCCGGGGACCCCAGCTTCCTCCCACAGACTGAAAACTTGCTCATTTGGTTGACTGGTGACTCTAAATTGCCCTTCGGTATAAGTGTGAGCGTGATTGGCTGGTGACCAGTTCAGGGTGTACCCTGTCACTTGCCAAGTGTAGGCTGGGATAGGCCCCTCCCGCTCATGTCGCCAAAAGGGATAAGGGATATAGATAATTGATGGATGACAAATACTAATTCATTATGTTGAATAAAACATAATCAAGTTTTCCATGTTGACACAACCGTGACGGCTTTGATTGTTAATTTTAAGACTTTACTGCTTCATTGTGCACAGCATGTTCCTCTGTTGAATCTCACCTGTACCGATTGCAGGAAATGAGACAGAGGTGAACTTGTTTTTTGCACACAGTAGGAGTGCATCTCTCACAACCATTTTGACTTGAGCAGGGTCTGTCCGACCAACCACGTGAAGGATCTTCTTACACCCGAGGGTACCTGGCTGAGTAAGTATCATGCCTTGGTTGGGCGCGGCACCTGAAGGGAAAGACAGGGAATCTTAATAGATTAAAGATTTTTTAACCATAGTGTTTGTGTTAGATTATACATTTCTCCCAAAAATATCACATTTAGCTAAATTAAAATTTAAGTCCTATTCACAACGGCAGGGGTCTGCAACCTTTCCAATCAAAAGAGCCATTTTCCCCGCCACACCCACCAAAAAATCTGTTTGGAGCCACAAAACACATTTGAACCTTAAAACGCATGACAGCAGCACCTGGTGACTCTCCCGCATTATAATGACATTAGATCCATAAGCACACTGCTTTACCACTTGACATGACTGCTCTATAATGGGTCATGTATGTTTTGTTGCTTTAACTTGGCATTATTGTTATACCATATTATAATGAAATTATAAATTTAGAGCTAAAATGATAACAATGGTGTGTTTACTTTGATTATCGGGTTTGTCAACAAAAATAACAGTCAATTAATATTAGCCTGTTATCACTGTTATTACTTTTTGCCATTGTTGTTACTCAGTTTTTTTTCCACAGGATCAAGTTTTACTTGCAGTGGAGAAATCATAAATATTAATTAGTATATTCATTAGTATATAGCATATAGCATAGCACGGCTGTGCAAAACTACTATGACATCCTCACAACAAAGGAGGAAAGCAGAAGGGGTAGAGCTGCCGAACCCCTCTGTTAGTAGTTTTTGGAAACAATAAGTAGAAGGGGTTTTATTCTAGAGATGGTTGCAAGGAGCAAACAAAACATTATCAAAAGCAGAGGAGAGTTTGGAAAGTCATACAGCATTATGACAGGAGGCCTATTATATCTGTGTCAGATACCCTTGACTGATTGTGGAAATGCTCCGACCATTCAGAGGTCCGCAGTGTCTCCATGTCACATTGTTGTTATAGCTCAGCTTATTTGGTACCTCACCAGAAGGTTTACAACAACTGTGCCAGGTACTAGGTAACATCCCTAATGGAAAACTGAGACTGCAGAGACAAGCTGAGGTGATACCATGTTGTGAAAAAAATTACATGACTGTGTTGTGCCACATGTACAATTTTGAGGGGATGTATAAGTGTAACAGAGGGTTTTTTTCAGGAGAAGACTGTTAGTTTAAGTGGTTTGGCAAAAAAATGTCAAATTTGTCCACTATGTAAATAAGATATGAGATATGATTATTAATTAAAAACATTTACAGAAGTGGACAAAATGGAAAACACTTAAGAAGTTAGTTAAATTGTTTCAATTATTGTAAATGGTAAATAATATAAATAAAATTGCATAAAAAAATAACGGTTGCCAAATACTCTTGGAGTTCACATCACCAAATACAAAAGTAGTTAAATGTATTGATAGTCTACACAAAGGTACAGTTACTTGCAAAATTGGACACGCACCACATTACTCTTTTGGGTAAAATTTAGAAATAATAAGGAAGAGCTCAGTGCTCATTCTCTCTGTCATTGTCTCTGTCTTGCAGCACTTAACTGTTTCAATAAGAAATCTGAAGACATGTGAACAAATTAAAAGTCTTCTCTTTTCCAATATACCACAAAAAACACAGAGGTCATGGGTAAATCACAAATACCAGAGGTCGACAAGTTATACTAACCCCATGGGAATGGGGATTAAGTTCAGTCTTTACAGAGTTAAACTTGATAATTTGGTAACTATCTCAAGGTGTTAATGAATTCTTACCAAGAGTCTGGCACTCTGCTTCAACAGCTTGACCGGCTGCTTCAAGTATAGCCTTTGAAACTCCTGAAGGAGAGAGAATGATCTGTATGAGTAAATTTAGATCCAGTTTGCAGCAAATTCACTTAAATAAATATATTTTTTATTTTAAAAATAGTGTTGATTGAATAGATGCTGAGTGCACTCTATGTTTGCCTTTTTCTAACTTTTGATAACTGCAATAAAGTCTAAAAGAATATTTAGTTCACATCACGTGTCAGTTAAATATTTTATTTCAAACAACTCTTTACCTGTCCTAAGAGAGAAGTCGTCATTGCTGGAGTTAACAATGACCTCACTGTTCTCCTTTGTGATGTCTCCTGTGACCACCTGAACAGCAACATTTCCCATTTTAGTCTCATGTAATCCTGAGCCTGAGACAATCTGGGAAAATGGACCTGGAGGTTATAGACACAGAATACAGGGGTGTTTTATTAAATCCTTTTATTTTTTTATTTAGGCATCATTCCTTGATTTTTGCATACCTTAAAAAAGAAAACATACACAAATAAATATGTATTAATCAAATATAAGTTATATAAATTTCTCACAAGGTTAGGAGTCCTTATGCATTAGAAAATTAGTAATTATAAAACAAACCTGATCGTTGTGTTGAACTTGTTGGCACTGCACCACCAGAGGCACTGGGGAATTGCTTCTTAAATTCATCACAAAAGACCTGGAAAAAGAATTAAAGAAATACCACTGAAAAAAATATATCAAAATAATAATTATACACACCCATACACACATATATGCAGTATATATACAGTAGATGAATAAAAACATTTTGTCAAACTTCCAAATTCAAACCTCATACTGTATGAAGAATATCTATTACAGATTTTGTATGAGTTTGGTTAAACTTAAAACAAGATTTGTTAAAAGTTTTATCGTCTATGATGACACCAGTGTTGTACTTTTGTAATAGTGGTCCTACTAATGTATATCAGTTTCGTTTTTATGATGTGAATAAAAAACTTAAGTAAAGCTTTAGTTTAGAAGTCTTTCTTGCAGCAGGTTTTATCTGCAAACCCAGGGAGAAAAGCGAGGATATACTGTTTGAAACTGAGCTGTGAAAGTAACATGCCTCTTCATACTGACTCGTTGTGATTTGCTAAATCACTGCTTCAAAATGTATGGCATTTCATGAACCCATTCAGGATGGCACTTTGTTGGCATGGCATGTTATTGAAATACAATTATCATCGTAACAATAGATGATGGCAAACCATTTATTTCATCTCACTGATAATAGTTTCAATGTTTACAACTGAGGGGAATTTACTGGGAAGTCTAAATGAGTAGCTTCATAAATTGTGCATCAATCATGGTCACAGTCTGCACCATCTTAGAGTCTAATTCAAAGATCATAAAGCATAAATAATAATTATGTGAAGACAAGCCCAAAATTCACAATTTGCTTCCATTTTGAGCCTTAGTGTGAATTTTTGCCAAAAGCTTCTCCCCACTCCAATGCACTGTGTAATCACACCTGCATGGGGCCAAGTTCTGTCAGAATGAAGGTGCAACGAACACTTTGCATGTGCTTTGTGAATAACACTTTGTGTTGCCTCTTCACAATTCCAAAACCTGCATTATTATTTTTGCACCCTTAGTACTGGCTAGCTCTGGAATTCCAGGACTTATCATTCCTGCCCATAATTTACCTTGAAACGCAAGTGGATCTGTCAGATTCCATGTCTATCGTCAGATCTATCTTGTAAAGCTTCAAGCTAGAATGCTTGAGCTCAGTCTCAAAAGGCACTGACCAGCCAAGGTCCTTTGAAAGAGGCAGAAGCCATGGCAGTTACAAGAGCCAGATGCAACTGCAAACCTTTAAATAATGGTAGCTAATGAACAGATGAGCATGGCATGTTATCATTGTTGCATATTTATCAGAACTGGACATTTCTTCATTTAGAGAAGAGTAAATAACAACACTGAGAGTCATTTTTTACCAGCAGATTTGAGGAAGAGTTTAATTTACCAACTGGCTCACATTATGTACTCAACTCCAAGGCAGTGGTGCCCTCCTACCACATAATCTGATTGGCCTATCATGAAAGTGACTGACAGAATGATTGACCAATCACCTTTCAAGTATCATTTTTGAAGGTTTTGTCTTCCTCCAACACTGTCTATGGGCTGTAACCGGATGGGTATTTAAGAGCATGAATGTGTTAGTTGATAGTGATGGACAACTGGCATAGATGCTCCAACCATCAGTGAATTAATGTGAGAGTGAATGTGTATGAATGGATAGATGTCACCTCCAGTGTAAAGTTGCTTTGAGTAGCCAAAAGAAACTAGAAAAGTGTTGTATAAGCTCAAGTCCATTTACTGTTTAAACCTATTTAACCAGTAATCCCTTGAGTCATCATCTGGGGGTAAAATCTTAAACTATGTGTCACAGTTATAATAATATCAACTTCATTCTGTTTACCTGGATAGTCTGTGCGTCTCCTGGGTAGAGAACGATGTCGACTGCCTTCAGATACTTTGCCTGTTTCTTACTGCTAAACTTTAAGATTTCCTTCAACATCAATGAGGCTACAAGATCCTTTGGGAATCCCAAGTTTCCAGTGCCGATTGCAGTGAGGGAAATGGAGGCAAGGCCTGTATTCTCTGCCTTATCCAAGCAGTCCCTAAAAATGCCCTTCAGAATCTGAAACATAAAGCAGAGCTGGTGTTAACATTTACTAGAGAGATACTTGAACTAACTCTTTTCAAATACACAAGTTATAACCTCAAAAATAACACGCAGTAGCTGAAAACCAAATGAGATGCATTTAGAAAATTAATCATAAGCATGATATGCAAAAAAGGAAAGAAAAATTATGCTTGACTTTACTTCATCTGGTGTGCCTTGGCCTTTGTCCCAGTGAGGTGCAATTGCATGAAAGACATGACTGCACCTCAGCTTGCAGCCTTCTGTTACGATCACATCACCGACTTTTCCATTTGCACCTTTCGCCTTTATCTCCTCCTGAAGTTTAGGCCCAGCCATGCGGAGGATTGCTTGTGAAACTGCCCCTTTGCCCAGATCAAGATCTTTGGTTGCAGTATTAACAATCACCTGCGTCTGAAAATGGACATACATGGATTTAAGTTGCATGGTGTCACTGAGCATTTTTATCAACTAATAAAGAAAAAGATTCATCAGAGCTGAGTTTGTATGACAGGCAGTAAAGTTCTTATGGCTGTGTTGCAGTACTCATTCAAATCCAATTTGTGACTTGATTTTGGTTCAAGCGCTTGTGACTCTAAATTAGACTGATTAATTGATAAATGCTGTATTTTTTATTTTAGTTTTATGCAAAGGGCTCCAATCCTGTCCTGATCTGTAGTTGGTCAGGATGCATTAGACGCTCCATGGATCTTGTAAATGCTTTTGCAGTTAATGCAAGCAAGGCAGGACAATGTTAAAAATAAATAACAATAATGAAAATAAAATAAATGGAAAGCAGAACAAGGTCTGTTTTTTCATGAAATGGCAATGCAAATAAATATCGATCAATCATAGATTCATTAAACCCTGTGTTTGAGATGTTAGATAAAATGACAGGGTATTTTCTCAATTTGGGTTCAGGTAATGGGGGCCCAAGTCTTGCTTAGGTAAGGGGAACTTGTTTTTGGTGATTTCCACACCTACAGCTCAGCTGATTTCAATCAGTTAAAAATTAACATTTCCTTCGGATAAGTTCATGTTCACAGGGCAGTATTTTGAAGCAACTCAAATCTGATAAAAAGGCAAGCTGGCCTTAGGTTATTGTGTCACAGCTAGCATTGCTATGACTACATGTTGTGCTCTGCATTATGGGAAGGAAGCTAGTAGGCTGACCTATCTACAAAAGGAGTCATTGTGTACAATAGGAGGTCAAATGTCTTATGAATGAATATACAAACAACCACATTTATTAATGTGTGACACACCTCACGATACGAATGTAAACAAATTCTGAGGGAAAGAGGCTTTCAGTGCTCACTGGTGTCTACAGCCGACCACAGAGGACACCAGATAACATGGTAACTTTTTATACCTAATGACCTCATAAGTGTCTGCAGAGAAACTATCTGCGGAGAGCAGCTCTAAAAAGCATAAATTCTCAGCTTCATAACACATTTGGCTAAATTCTACAGAGAAGCAGACTAGTTTGGCAATATCCCTTAGCTGTGAAGAGTTTGTTCTGCTACTTGTGTTTTGCAACTAGATAACAATAGGATGTTAACCACAAACAAAAACAACAATTACTGTGGGTAATTTGTAACATTGTCCATGGAGGTAAACTTGTTGACCAGTGCTAAAACTCACCTTTTAGTCAAGTGTAGGTATTATATTGAGTTATCAAAAATATTGCCATGACACCTTTTCCTGGCAAGTGGAGTTTTATCAATCACTGTCCTATGTTCTCACTAGGGATGAAAATTGCTAACTTTTTATTGATACCAATAGCATTATTGATTCTGCCTAACAACTACTTTCTGTAATTGATATTAAGTCTCTTACCAATTTCTGTGAATTTTCAAAAGAAAAGATGACATACACAAGTGGTCAGTGTAAACAGTGTCAAACACATAGCACTTAGACATGATGCTGTACTGCGTTGAAAAATGCCTCAGTATGTTCCCAGTGTTTACACCCTTGCTTGAAATCATACAGACAATGACACTGGGCATTGTGTGGTCTGGCATTTTGTGTAACATTAATCACAAATGTTCACTCCCTTTGTCTCCTGTCTGCCATGAATACATCTTTAATTCCAAATTTGCTTTGTGCTGACTGCGCCCGATAAGATTGTGACACCCCTGATTTGCAAGGCATGCAGAAGTTAGTGGAAGGAATTGATAAAGGAATTACTAAGCATAAACACTAATGATATCGATTTTTAAAGAAATGTATTATCAATTCTCAACTGGAATTGGTTTTTGATTACCATCCCTAGTTCTCACTAATTCTCATTTGTTGTGCTGTTAAGAGGTAATAAAAAAGTTAGAATTACTGTGGCATCCTCGATATTTCCCTTCAAAAGAGTGATGGCCAGGCCCTCTTTGGTCTTCACCTCTCCCAAACAGCTGGGGTTGGATACAGAAGGCTTTGCGGCTGCAGGTGGTTTGATTTGGAGAGGCTGTTGAGTAGAAGTGACAGTACTGCTCCCAAACTCTTGTTTTACAGCTGACACCATAGCCTGAACAGAGCTGTCATCATTGTTCACCAGATGAATCCTTTTCAGTATGGTGTCATCAAATCTTTCATCGCAGTATTCCTTCACTGCTTTGACAATGGAGGCTGCACACATATCCAGAGGAAAGCCTGTGTTTTTGCTAATGGCGGGCAGAGCCACAGAGACACAGCCATGCTGATCAGCACATGCTAAGCTCTCTTTAACGGCTCTTCTCAACTGTGCCTGGCATTTTGAGGCTATGGCTGAATTGAATATGGGTCCCACTGCATGGATAATGTTTTTGCAGGATAGCTGACCCCCTGCATTTGTTATGACGCTGTCTCCAGTTTTTAAATGCCCATAAGCACTTATCAGTTGGTCACATTCAGCCTGCAATTGAGGGCCAGCAGCATTCAGAAGTGCTTCTGACAGACCTCCACTGAGTTTCAAACTCGGGTTTGAAGCATTCACTACTGCATCTACTGGGTACGTGCACATATCTGCTTTACAAACAGCTATCTCAATTCCCTCAGGTGTCTGAATCTGATACACAGGTGCTGGAAACTGATGATCATCATCCAGTCCATCAGCAGCCTCATTAACCAGTTGGACACGGCAGCCTGTTTCAGTCCAAAGAGAGGAAACGTACATATCTTCTTTATCCCGAAAGAAGGCCCTCACTCCAGGCTTGGGGACTTTAAAATGCTCAAAAACCAAAGAAGACACAAATTCCTCAACCAATGTCTGGCATTCTGTGACATGGACTCTGCAACCACTCAAAGAGATGGCCTCGTTGTTGAAACGGATATCCACTTTGTCCCCCATCTGCTCCAACCAAGACAAATCTCGTTTTTTGATGTATTCAACTTTGATGCTGGGCTTGACACTGACAGTTTCTTCAACCTGAGCATTCTGTGTCAAGAAATACTGAAGGTCATTGCTTACGCTTTCAACAGCATCAGCATGACCAGACACCACCACTTTCTCACCTGTAACACGTATTTGAATTCTTCTAAGTGCCTTACTATATGTTTTCTCCAAATCATTGATTAACTTTGTCCACTCTGGCTTCTTGAGGACATTATTGTCTTCAACATCAATGTATTGAGACATAAGCAGCTTTCTCAGATGATCTCCAGCATTGGTCAGATCTTTGCCAGAAACAGCAACTAGCTGAATGCTGTCAGAAATGATATCAAGCGCTGCATTTATTCCATTAGATATGAGGAGAGCATCTGTGAGTTTCTCACTGTTTTCATGCTTTAAAAGCTCGAGGACAAAGTCATCTACTTCTAAAGGTTGTCGTTTCAAACCTAACATGGCATCATATATCACTTTGCTTGCTGCTAAAATCTCATCCTTTAAGCCAGTAATCGACAAACTCTGTTTCTCTTTGCTGAATGACATTGTCAGTTCTGGGTAGATACTTTGCAGCTTGTCTCTGAGACCATCTTGGCACAAAATGTGATAGGTCGACGGACACACTGTAATATTAAGGGTTTCACTAAATTTCTCCCTGTGCATCCTTTTGATGATCTTGTTGATGGCTTCAGTAACAGGCTGCTGTAGTCTGTTGATGTCAGAAACAAGACCGACCACTGATATGACACCACTAGTTTTATCAGGCACCACAACTACATCCTCTTTCATCAGAATCTCTCTGATTTTCATCTCAGACTCTTTCCATGCTGTTGTCTCTGCCTGAAGCTGCAGGGATTTGAATTGTGACAGCGCTTGTGCAAAGGCTGACCTCACAGTGTCCCTCCAGTCTTTGACCATCGCCTTAGCATCATTTTCTTGTAGTAATGAAGGGACAGGGCTCAGGTCTACAGCAGATTTGCCAAGGCCGACCTTGCAGAAGTGCTTCGTCAGCTGTTGTTGAAGAAGATCTATTGCTGTTTGTTTCTCTTTCAGATATCTCCAGATTGACTCTTCAATGGGTTCAGAGATAGAAGCGGGGAGTTTGAGTGAAGGTGTGTCTTCGCCATAGAGAGCTATTCCCAGAGACTTGTAATAAGGATAAACTCTGATCTCTTTCTTTTGGATTTGATGATTCTTCTTCAGGATTTTCTGCACAGCTATGAACAAAAGAATCACAATCAAATACGTCATTAGCACATTATCTCAAATAACTTGAAAACTTTATTGCTAGCAAGTAATGAACTAGGATTTCTACTCATTTTGGGCTCCACAATATTAATTAAACAGATAATAAAGACATATTCCATTTGTGCCGAAAAACAGCAAATATTCTTGAACAAGACAAAACAAAAATGCACAAATTAAAATAATTAGTATTTAAGAAAGAGAGATAAAACTTAAGCAAACTCATAACATAATATATTCTGATACAGTGCCAGTACCATTAAATAAAGTATAACTCATATCATACTCATATTCATGTTCTATTATCATTTGAATCCAGATGGTCCATTTAAAAGGTAGTCATCTCTGGTGACCACTATAGCCAAGGTCTCTCAGGTAGTCTCTCTAATTACAATAGAACTTGGAATATGAGCCACACTTGCTTGTAAGCCACAGTCTGTTTGAGGGAGTCTACCAATGAAAAAAGGAGTTTTGTTGGCCTACATAAAGACTTAAATTCTTTTCAGTAAAAACACAGTCTTTACAGTCATGTTGAAGATGCAACATGCAGTCTCTGTGCATCTGTGTCTCAATCTATCAGTACCATTTGCTTTCCTCATGAGGAATTGAGCTTCTTCTAGAGACGGGATTGGGCAGTGACATAATAATAGTATATCCCAAGGAGATACCTAAAAAAGCAGAAGTTTCCTTCTAATTGCACATTGTTGTCTTGCTTTCTGGCACATGCGTTCTCACAGTTTCTTGTTTAATGTCATGTTTAGTACCGTTGTGGTATTAACGTATACCCAGGGGAATCTGAGAAACTTTTAACAGTATTAAACACTGGATACAGATCCTACCTAGATGTATAATCCTTCAACATTTGCTCTACCTATCACTGTGAGGCAAAGGTCACCAAACATTGGGTTTAATCGGGAGCGTATATAGTGCTGCAGAAATAAGTCCAAAAGTAAGTTAGCATTTAAGATCTTCTGGTCCTCAAGTCCTAAAGTACATGGGATTTAGAATACTGGTTTTGGTTAAATGCCTGAAACAAGGCTTTAGACGACTACTAGCACGCAAAATTTTACTGTTTAATCTAAAATAGTTAAAGGTGTAGTGTGTAGAAATTGGCATTTTAGCGACATGGGCACAATGCATGGGCTTAGCAGTAAGTCAGCTGTGCACTCCCATGTAACTGTTGCTGTCTAGACATTTGTACTAACATGTGTACTGGTCACATCAGGTTATAGGCCGCAGCCAACTTTGAAAAGGGATAAGTAATAAGTGTGGCTCATGCACCAGATTTTAAGGTGCATAAGTCATATGATGATAATAAAAAGATTTGTCAATCATTTACCTTTGTGATCTTTGAAGGTGATGATGGCAGACTGTTCCAGTTCATTGAGCTCAAAATTTTCCACCTCCCCACCGGCGTTTTCAAAATATAGACGAAGATAATCTTGATTGATGTTTTTTACGTCGTCGACTAAGGCCTGCTTTGTGACTTCAAGAGGCCGGGCTGTAAGTCCTTTCTTTGTAAAGTTTCTGTTACTGGGGCAACTTGCCACAAAATCATGGCAGTCTGTGAGAGATAGAGATAAAAGGTAAATTAATAAATTACAAGTCAGTGTTGGGAAAGTAATTTATTACTTTCAAGACAGTTCTGTATTGGGATGGGAATTGGTAAGATTTTATCAATACAATGCCATTAACATTTGGCATGGTTTGCCAAGTTGTCAATACATGTACATGCAGTCACTTGCTTGAAAGTTCGACACAGGATGACAAAGCAAACTGTAATTTCAACAACTTAAAGTTCTGTCCGTGAAATAAGTAAAGTATGATGTCATCTGTTGTAAATTCTGAATAAAACCCAAAACTTTTAGTCTTGTTGAAAAGGGAAAGTAATGTGTAACCTAAAAGGGGAGTAATTAGTCATTTTCTACACTGAGTTATTTGTACAATATATGTACAATACCACCAGAACAACTACCTTTAAACCATATAGAGAGGAAGACCTTCTTGAAAATTAGATGCCACATCTCAAAGGACTAACTTTTCATAAATTGAATTTCATCAGAGAGACAAACATGGTGGATTCATGTTGGGTTTGGAATAAAATTACAAAATAAATGAATTTAAAAAAAGCTATTTAAATAATTTATAAAATGAAGGGTATGGCATTGATCTATTCTTTTGTTAAGAGCCTTGTGATAACATTCGTTATAATTTGGCACTATGCAACTACAGATTGATTGATTGATATATACAGTGACTTTATCAATATAAAAGGAGTAATGAGTAACAGAGTAAATTATTCTTATTTCTGAGTAACTGCTCAACATGAAATACAAACAGTAAAAACTTGTCAAGCCTTCTTACGAAAGTTACGAAAGATTAAATAAAGCAGCTTTGACAGTAACTGATGTTAAGCATCCTCCTTTAACAACAGGTCAGGGTAAAATACCAATGGGCTTCTCTTTTTACCCTTGTTAAGTTGTTTTTGGATCAACTCTCTTGTATTTATCATGTTATTTAACTAATTAACCAATACCATTCCTGCAGAATTATTGTACAAGTACTTATACTCACCACAAGGGGCCTACTTTATGTCCTACTGCAACATGCTGCTTAGTTCAAGACATATTTACTAACCAGTAAACTGACATCATTGTTACATGGATGGCATTCACATAATGAAGGACAAAAGCTGTTTGAAAGTGGCCCATCCCTCCAGGTTCATGCTGCCAAGCCCTCACATAGTGCTCTGAGGATGGTCACAGAGTGGTGAGGCATTGCCGTTTAACAGCTTTTCTCCCTTAATATGTAAAACTCAACAATCGATCTAGAAAAGTGGTTTACTGATTTTTAAATACACATTATGATTAGGGATGGTAATATGATTTTATTGATACCAGTGCCGGTAACGATTCCACTTATTGATGCAATTCCTTAACAATTCCACAATCGGTTTC
Organism: Cetoscarus ocellatus; assembly: GCA_037902135.1. NCBI lineage: Eukaryota > Metazoa > Chordata > Actinopteri > Labriformes > Labridae > Cetoscarus > Cetoscarus ocellatus. Next base: position 342,139 of record JBAMNC010001855.1, read on the forward strand.
AGTTTAGAAAAAGGTGGCATTCAAAGGTTTTCAGACCTATGACTCTCCTGATATTCAGTGCTGTCCTGCATAATGATTCTGCTACTTTCCACTTAAAGCTGTGCAGTAAGCATTTTTATCTGACACACAATTCTGACCACTTATGCCCTGTTTTCCATCAACTGCCTCTAAACAGAGCATGGTGTCCTTGATTTGCAAGGCATGCATGACAAAGTAAAAGGAATTTGATGAGAGAGTTGAACTGCAAAAAGACGGATGAAAATGATTACATGAGAGAGTTGTTAATGATTGTCTTCCCTTATTATGATGTAGGGTTCTTGTTCGACATATTTTTCATTTCAAATATGCAGTGAGCAACACAAGTAGATAGAGAGGCATGGCATCATAGGGCTTGAAATTTTGAAAATACAAAGCAGCAATGTATAGGTCTTTGTGGATGTAATAATGGATTTTGACAAATATTTTTATGGATTTGGATTGTGAAGATCCTTGTCAATGCTGGATGACTGTTAAGTTTCCTATATTCTGATAGAGGGATGACTGTAGAGCTTCAAATGTCAAGCTATGTCAGTTTTTATAACTGTTTGTTTGTGGTCACACAAATAAATACGTTGTGGCTGTGGTGATTTAACCTATGGATAGTCTACATGGTTAGAATCCAGGGGATTTTTAGCTTTCTGCTGATATTTGACAGTTGTTCTCTCTCTCTCTCTTTAGCAAAACTAGGTAAAGACGTAGTACACCATTATCCTGTTGATGTCACAGGATTTACAGTCAATGGAATCCAAAAGAATAATTAGTACATTTGGGAGTGTGCAGAAACATCTTTATATGCCTTAAGGCTACACGGCTTCAAGTGTGATTAACTGAAAACCAAAGTCTGACAAATAAAATTTCTAATAGCATTTGTAATAAAGACAGAATATATTTAAAAGTAAAATCTGGTTTATTGAATGTATATTGTCCAATATACTTGGTTCAGTTATTTCTGTGGGCATTCACAGGAATTTAATATTGACATCAGTTTTCAGAGTTAGGTTTCTTGTGCTGCTCACTGCTAAGGAGGTTTCACACCACATGCGTGTGGCTGATGTGTGTGCCGGCTCTGGCAAAAAACAGCAATCCTACCAGGCTCATGTGCTATATTGTGGGTTCATCTCCCTGCTGACAGAGCTTTGGTTCTTCATATTTTACTCCAATAATAAGCCTCCACAGAAATTTTAGGAAGAACTACAATAAATCTCCCAACATGTGACTTGATTCAACGAATAACTGACCTGGGAAAGCTACAGAATGAAAGAATTATGTAAGAACAAGGTGAGTTTCTCCACAGAGGAACTGTCTGAGACATATTCTGATATTCTGCTGCTGCTGTGGATATACATAGATGCTGGATTAAGGTAAATATGGCTCTTTGATTTTCATTATCCTGTCTATTTTAGCTGAGGCACACACGCAGCATGAGGAAAAGATAGGCAAGCCTCTTACTCTTGGCACCAGAGACATATGGCTAACGCTGGCAGGCTGAAAGTTATGGCTTGAGTACATGAAAAATACAAAACATTTTGTTCCTTATTGGCCATTAATGAGCAGATGTCATCCTTTGATCTTGCAGTATCGTTTCTGTGCTGTCTAAAGAAGTGAGTTCTCATACAGCATGTGAAAAAGGTACCAAAGATTTTTTCTGTCATTTTTTATCCAACATTCAGTGAAAAATGCCAACATTACCAGAAATTACAGACTTAAAATTGAGATTTATGGATGAATCTTAGACATAAAGAAAATACAAACATAAAAAAAAGACACAACCACAACAAAAACAGAGAAAAAACAAGTACCTTTTCCAGTCTGAAAAGTCACCACAGCAGAGGAGATGGTAGAAATGACTTCTACAGTGAAGCTTTCAGAGCCACCGTCCTTTAAAACATTTTCAACCAACATCTCCAGAAGCTCTTTGCTCACAGACTCTGGTATATGTTCTATGAGCGCCAGAGTAGAGCAGGGCTCCTCATCCTCTTCATCTTCAACCTTCTTCACCACAGGCTGAACTTTGGCTGCTGGTTTTGGTTCCTCAGTGCGGGGTTGTTTGTTATGCTCTGCAGCATCTGCTGTTAGAGAGACATGAAGGTTTACATTATGACAATACATTTTGAAACAAGATAACATGAGAGCCTTTCTACATTTTGAATGGTCATATTTCTCAAATAGTCAAATAATGTGTGGATAGCTCTAAAGTAAAATGGATTATTCAAGGACAACATAGTATCTGATCACTCAGAAATGTTCAGTTTATTGTGGCCATATTCTTTTGGTATTATATACATAATTTGTTCCACGGTGTCTGAAGCCACAGCACAGGGCCCATTTCAGTTAAACAAACAAGGGCTTTAATGACATAAAGTGCTTGTCATCCACTACGTTATAGGTGTAGCCATTTCAATGGCCGTTGTACTTTAGGTAGAAGCTTACATTCTGTTGCAGGTTGTAAATCCTACAAAGTTAAAGTTAGCTCAAAATAATAACCACATCACTACTGTATGATTTACTTTTTGCCTTAAAACAAAATAAACAGTAAAATCAGTAGAGTTTATGTATCAAGGTAAACATAAAGGATAGGCTTCCACCAGTCAAAAAGTTGGGATTAAACTTCTGTCTTGCTATTTTTTGATTAGCTATAAAGCCATCAATGATATAACTTTGTGTGTTGCATTTCCTTTCCACATTTCAACATACCCTGTCCCCTGTGAGCGAAATGAGATGTCTGTGCTATTCTTTGGTCAAAATACAATTTGGATCACTCACAAGGAGAGGCTGTGACCCTATATAAACCAGCTCAAAACAGCTTCATTTGGAAAGTATTGTGCCTATAATGGAAAGAGCTTCTTTGCAATGGAGAAGTGCAATGATCATGTATTTTTGTAGGCCAGCCTAGAAGATAATATCACACAAGTAGCCAATGGAATTTTTCAGTGGGCTTCTGACTAATTGCTAATTGATTGCTCTGTGGTAAAAAAAAAAAAAAATACACATTTTGTTCATCATGGTGTTCTTTACAAATGAACACAACTTGTATGATTTTTTTGAAGTATAAATGTGATAGTTAAGGGTAAAAAGCCAATGTCAGGCCATTATGCTACTACAACATGGCAGGTCCAATTAGAAGCTGTTACCACAGTCCCACCTTACACTGTCACTGACAATTTAAAATGTTTAAAACCTATCACATTAAGGAGATATGTCAATCCCACCAAAGGCTGTATTAAACATAAAGAAGTCTAATATGACATCTTTGAGACATTTTAAATCCTTTTTCAGTCCTGAACTGACAAAAATGACTAATTTATTCTACACCACGAATGAAAAGCAATGAATAGAGGTCTGTCATCTAGCCTTTTCTTCTGTTTGCTAAAATGCTACGTACTGTTGAGGGGGAACTGTCATTTCACGAGAAACATAACTGGCAAGGGTGTTGATATTAATTTGATAACAATATATGAAGTCACAATGCACTCCCAAGAGAGGAAAAGTGGCACAGGCATTGAAAGTGCACATGCATGTAGATAGAAACCTGTATTTCTTCCCACAAGGGACATGTTGCTATTACAGTTTTTTTTATTTTTTTTTTATTATGGTGCTTTCTGTGGCAGCCCTTGAAATAACTCAAAAAGGTTTGCTATAGTTAGGCTTAGACAATCCAAATTTTAAAATTTCCTACAGGTACAATAAAACTTTTAGGACTTTTTAGGGCCATAAATTTCAGTGATCAAATTTAAGTCATTTTAAAACTAAAGGATCTGTAGGAACCCTGGTATTGACAGCCTTTAGTGTGATGTTGAGAAATGAATTCACAACATACCTGGGACAGTCTTATTGTAAAATAGTCTGTACTCTGATCTAAACTGGAGTGCTAAGTTATCAAAGTCTCCTAAAAAGACAATAAATCTGCAGCTGTATTTCTTTATAGCCCACTTGTTATAAGGAGTGCCTGTGAGTGTCTCAGGGAAGTGAAGGGAGAGGTTAAAGGGCCATTCTCAATGCTCAATACTGCAGCACAAAACAAGCAAGGTACAGTTGAACTATGATTCATCTCCATGCTTTGACATTATATTTAACTAACTAACCAAATAGACTAAAGCTGAAGAGTTGGAACACCAGACACAGAAAGTGAGGAAGGGAGAAAGACAGGTCATGAGTTTTTATAGCACAGAAACTGAAACTAACTCTGTGCTTGTGTAACGATTTCTGAGAAACCGTGTGACTAACAAGTAATGCAGGCCTTAACATTAACTCTACAGACTGATTCAATCACTGGCAAGGAAAGTATACTAAAATGAGTTGTGATGTTCTAATCAACAGAATTATGTTCTGTCTTTATTTTAAATACCAAACATTGTGGACAGAGTGGCACAAATATTCTGGAATTGTTAGGAACTGATGTGTTGCCCATATATTTCTGCAGTCTAGCCATTGCTCTCTTTCTTTTGCTTTTAGCAGCCTTTGGTTAAAAAGTACAGTTTATTTTGTAAAAAAAAAAAAAAAAAATATATATATATATATTACAGGCTTTATAATCAATATGTGGTAGTAAATCACATTTATCCTCAAAATGAGAAGGGCTGAATAAAAGGTAGATTTACTGTATGTCCTTGTCTCTAGTTGGCCATTAATTTAGCTTCCAATGGAATGGAACAATTTGGAAAAAACGTTGATTTGCGATTGATCTTGACCTACATTAGAAATTCTATATGTTTGCCACAACAAAAGCGATGGCAATTTTTGTTCAATGTTATCTTTTTAAATCATAATGTATTACAATAATTCTTTAAATATTATCAAAATGGTTGAGTACGACTTTATTCCTGCTTAAGCATTAAACACATTTTATGTATTTTTTCATCTGCATGCTGTTGCTTTCCATTTAACAGAACTTGGACATGTAAAGAGGGAATTACTTCACAGCCAGTTAAACATGTTCTAGTTATGAGCGGGCTAAGCCAGGGTACCTGTAGATGGATGACTTCCCAGTAGAAAATTTCAAGCAAAATATCCTGTGACATATTTGCTTTGCAACTCAGATAATCCAACTTTCGAGATCAAATGGAACACATGATACATTGGCCAGAGCACCTCTGCCGCATTGGTGTTTTTAACACAAACTTGACCGAAAAGAAATATAGCTGCTCCTGCAGGGTTTACTGAGATTCTATCAAAAATAGGGATTAAGTTTTGAAGCCCATGCTTCCACGTTTTAACTGTACTTTGTTCTCAAAAAAAAAAAAAAAAAATGCAGAAAATCTGCAATCAGTACTTTTTAAGACTATTTAGACTCTAGTTACACATCTTGAGACTCCATGACATAACACATTTGCAACCCGTTCGTGTGTTGGTTAGGTGTGAATATCACAACGCTTCATTACACAATTAGCCAATGAATATAAACCTACATTTGCCAAAAAATTATATAATATTTGATTAAGTGTGTAGATTTGTTTTGTAACATTTATTTTAGCTGAGGAAAGGGGTGCATAGTGCTGAACTATGGGCAGTATCCCATATACTAGTATTTCCAAACTCATTTTTGTCCATTACCAACACTCGTCCAAATTTTTCCAATGTAAGGACACAAAATTTCTCTTGTATACAGGAGAAATATTTGCATTGCCTACAGGCCTACTGACTTAACCCTTATTTTTTCTGTCTCAGGAGGCAATATCAGGGACTTGATAAAGGAAAGACAGGCGTAGGCCTGCAGGATTTAAGAAAATAATGCAATGTGTGATAATATTGTTCAATATGGCAATCACGATATTGACTGCAACAACTTAACAAAAGCTAAAGAGTGCATATAAACCATGACTAAGTGTCCTAGTCTTGCTATATCCCCTGTTTTTTTTTTTTAATATATACATATATATATGTATATATATATATATATATATATATATATATATATATATATATATATATATATATATATATATATATATATATACATATACAATGATTTTTCTGAATCTGAAAGATCGCCACGAAACATTTTCTCAACTAAAGTGGGTCAAATAAATGTACAGGTAGCTTATTGCCTGCTTCAGCCTCATCTGACTACATGAAAAGTTGTGAAAGCAGAGCTTTTACACTACAAAACTTTGTGTGGCCACTCTAAAGAAGTTGTTTTAACTCATTGCCATAAATTCAGACTGCTGTGATGCGTTTATTGTGAAGGTTCAAGTCGTGATGATAATAAAATTTGGATAATTTGCACAGACCTTGACAGGAGCACACTACATTTGTATTTTTTGAAATCTGTTCTTTGTTGCTTTCTCTAGCCCACCCCCCAATAGCTTTTTTGCTCTGTGAGTTTACACCAATATCACATTCTCATGGAAAAATATGTCTTGAGCTGCAATGATGGCAGCCTTTAGTTGTGATCTTTTGTGTAAATGCACTGGGAGAGGTTTCTGGAAGAACATATAAAACATTGTAACCACTTTTTATTCTTCTGCAAGTGAGTCATTCTCCAGGAGATACATCATTCTACAGATTACACGTAAACAATGTGCGGCAGTAATAGTGAAAAAAGCTTCATTTGCTTTGTGCTCTTTTTGTTAATATGAATAACCAACATGATAATGTGCCAGTAAATAATGTGCATACCACCCGGACATTGGTAAAAAAAAAAAAATCAAATAAATCTGTGCCAGGTTTTAGAGTGAATCCCATTCTACCCCTTAGCCCTTCCCCTTTGTCTAACTCCTTCCCCTTAGCCCTCTGTTTTGAGGGCCAAGGGGAAGGGTAGAATACCCACTGCTGAGAAACGAGAAGCCACTCGATTCCCGCTACGTCATCACCCAGAGCCACTCGCTAGCTGTGACGTAGGAAGATGCGACAATAGCTGTAGCTACGGCTGCAAAGGCTAGCTCGCTATAACGAGAAATTTTAAAATACGACAGACAGTTCAAAACATGATTAATATTTACTTAATGAATTAATAATTACTCATAATTAAGCGCTTCCTCCAGTCTCCGCTCTGCCTTGTGTCGGTAGGCGCAGTGTATTATGGGAAATTCTCATAACCCTTCGTTTCAAGTGAGGTCCCGGTCTGTCTTCGTTTCAAGGGCTGTGTAGCCCTTGGTCTTGGCCCTCCCCCTTAGCCCTACGGAGAATTGGGACACCACTTCACTAGACGTGAACGCGCAAAACCAAGGGGTAAGGGGTCAGGGGTACAATTGGGATTCACCCTTAATGTGGCTGAGCTAGAGGGCAGAGTGTATTCAACTACAGGGGCAGTGGACCATGTGCTTTCAGTGATTATTTTAAATGTCATTATTCCATCAAGAACACAGTTTCAAGGATAATAGGAAGGTTTTAGAAGATGGCTGGTGCTGTAATGATACACTAAATAAACCACACTTACTTTCTGACACACAAAGTAAAAATCAAGTAAAATAATTCTCTAATTATAAAACAAACTAAAAACACTACTTTAGATAAATCCACCCATGCTAAGATGAGACTAAAAAATGTTTGAAACTAAAACAAATGCCATCCAATTTTAGCCCCTATTAATCCCTGAAGCACACACCTTTTTTTTTACAACTTAAGATAAGATAGTGTGTGCATCTGTGGGTTTTTGTACACTTGGTTTGGACACTTTGGAGACACAGAGGAAAATTCATCTTGACATATTTTAAAAACAAAGCAAATAAATCAAATTTTTACTTACATTTCTGCTGTTGTTTATCAGATGGGGCTTCCTGTAGGGAATGAAAAAAAACATGTATACTTAAAACATCTTTATATAACTGCTATGGTATTTTATGTAACTAATTTCAAAGGGCACACTGCCTTTGACATCAGCTGGTGTTTGAAAGGGATCCAAATAAAAAAGTTATCAGTTCCTCAGTTAAGATTAAGGATAATATTATCTTTTGACAATCAGTTAAAACTTTTAAAGTATTTTAACAAATGTGACAGAGACTATTAGATAATAGAATAAAAGCCTTAAAATGCAGCCCCCAATGAGGTTTAAGATTAAGCCTGATATAATCTAAAACCTCATATTGTGTTACCCTATAGGACTTGTGTTACCCCAACATAACCATCAATCTGTGATGGAGTTGTCATGACCCCTGGTAGAAGAGAAATTGCTGTGATAATAAGTATAACCACATGTGTGTCTTTCATTAGAGGTAAGGAAGTTGAACACTATGATATTTTCTTAAAAATGAAAAGTGCGTTATTTATTACAATTATAATTTTTATTATCATTATTATTAAAGAAATGACTGAAAAGACAGCAGCTCTTTTCTCTAATTAATAATCTCATGTCACTTCCTCATAAACAATCTGACTCTAATTATTATTTTAGTATAACTGGAATGTCTCAACAACACCCTTCAGGCTTACAGGAAGACTGCGGGAAACCCAGAAGTGACATGAATATCTGTGGGGAACAGACTATTTTTTACAGACACATTTACAGTCTGGTTTAGCAGAAGGCTTTGCTCTACTTCTCCAATATGGATTCTCACTGTACAAAAAGGGATTAAAAATCAAATAAACACTCAATTATAGTGACCCAAGTAACCGTAATTACCGTGACTTGGGTTACATTGATTGAGTGTTTTTGTTTGTGTTCTTGTACTTCTTTGAGTAATATGTCATACCAGTGCTTTTACTTTAATAATTTTTGTCTCAAGTATTGTTCTTGCCAGGGTACTTTCTCCACCCCTAGGAGAAGAATACTTAACACAAAATAGTGCTGGTCTAAAAAAACTACTCAGAGAGAGAAGGAAATAAAGAAAAAAATACTCAATTACAATAACCTGAGTAAAAGCAATTAGTTATTTTCCATCTCTGCCTGTCTCTGGTTTCGGCCTTTCTATTTTTGTTTACTCACCTGCTTCTTAATTTCATCTGTGCGGAGGCGAACTGTCAGCTTTAACACTCCTTTATCCAGATTGATCTGATGGTCTTCCTTCGCCAAAACATTTTGCTGGTCTGTTTGAACAAAAGTTAAATTAGTTGTTTATGTCAAAGAACCCACGACTAAGTTTACCGGACCAGACTTACCCTCCTGTTTCCGGAAGCGCAGCACCGCTGTGTTACTGCCATTTTCATAGTCGACCTCACAGTCCCCACCGTGAGACTTCTTACTCTGAAAATACTTTGTTAATTTATTTTTTACCCTCGGTACACTGTTGTCGTCGAGCTCGACGAGCAGGGCATATGGATACGCGTCCGCCATCGCCGCCAGTCCGTCCCGGTCTGAGCCTTTCATTAGTACTTTCACTTTTGATTCCCAGGAAATGGGAGGGTTCTTGGCAGTATTTTTTCTATGTTGTCAAGAAGAGGTCGGTATTTATGCCTGAAGTATCGCTGATAGGACAAGGACTGGTTTTCATTTACGGTCATGGTAAAAGAACAACCTATTAGACTAGTTTAACAATCGGCTGGCATCCACGGGGACATAAGTACGCACCCAGCCTCTTTGCTTTTTTACTTTCTCTTTCTCCTCGAAACTTTCCATCATGGAGGGTAAGTAGATGACATCTCTTTTTTCATGTGTTATGTTTATTAATGCAACCGTTTGTGGTGTCAAAAATAAGCGTCTAAAACACTCTTGAGTTATAAAGACGTTAATAGTTGAGTTGCCGTTTAAAACTGAACTCGGTGGGTTGTGTCGCGAGTAGCCGTTAAACAGGCGTTTAAAATGGCGGTGATTTGAAATGTCTAGCCTGTCACTAATCGTAAAACATGACATTTACAGGAAAACAGCGAGCAGTTTGGTAATTTCTGTCGTACTTTAACCCTTCTGATATTAACAGCATGTTTAACATTAAAAGTGCGCACACAGCTGTGTTACAGTAGGCTCCAGGCTAGCATAACATGTATTACATTGTATTGTATCGCATTAATTTGGGCCAAAAATCAAATGCGAAAGTCAGACAACTAAGATGAGGATTTACTGTGGGACCACGGTTTTGGTTTCAGTATGCAAAGTTTCAAATTTAAAACATGACTTGGTACAAGTTTAAGTAGAACATGTTTTATATTTTTTTTCCTCAAAAAGGTAAGGAGGTCATTTAAAACAAGATATTTAAAATAGAACAGTTATACAGTTGATAGATAACAAAACACTGGGAGGACAAACTTGCAATTTACATACAGTCTCTGTCGTCCTCTGCAGGAGAGAAGGAAAAACTGCACCACTGTACCAACTCAGTCACTTAATGTTTATTTGTAGAGCGCCAAATCAGATTCAGAATCAGCATTTGTATTCGTTGCCAAGTACATTTACACATAGACCTACAAGGAATTTGACTTGTTAAATAGGTGCAAAAACAACCAACATATAGTTAGAGTCAGGAGGAATAAAATAAAGTAGAAAAAAAGTAGAACAAGTGCAACAGATGGTAACAGAGTAACAGTGGTAGCAAATGTTATCTCCTGGGTTCCCATGTGACCTTAAAACCTGTGAGATGATTGACAAATTTTCCAGTCATGAAAAACATATGGAAAATGAAAGAAAAGTAAAATGTCCTGGGAAAGCTTGAATTGTCCTGGAAAATTACTTATCCACCCTCTGCTTCTCTCTACCTAGTTAGTGAACGCAAATGGGTTAAAAAAAAGTTGCGTATAGCCTATGTATGTATAATGTATAATACATAGAATATAAAAGATAAGAAAAAGCTGAGGTATGAAGTAGGTTATATGACACTGGAGTCTGTGGATGTGATTGTGCTATTGTTCTATGAGAAATTTGTCATAATTTCTAAGAATGTAAACATAGCAATCTGAGTAAATGTACAAAATATAAGGTACAACTGTAGAAAAGGATACTGCAAAGTGTGTGTGTTTGGGGAACGTTCTGGGAAACTTCTGGATAATAATTTCTAGAGAAGAGTGGGAACCCTGATCTCAATAGGCTTTACAGAAGAGTCAGGTCAGTGTCAGGCTCCTCTTTTTCATTGTGTTTGATGTTAATTCATTTTTAACAGACATGTAGAAAGACAGAAAGGTGGGCAGAGACAAAGGAAGAAAAATGAGAATTCATGATAGTGATAAATTTATGGATGCACGGACCATAAATTTGTCCTTATCTTATTTCACTTTAAATATCTCTTTATTAGAGGATAAACCCTTTATATGAGGCATCTTGTTTTCAAGACGGGTCCTCCTGTCTATGTGGTTGTGAAGATAGTTATGATGTTTGTATAAGCAACAACCATACATTGAGTGATTGTTCTAATATTAACATAAACAGCAGTATGTACATCAGTAAAGTATGTTAATACAAAAACAAAACCATGACTGTGTTTTCACTCATAACTGAAATGTAATTTAACACGTATCAGGACAAAGTGATTATTTATGTCACTTGATGTCATTGAAACACTTATAAATGATTGCCATATTACCATTCAGCTGTTGTCCTTTTTACTTTACTTAAGCAGATTAATAGTGTAATTTTATTGAAGTATCTGTTCTCATACAACTGTAAAATACATGTGTACTCTATCCACCCCTGCTTAAGAGTTGGTCCACTTTTACAATAGCTTGTTTTTATGTTCTGTGGCTAAGGTCTGTGTTTGAATGAGATACCAGTAAGGATAGTTACAGCTAATAAAGGATACCAAGACCTTACAGGTTACATGCAGTGTCTGTCACCCTCTGCTGGAGAAAAAGAAAAGCTGCATTATTGTTCTTGCATCCTTCGAGAAAGAAAATCTCTCTTAATCATCATTCATTCAACATCTTTGATTTCAATTTAAAACATGCTGGAAAGTAAACAGGGGTGGAAAGAGTACAAGAATATTGTTCTCAAGCAAAAATGCAGAAACTTTGATAAGTTTGTATAAAGAAGTAAAATATAATAAATATAATAATTCACACTGTGAATTTACTCAAGTAAAAGTAAAAATACTTAATAAAATGTACTCAAAGCACTTTGTCTACACTTTTTCGTGATATTCAGCACTGAACATGTTATTAGACTACCTGTCATTAAAACAAGAATACTGGAATATCTTAGAAATCTTTCAAAATCTTACTTAAACTGAAACTGTTATTGTTATTGGACATACATTCAAATAGGAATGAGCAATTTCAAACTGAATTCACCTTTTAAAACCAAATTTGAGCCGGCTAACTGGGCTTTCCTGAGAAGTCAGAAATTAATCATGCATATTATACAACCACTAAAACTAATTTTTCTGTTCAGCAATGCAAGGAAATAACTATATTTTGAAATTTAAATCAAGAGATAAAAATGTTCTTTACTTTTTTCTTTTTTGTAAAACAGTAAATTTGAAAATTCATGGATAACAATAATTGTTATGTTTTAGCATTAAAAATATCAATCCAGCAACGGTGGCATAAACCTTACATTGAGTAGTGGTCTCATAAATTTGTTAGGCACTGTACATGCAAAGACAATAGTTGGAGTTTGATAATGTAAATTAGATGTTTCTGGTTCTGGTATTTTGTTTTAATTAGATATCTAAGTTATTGTCAAAAATGTATTTTGTAAAGTCAGAGTCATAGTTTTGCATAAGCACACTATTTGGAGCACCACCTTCTAGTCTTTTCTCTTCCCCCATGACCAGCATTTCCTGAAAATGACATCAAAATCTGTTGAGAAGTATTTTAATTTTTGAGCAATAATGCTGTCTGGCAAAAAATAACCTTGTTGTCAGAGGTAATAATAAAACTAACATAGAGACAAAGAGTCAAATGGCTGAATTTCTGCTGCCAACTAGTGGTCTGAAAATAAATGAAAGTACTAAAAAGGTGACAAATTTCTATAAATTCTTTATTAATAAAATATCAAAATTGTGCTGTAAAATATCAATACAGTAATGTGATGCATTTGTGTGTTTTCTTGCACCTGACTGCTTCAACTACAAGCAGTGCTACTGATCCATATAATAAGGTGGACGATAACTATTAAAAAAGGTGGAATGTTAGTATTTTGCCTTTGCTTAAAGACTCAATAGTTATGCTGTAATTTATGTTGTGCAGGGTTCTTAAAGTATTTTAATGAAGTATGACCTGTTTCAGATCTCTCCGAGGGAACCATGACCAGTAAATTAGACCTCCCCCTCCATGGCGCTGCAGTCGAATTTGTGAGACAAAATAGAGGAGCTCTGTGCGATGTAATTTCAAGCAAATTTAACTGTGTGGCTGTCATTGATGGAGTTGATTTTGACAACGAATCCAACCTCCAACTGCAGAGAAAGTCCACCTCTGAAGACCAGCCAAGATTTGCTGCTGTGCTGCGTTCAGGTGTTCAGGTGTCAGTGTGGAAGGCTGATCTCACTGGTTTCCCGGTGGATGCTGTTGTGAATGCTGCAAATACCCAACTTCAGCATGTTGGTGGCCTTGCATATGCTCTAGTAAAGGCAGGTGGTCTAGAAATCGAGAAAGAGAGTGATGCTCACATCAGAAAGCATGGCGAGTTGAAGACAGGAGAAGCAATTGTTACCAGTTCTGGGTCTCTTCCATGCAAGTGCATTATTCATGCTGTTGGCCCCAAACTACCATCATATCCCACCAAGGCGGAAGCATCCCGGGCAGAGCAGCAGTTGAAGCAGACAATCACCAGCATTCTTGACAAAGTGAAGAGGCACAACCTGCAGACTGTCGCCATCCCTGCCATAAGCTCTGGGATTTTCAACTACCCTCTACCAGAGTGTGCAAACACCATTGTGTCAACTGTGAAAGATTACTATAAATACTCCTCTCACGGACATCTCCCTAAAGAGGTCTTCCTAGTTAACCACGATGATCCTACAGTCAACGAGATGACCAGGGCCTGCCACCTCATATTAGCAGACCAAAAGCCCATGACTTTCAGTCAGGCTGCTGCAAGTAAAGGCAAAGCTGATGTTAAAACCTCAACAAATTCTCTCCAGATTGGGAAAGTCCTTCTCAAGCTGAAGAAGGGAAGCATTGAGGAAGAAAAGGTAAGAATCTGGAATGTACTTGTTATTTAATCTGTTTAAGAGGGCAGGTGTTTATCTGCTCTTCATGTGTGTTTTACATGTCTCTTCTGCCTGACAGAGCATTTCTGTTTTTATTTACACTTATACTGCAAGGCATGTTCCACATTGATAAACACACTTAACTGTATAATCTTACATAGGACATTACATATCCTCTATTATCATTATTATTTTATAGTTTTGTGGGTAGTTTAACATGCTGGCTTTCTTCCCATAATGCGACGCACGACTCATACTCATAGGAACGCTGGCTCTGATGTAAGGCCCTTCGCCTGGACTCAGCCCGCTTCAACATGCTGCTGTATGAACATGAATCCATCCAAAGGGAGAATGCAAATTTGTAGCATTTTTTTTTTTTCAACTGAATGAGAACAAGGCAATCGAGCTGTAGGTGTCTAAATCACCCAAGATATCCTCTCCTACCCCCAACGAACGAGTGCCAGAGTTACTTCAGTTGGAATCGCTCCATTTTAGTGAAGTTTTAGTAAAGTTAGCGTTGTTTCTTTTGCAGATTTAAACAGCTGATGAGGGAAGCAGCACATAGCTGGCAAATATATGTCCATATGTTGCATCATGAAATAGATCCAAACACAGGCGCTATGTTGAGGAAAGGTGAAATGCTGTAGAATCTTACTGTAACGTCTAGTTGAGCCAAAGTAGTTGTCTTGTGTAGTTTCACCTGATGAAAAAAACAACTATTTATTTAAAACAGCTTTTAGCATTCTATATATTCCTTATTTCCAACTACGCCAGGTTGCTGAAAAAGAAATAAGTTCAATATTGGTGAGCTAATTAATTATTTTGGGTATCATCCAAAACATGCACCTTACCTTATTAGTTGTAATATCTACAGATGATTACAGTTCAACATTTAATATACTGTTTATTTGTATGTGAGCCTGAGAATGAATGTATGCTTCTTTTTTGAATTAAGAAACACGTTGTGTTCACAGTGCTTTTAACACTTCATGCTCCAACTTTGTTTTCCCTTAGACAGATGTCATTGTAAACACTGCATCAAAAGACAGAGACTTGGATGTTGGTGTTGTCTCCAAGGCTTTACTGCAGAAAGCAGGTCCTGGACTACAGAGAGAGATTAGTAGTGCTCCTCCAAGTGGACCTGTCATCATCACAAAAGCCCACAATCTGGGCAGTAAAATGGTTTTCCATACTTTTTGCACTTGGCGGAAAAATGCAAATGCACAGAAGGTAAAGTATGAATATTACAGGGCTGTGATATGGAACATTCAGAGTAGATGTCTCATAGATGTGGCACTTTGGCACCAGAAAAAGATAAAAAAAAAAAAGCACTGCTCACCTTCCACCTTGCTATTTCTCTCAGACTGAGTTTAGCTGTTGGCAGGGCCAATTCCCATGGAGGTCCACTATTGATACTTGATACTAAAGAAAGAAAAATTAAGCTATCATGAAATGAAAAAAACTAAATTCTTCATTTATGATTAAAAGATAAAAAGTCATAATGAAAAATAAAAGTCGATTTTTTAATACTAATTAATCATAACAAAATAAGAAGTCAAATTTTGGAATTAGAAATCATGAAATACTAAGTCAAAATTATAGAATAAAAAATAATGGGGAAAAATGTCAAAATAGAAAGTAGAAGTGATCTGATAGAGTCAAAATTATGAGATGACTTTGTTTTTAATATTATTGAGTCTGAATCACATAATGTGATTAAAAAAGCTCATGATTCTGCGATATTAAGTCATAAATGACTCCTTGGTACCTGTTAGAAGGTTAGACAAAATCCGTTGTTGGCCTTTTTCCTATTGAAAAAAAACATTGAAATGTAACTTAGTTAATTTTGAATAGGTATGGCTCCTTATTTAACTTTTGAAAGTATAAAGGCAAAAACTAAGTTGGATGTGTGAAAACAACTGGAATCTTTTAAAGCCTTGTTTAAATAAGCTTAGGTATTACTGATGTATGATCTTGGTAATGTTTTTATCCCCTA
This sequence comes from Cetoscarus ocellatus, assembly GCA_037902135.1. Taxonomy (NCBI): domain Eukaryota; kingdom Metazoa; phylum Chordata; class Actinopteri; order Labriformes; family Labridae; genus Cetoscarus; species Cetoscarus ocellatus. The sequence continues at coordinate 358,120 of JBAMNC010001855.1, forward strand.
TACATCAGTAAATGGGTTTTTTATTATTATTGTTGGAGGAACACCAAATATTATCAGTATCAAAGTAGTTTCTCTTAGATTTGAATGCATGTACATTTTTGTGATCGTCCATGTTGAAGCAACTTAAGTCAGGCAATAACTGCAATATATGCAGATCATTGCCTTGAAGTTTTATTATCACAAGCAGCAGATATTCACATTTTTACACTTCATACAATTTTCAAGGTTTCACACTGGATGCGTTTGCCATATATATTGGCCATACATTCAATTTTCTGTGATATTGGCAGAATGTACAAACATACCACAATGGTACATTATGATTTTCAAAGAATGTTTAGTTTTATAAATCAAAGTATTATTTATCACAGAATACCATGTTGTTTTCAGTTTAGTCAGTTTTAGAATAGTGGGGGCCTTGTGTGTTCTGTGCTCTTGACAAACATAGATATTGGTATTGGTAATGGAATCGGCAATAATGGGCTCAGAAATATCAGCAATCTGGATTTTGGCAAAATTCCAATATCATGCCTCCCTGATAATAATGGCTTAAATCCTGTGACTATGACTTTTTTAATCATAAAATTGTTATATTTAGTATAACAGTCACATGGTATTCAATTTTCAAATAATTTTAACCTTTTTTACACGTTTTTAGCTTTATTTCTTATTCTTATTAGTATTTTATCTATTTATTTTTCTCTTTTTGCTGTTATAATGATTTAATTGCCAACATTTCAGATATTTTCTGTACAATTTCACATGACAATCGTACACAATTGTGACATGTTTTATGACTTTTCAATTTTAACCTTCATAAAATTATGCTTTTTATTCCATATTTATGCATTTTGATGCAATTATTATAGTTTTTACTAAAAGAGATGTATAATGTTGTCTTTTATTAGAGTGAATATATTTTATTTTACAATGTCTTCCTTTTATCCCATATTTATGAAATTTAATTTTTATAGTAGCTATTAGAGTTTGGGCCTCAGTGTCATTCATATATACAGCCAATAGTTAATTTGGTTCTTTTTGAAGTATTTCATACAGAAGAAAGTTTACCTTTTGTTTGGAAAGTCTATTGGTCCCTCTTGGTTTTTACTTTTCCTACAAGTCTCTGCCATTGTGCTTCTTTATACTGTATATCCCTACAGGACAGGGCCGTCTCTATCTCCCCACATGTAGTGGCAAGGCTAAATTTTGGGCAGAATGGTTCTAACATAAAAACTAAACACATATGAAAGATATTTTAGCCTCAACCAATAAACAAGCTGGGGAAATCCACCTATCAGTGTGGCGTCATCACTCATAGACACAATAAGTTTGGGTATAGCTGACATCCGTTGTTATTGCTGGATTTAATGTTGCATAATTCAAACCTTTATGTCAAGACCTACTGTTAATTTTATAAAGCTACATTGTTTTTAAGAACTTTGATCAAATCAGATTTTGACTTTCCATTTGTTCCTCCATCACAGATTCTTTTTGATTCAGTGAGCGAGTGCCTGTTTTTGGCGGTCGCAAAAAAACACAAGTCAATCGCCTTTCCTGCCATTGGAACTGGAAGCCTTGGATTTGACAAAAGGGAGGTTGCCCAAATCATCACAACAGCAGTGGCAGAGTTTGCCCAAAAAGCCCCTGCTGCGTTGGAAGTCAGCATTGTCATTTTTCCATCTGATGAAGGCACATTTAAGGTAACTCAAAGTACACTAGAGTTGTATTGCTATGATTATCAGCACCATAAATGCCACATGGTGCCCCAAATGGAGATCAGCATTCATAGATAAATAGTTTATTAATCCTCTCGGGGAAATTCACAGCACAATTTGTCAGTGAAAATATAATGAATTTGTTTTTAACAGAAATTAAATACTAACCTCAGCATAGGATTGATTTGTTATCAGTCAGGATCTGTTTTTTAAAAATATGCGCCATAGGCAAATGAAAGTGGGATGAGTAGACATCAGTTGCATATATGGACCCATTGTAATGTGTCTTACTAATTATATGCTGACATGTGGCACCTTGCTGACATGTAGCACCTTCACCTACAGTAAGTGCTGATTCAGGGGAGATTTTTTATCAAGAAAATAAACAACTAGTTGGAAAAAATTCTAATCTGGTAACATGATCAGACATGAGAGGAAATATTGGCATTGTGGCCAAAAATCCCCCCAGACGTTGTGGGGTCGGATTTAAAAACTATTTGAACCCATGTAAATATTTTGGTCTTATTGATATATTCTTAGTTTTATAGTTAATATTTTTACTTTTTATGGAATTGTAAGTATTTCACCGCCTTTAAAAGTGAGAAGCTGTGGGGGCCTGATGTTGTTCCCAGTAGATGATCACTGACCTTAATTGTTTGTCTAATCAATGGTATTGGCATCAGGCCCAGTTTTTACAATCGCACAGCATTACTCCTGCCCTGCAAACCAGAATCTTACACATTTAGGTGTACAATGGGACCATAACAATTCAATAGTGTGCAATAGACTCCGTTTATATAGGCACTTAGAAATAGTGTAATTCAAGTGATTGATAATTTGACAATATTTAGAAATAATATGGTGATGGCAGTGCAAGAAAGTAAAACATTAGCATTCAAAATGTTTCACAATGGCTAGTCCCATCGTAAGGTAGTGCGTGGGCCACACAACAAGACGGTCGCTGGTTCGATACCCTGGTCACTCAAGGCTTTTCTGTGTGGAGTTTGCATGTTCTTCCTGTGCATGTGTGGGTTTTCTCCAGGCTTCCTCCTACAGACCAAAAAAAAAACATGCTCAGTAGGTTAACTGGTGACTCCAAATTGCCCTAATAGGCCAGGAGCCAGGTCCACCTCTCAGGATGTTTTTTGCTATCTTTTTTTCAAAATCTTCTGGCGAAATGATGTCATTGTAAGTATAAAGGTACTGCAACTGTATAAATGGTCAGAAAAGTCTCAAATTGTGCATAGAGTATCCTGACCTTTAAGGGAAACTAGCAGAATAAGATTATAGTGCTTACTGCCTTTCTATTTTCAAATATCACCCTCATCATACTCCAAAAGACAAAAAAATGCCTGTTCGCCTGACAGTTTATCATTAAAAATGATTATTTTCAAGCATTTATTACGCATCTCACTGCCTCAGATGTATATGAAAAACTTCCCAAGGTTCTAAGCTTCAATTTAAGCTCAGAATGAGCTTTCTGTCTAGAAGATTACACATGCTATGACTGAAGTTCTCCACTGTATCTCAAATCGGAGAAAAAATAACTTTCAAGATATAGCCTTCCAAAAGGGATTAAGCTTATTTATTGCATCTAAATTATATTTTAAACAAAATTTGAGAACTGACGTATGTACTGTTTTACTGTCTGAAGTGAATTACATGAAAAGTGAATACTACAATATGTGTTACACCCCAAGGTGGCCCGGGATATCAAAGTGCAACATAATGCTATGCTGCTGCTAATGGTGGATCCTAAACAAGCAAATAAACAAATAAAGCAACAGATTGAGCAAAGAAGGATGCAGAAGGGCACAAAAAAACAGGGACACAAATATGAAATCTATTAAAGAAAGTTCAGTCGACACAAGGAATAAAGATTATAGACTGATGAGATACAACTGCATTTTAATCAGCATTTTCCTCTTCTTCCTCATCATCATCCATAATTGTACATCATCCTCATCTGTTTCGTCTTCTGCCAAGACATCAACGAGGGCTTTGAGGATTATGTCCCCCTAAAACCGTAGTGGTTCTATCTTGCCAGTGTCTGTGTTTATGTGATATCCATGGTCAAGAGGAGATGGGATTCGGGTAGTGCTCATGTGCCCTCTTCCAGATCCAAACCTGAAAGTTGACTTGTCTCTGTGTGCTGTAAGAGGACCCTATTGCAAGTTGGGAAGGTTGAAAGTTCAATGGAGAGACCCTGTTGAAGCTCAAGGCTTGAGCAAGACATCTTCTTGATTTCAATCTCTCTCGCCTCATCAGCCTGCTTGATTGACGACTGAAACTATAAAGGCAACAAGTGAAATTTTTATCACCGCTGAGAACCTGCTCATCGAGCTCCCAAGAGTTCCCAACCTCAGCAAAGATGTAAATTAATTTTGAATTCTGATTCAGAAACTTCATCAGCCATACCTTCCCTTTGCCTTTGAATGCGTTGGTACAGTCTAGTTTATGTTGATCAGTCTGTCTCTCTTGTCAAATATCTTGTTGATGGCAGATGACTTGGCATAATAAAGGAGGATGAGGAAAATGTCAGCGTCTTTTGCTCTGACTCTGTCTGTTCTGATGTGTGGCATTTTGTTTTGGATGAACTGCATATAAATGATCCCCCTCACATCTTCATGTTTTGAACAGATCTCAGATAGTGGTTTTTCTGATTTGACTTTCAGCATAACACTCTATTTTGAAAGCTTTACCGGCCTCTATGAAAATGATAGGCCTTCAGAGGATAACTTCCATCATATTTTGAGAGCTCCAGTGATGTATAAGTAAATGAATGAGTGCTCTTGTTTTCATCATTTGTGAGTAGGGGTGTCAATCACCAGTTTCTAACGATACGATACAATATCGATTCTTTGGACAACGATACGATATTTGCCGATATCACACAGTCTGCCACGATTCGATTTCGATTTGATACGATTCAGGGGCCTTCGATCGATTAAAGATGATATTATGTACTCATTGGACACAATCAGCTAAATTTCACCTAAAGCAAGAAAGAAATGCAAAGCAATCTCTAAGTTTCGACAGTTTTATTACTGAAATGTGAAACGATGTGCTGACCTTTGGGTATGATAGGTTATAGAGGATTATAACCATCTGTATGATCTAATCGTGTTTTAAAATTAAAATTGGGTTAATTAGTAGTCAGGTGTTTTTAGACTTTGTTTCACTGTTTAATGGTAGGAGTGGATGAAGAATAAGAATAAGCTCTCACTGTTTTCCTTTCCTTTCATACAATAAGTCATTTCATTAATCAGTGCGCTACAAAATCAAATGATGAGATAACTTACTGTACTCGTGTGATTACTCCTGTCGTGTGTGTGCAGTATGCATCTTCTGCTGTCAGATCGACCGTATCTTACCCGGATACGGCAGTGCTATTTTCTGATTGGCTGACATGTCAAGCTCCCGTTTAGATCTGTGATGCTTAGATTGTGTTGCTACACGTTAGCATATAGTGGTGTTACTCAGTGGGCGCTACACAGTACATTTTAAAGCAGGAGAAATACCGGGTATGGTGTGTGAGACAGCGAAAAGGTGAGCGTCTCATACGCTGAATACGTGAGACTTGAGAGCCCTATAAAGTTGAAACTTCAGAACAAGGCGCTATTGGGCGGAAGCGGTGAAACGGATATCCTGTCAGAATTTCAAAATAAAGGCGTTGAAGATGATGATGTTGATCGATGTTTTGAGTTTCGATCGATTTGATTGGATCATTGCTTAACCAATCGATATATCGATCCAGATCGATGGATCATTTCACCCCTATTTGTGAGAAAACCTTTTCAATCTGCAGGTCGATGAACATTCAGCCCACTAACCATAGAACGTTCACCGCAACCTCTGCGATCCTTCTTGGCTGAATAAAGACGGTCAAGTAAGTGTTTGTGCTGAATACAGTTTCAGCAGCAGCAGGTAGGCTTTTGAAGATGCGCTCTGATATAGTCTTCATTGTCTGTGGCATATCATGTAGAATGAGGAGTTTCCGTCTTGAGTGAGAGCACACTGGCTTGGAGGAGAAAGTTGTGCATTCTCAGCATCTTTTATCATGTGGTTCATTCCTTTTGCTTTGTTTGTTTTTGCGAAAAAGCCACCGATTGTTGAGTCATTTTGGTGCATTCGTTGTAAAAGCTGCTGGTAAGGAAAGAAAGAGGACTGCCTATCTTTCCTAAATAAGTTGTTTCTGCACCAAAATGTTATCAAAAGTAAAAGGACAGGACACATTGACATGTGACACTCAGGGCTAGGCTTGAACCCTTGACCTCCAGATCAGTGGTGGAGCACATTTCCAGGCTAAGCCACTGACAACCCAATGCATCCCTGCAATAAAGAGTACAGGAGTTTGCCTTTTTGGGATAAGAAATCTTATACTTTTGTTGCCTTACTTTCAGAGTAGGCCACAATTTGTTCAAATGTTGTCATATATTAATTAAAGCTGTGGCATATCTTTTTCTTTTCTGCTTTTAAACCTCCCAACTTCATCAGGCTGCTGGTGCCCCAAAGCAATAACACTTACATTGTTCACTTGTGTTTTTGGGACCGTCCAATAGATCTTCATAGGGACACCTGTGTTTAGAAGCTTAACTTTTGGCTGATCAACGGTATATTTCAGGTCAAATATATTCCTTTCATATAGTTTTTAATCCAGCCATGAATGGAGTTTTTTTCAGGGATTTATTTTGTAAATTCAGAGTATCTTATATGGTATGTCTATGTAAAGTTGAATGTACCTACTGTGACGTGAGGGACTCCCTGAACCAGCAGAGATGAGTTCATTTGATTCATCCAGTTGTTTATGCACTGTGTATTTTCTCATACAAAAGACATTAAAATACAGTGATATTTCTCTATTTTCAGGCTTTTGAAGAAGAAATGAGAAATCTCAAGAGAAAAATGCTTCAGCCTGGCTTTGAGATTGGTAACAGTGTTTTAACTACGATTTCTTCTTTGTGCAACACACAACTATAGTCTTAAATTTTTATTGTGCAGGACTTGTCAGACATTTGTGTGTTTTAAACTTCATTATTTACATCTGATTTTGCCTTCTGAGTAGAGTTGCTGTAGGTCAATATATGTTGAAAGTATTTGTTAACACTGATGTTTTTTTCTGTTTGTAAAAAATAATGCTGCATAAGCATGCAGGCTGATTCCAGGGTGTCTTTTAGATGCATAAAAAGTGGCTGATCTATCCAGCAGAAATAAAGGCCTTTAAAGGGTATTACAAATAATGTATAATAAGAAAAGTAAAGATGGTTATGTTTTAAATGGCAACAGCATATTGACCAATTTTAAAAACTATTAATTTTAAAAAATGGATCATTTAAAGTGTTAATTGAGGGTTTTTTTTAGTAGGGTTGCCAGAGGCCCATAGCACCAGCAAATATGAGTGCCAATAAAGGAAGTTATGAGCTTTGTTATTGGGGGGGGGGGGGGTAGTCCAGGGTGGATGGTTGCCTGTATATAGAGTAGTATATAGCACTACATGGTGCCACTGAAAGCCTCGTAATTATCCCACTTACAGGTTAAAACTACTCATGAAACAATGTTGAACGAAGGGGTTATTTATGCCTCCGCCATCAGAGCAGAAACAACGAACACTAACTTCACTAAAACTGAACTAAAAATAAGTGATTTTGACTCTAGTATTGACACGCCATTAGCTGTGGGTACGAGAGGATATTATCATGAACTGGAATATACAGAGGAAGAACTTTGTAGATGAGGTCACGGGTAGAAAGAGGGATGGAGAACGGAGGAGCAGGACAGATCAAAGGTTACTTGGTGCTGCAGATGCAGAAACTTTGAGCCCATGTCTGCAGACTTAGGGGGCCATTGCTGTCAGAATTGGTAAAAAAAAAAAAAAAGCCAAATTCAATGATTGACCCCGCTGCTACAGCAGCACTTTGCCCCGATTGAATGAGGGGCATTGATGGAAGGATATGTAGCCCTTTGTTCCATCACAAAATAGTTCTAAATACGGGGGCTTTGTCAGGAAAAGTAAAATGTTGTAAAGAATCTGTATGGTATTGTCAAGCCAACATAGTTTTTGAGTAGTTTTAACCTTTTACTGTGTTAATTACTGGGCTTCCAGTGGAACCATGTACTTCTATGTACCAGCTAGTGTCCACCCCAGATATCTCCCCCCCAGGGACAGAGCATGCAAACTTATTTATTGCACGTATATTTGCCAGTGCAATGATCCTGTAGCAAACCCTTTTAAAAATAACAGAACTAACCCTTTAATTTTTTAGAAAAAAAATCAAAATATAAAAACATGTCATAAATTTAGATTCTGTCAGCAGAATCTTAATTTAAGACCCTGGGAACCTGTATTGGACTTTGGACCAGTAGAAAAACTGGTCCAAAGTCCAGCACCAGTAGAAAAACTGGTTCTTAAAACTAATGACATCTTAAACTCTCACCTTAGTCTCACCTGTTTTTCAATCTCTCCTGGTCCAAACAACCAGAGTGACAAAAAAAACACCAGTGTGGTTGACCAGGGCCTTTAAGTCTAAAAGCTGTAAATGTAGAATTTAAAAAAGGAAAAGTTGAGTTTTCAATTCCAAATATTTGACTTTACAATTTATAAATTTATTTTTGCACCTGCACAGTGCTCTGTGGTTCTTGATAAATAATATTACCTCATGCATGTGATGTTTTCTTCTTATTAGCCCTGATTTACACTGATGTGCCTTCAAAGTCCAGATTCATTTAACAGTGTGAAGTATTTTCTTATTACTCAGTCAAAGTAAGAAGTGTGGTTTGATCAGGCTCTTAACACCTGGCTTGAAACAAGATAATTGGTTCACCTGGTTAGATTCTTTTCCATGCAATAGGCTTCTTTATGCTTCATAATCTTAAAAATTTTGAGTCTCTTTGATATAAATGTGTGACTTTTTAGACTGAAAAAATTGACTTTTTCTTCTCTTAAATTCATCCAGTCCAGTCCAATCCACTTTTGCACATTTGTGTAGCACAGTAAAAACAATAAAGCTTACCAAAGTGCTGCACAGTGACTACATCTTGAAATAAAACTGAATGAAATAAAATGATATAGATTTAAAACCAAACTATTAAAAAAATATTATTCAAACATAAAAACATGGTAAAATCAACTTCAAAAAACATTTAAAACACCTAAAAGCAAAGTTTTAACTAGAGACAATTAAGAAAATTATCATTTTAAAACATGTAAAATAAGTTTGTTCTCGGATATACAAGGGTCATTTAAATTTTGTGAGTGTCCCTAATTTGCTGCCAGAGAACGTCTAAAAATGTTCTTTTTTCTTTTTTAACTCAGGCGTTTCCTCCTGTTACTATGACTTCAAAGTATATGAGGTAGAAACATAAATAGAAACTGAAGATGCAGTAGGGTATTAAAGTACATGAAGTGGGTCTTAAAAAATCTTAAATGCAGTAAATTTATTATCAGATCTTCTGTTTATACCCTGGATACTCAGCAGCATTCCTTTGCACTTAAAGTAATAAAAGGCCAGCTGATGTTGAAAGTATGGATGTTTTGAGTAATAATTGTGTCAAGTGGTTGCAGATTTCAGCACTGACGGTGTGCTCGATATTCCCTCCCCAGCTTTCGACAGCAGAGAAAACTTCCCTGGCACCAAACCTCAATCTCCTCAGATAAGCTTGAGCGGTGCCTCTGATGAAGTCACTCGTGAGGCTGAACGATGGCTCCAGAACCTCCTTTATAAAACCTTCAACACTTCCTGCATCCAAAACAACTTCATCGTGCACTTCGGGCAGCAAGAATACCAGGAGCTGTCCCGCCTGAATGTTTCCATTGAGGAACGTTTTGAAAATGGTCGTGCCAGTATAATCGTAAAGGGGGATTCACATGAAGATGCTGCAGTGGCCAGGCTGCAGGTGGAGGCCATTCTCTGTAAAGTACAGAAGGAGTTTGTTAAGGATCAAGAGCGGGAAATCTTCAAACTGCTGTTAAAGAACGTGCCTTTTGAAAGAAAGACATTGCACCAATCAGACCCAGAGTCACAAAACAAAGTGTCTTTTAATAAGAATCTGTGGATAAGTAAGGTACAGTTGGTGTTTAAATTCATTTGACTGTAGCTTAGGAAACCTGAGAGCAGGATCTTGATAGAGACTTTGGTTTTTATGTCTTTTTCCTTTAATAATAACGCCTTGATAATCAGTGGCTGACACTAACTAACACACAGACAGTTCACCACTGCTAACACAAGACATCTCTTGGTACAGACAGCCAGTCAATGGAAGCTTCAACACTGGGGATTCTCTGTGTAAAATTGTTACTTTATTTTGAAGCCAAAGTCAGATATTTTACTAATTTTTGCGTCATATCAGCATGCATGTGCTAAATCAAAATGCAGTAAGGGAATTTGACACAGACATAACGCTTATTAACTTTTGTTGTTTCTATCTGCCTCTTTATTTCCCTAGGGGATTCACAATTTTTTTTAGCAAAAACATGTAGACAAAATACATTTCAGGATAATTATTGTATTAATTATAGTTAATTATAGCATTCTGTGCCTTTCATTTGGAGTGATGGGGGCATGCATTTTAGGCAACCCCTCTAAATCAGTGTAAGGGGCAGCACTGAGTAAAATGCAGAAGAAATTTGACTGTGAGCTAAACAGATTTGTGTTTTATATTTATTTGTATTATATTTAGGTGGAAAAAGTGGTGAACCCAGCCCTGGAGATGCTCTTTGAACTCAAGAAACAACAGCTGAAGTGCTTCACCTCACACAGAATGTTTCAGTGCCTGCCAGCTCAGTTCCTTGACACGGTCAGCCGTGTTGGTTTCCATGCAGAGTTGGCTCCACCTGAAGGTATGAGAATTAGGGCTGTTAAAATCTTAACATTTTTAACGGTGATAAATCTCTTACTTTTGACAGTTAGCTTAAGATTAACTATATTTTATCACATGCATAGTGTTATTACTTTGTTTTTTGTTTTTTTTGTTTATAATCGCGTGCATGTTGACAAAGTACTGATAATTAGAACAGATTCTTCTTTGCTGGTATTTTGTTTAAATCCTTAAATAGAATATAAGGACTAACATATATTATTACTAAAAAATATTAAGATAAATAAAATAGTTGGTTTCTATCAATATATTATATTTTTTTGTGAGTTTGCTTGATAGAAAAGGCAACGTATATTCACATTTTAACCAAAGAAGTCATCTTGAGATGTTGGAAATGCATGTACAAATCCCAGTTCAAATGAAGTTGGAACATTGTGAAAAACAGAGATAAAAACAGAACAGATAAGATTACATAGAACTTTATTCATCCATTGGGAAGACTACTGAAGGGAAATTAAGGTTCCAGTAGCATTGTATTGTACAAAATTATAAATGTAAATGTAATGTGTGTGTACATATGTGTGTGTGTATATATATATATATAGATATATATAGATATAGATATAGATATAGATATAGAGATACATATATAGATACATACATACATATATATAGATAGATATAGATAGATATATACATACATACATAGATACATATATATATATAAATATATATATATACATATATATATTTATATATATATGTATCTATGTATGTATATATATATACACACACACATATATATATATATATATATATATATATATATATATATATATATATATATATATATATATATATATATAATTTTTGGCATGTATTCAGTTGAATACATTGCAGGTTAAAAAATTCAGTTTTCAAACTGATAAAGTTAATTGTTTCTTTTTAAGTTCTTTTGCAAATATTCACTCATTTTGAATTTGATGCCTGCACCATGTTAAACGTCATTGGATTTGGAGTTGTTTAAAGTTTTACTGTGATAAATATGACTTTGAATGGTCGACAGGAAAATGGAAAAAGTACCAACTCAAACATGTTGCAAATGGTGTTCAATTTTCTCTGGTTGAGTCTGAAGAAGGTTTTAAGAAGTCTTGATTTTATCTGTCATGATAAAAAAAACAAAATACCAACACACATTTAAATTTTCATGGTATGAAGAATCTGATCATTAATTACCTTTGACACACACACACACACACACACAATAGAAAGAGGGAGTTGCATGGCAATGGTCTAGCTTCAGTAAAATTGCAGGAGTTCATAATTCATAATCATTCACAATTTTTCCTTTTTTTTTTTTTACAACTATTTGCTGCTTGTGTGACCGCTGCACAAAAAAATGTCACTCAAAAACTGTGATTACTCCATGATTTATCTCTTGAAATATGGTTTCAAAAAATCCCCAAAATTAGCTTGAAAGTTTTTAAACTACTGAAATGGATTGCTCGTAATTCAGATTTCCCTCAAAGAACAATTAGTTGGTTTAAAACATGGGGAAAAAAGGACCCACTAGGTACTAAGAGGGGGTAAGGAACAAGCTTCCAAGAAATAACAGAAGATTACAGTCTAAATAATTGTGATTCCTACAGATATTTCACAGTTAATACATTATTTAGAGAAAACAGTAACCAGAGAGGTGTTAGATGAAGTAAGAGACTGTATTATTATGCTTTTTATTGCAGTTTCTATGGTTGAATGTCTGAGATGATACTCAGAACAGTGTTTCGACCACCAGCATGATATCACTTATTTACTGACACTGAAATACAAAACAGCATAGGTAAACAAGGTTTACATTAAAGACACGATCTTACAGGTGTTTCTCCTGCTTTTCTCTCTCCATGCAGACCCTGTGCTTGGAGAGGGCATCTACTTTGCTAGCACAGTGGACAAGGCCATGAAAATGTGGGAATTCCAAAACGAAGAGTACATCTACTTTGTGGAAGCTGAGGTGCTGCTTGGAAACTCCACATCTGGTAAAAAGGATCTCATCCTGCCCCCTGCTGTGACAAATGATCCCCGAACACGCTACGACAGTGTGATTAAAGGGCCTGATGTCACTGCCATATTCAGTGGATATCAGGCTTTGCCCAAACTCATCATCACCTGCAAACGGCTAATCTGATTTCATTGGCTCTTCAGGTTGAATGATAAAAAATATGTAGAAGTTGTCTGATGGTGCCTGACAGATCTTGACATTACTTTGTTTTCAAGTGTTTTTTGATTGAATTTAACAACCATTACTCTTCTATTGCTGGTGATATGTCTTGGAAGCATATTGTGATGATGGGAATTACAATATCAGGAAAATTCAAGGAGTTCAAGTTATGTCATGAAATCTTTGTTTTTGAATTTACCATGGTTTCTTCATGTTATATTTACATTATTGTGACATATATCAGAGTTTAATTATAAAAACCTATGCCTTATTGCAGTATATTTAGTAGTTGAACATGGATGCTTCTTGTTTTTGATACTTAAATTTAATGTCTTCTTCCTTAGAACAAACCACACCTCTAGTATAATTTTCATGTAAATCCAGCCTGTAGTTTATGTGTAATCCTGCTAACAAACAGACAAACATACTCCTTGGCGGAGGTGAATATAGGGTAGAGCAGCTCTGGAATGTTGCGCAGTGGTTACCTCAACATCAAGCCTATGGGTTTTTGTACCATTTCTGATAATAAGGTCTGTAGCAGAACAAGTTTATGAAACACTAAGTTTGTTCATTGTGATAAAATTTACAGTTGAACAATAATTAAATTTGAAAGCCTAGAAATAATTGCCAGAATGGGAAGCTAATATCAGGCTATTACAACTATGTGGTGGACTGACTTTAACAACGCCACCACTGATGTCCAAGTTCAATCTTAAGCCTTCTGCCTCCTGTTCAGAAGACTTCCCTCTTTGTGTGACCTGATCAAGTGCTCACGGCAATGTCAGCTGTATGTAGTTGTATCATTTTTTAAAGACAAGGTGTGAAGCCCATGAACATGTGCACACAAGATTTTAATGTTAAAAATAATAACAATAAAATGCATCTGACAATGCCCACATTTGAATTTTAAAATGTAATTGTGTTTAAAAAGGACAGCTGTAAATGAACTGCTAATAAGGACTACAAAAATGGCCGGGAACCCAACTGCAAGCACTTCTGGTTGTTTTTTTAATAGTCAATAATTCACACACGTCATTACAACCACGAGGACTCACTTGACCAGATCACTTAATTATAAGGAAATTCTCAAACAAGAGGTTACATCTTAGCTTAATAATAGCTTTTTACTCTTAGGCTTAAAAATCAGGAAAATTCTTCAAGATTTTCACAAAGAACAAAACATGTACGTTTGATGAATTGTGTTTGCTACGGACCTTTTCATCGGCAATGATCCAAGAACACAGTGAAAAAGTTTCTTAGGCTTTCAGCCAAGAGAACTGGCATGATGTGAAGTTGCGCCTACAAAAAAAATGCACCACTCTAGTTGCAAATATGTTTTAACGTTATTTTACCAATCAGTGAACAGCATTTTTAGAGTGTTTGTACAGACTTCGGCAGAGCTGGAGCAACACATAGTATTGGAGGTGCATTTCTCACTTGTACTAACATGATTCTGGCTTAAATGTAAAACACTGAAAATAAGCACTGTCATATTGATCCTGCTCACAAAAAATAAACAATGGAAAAGGTTGAATATGTCTGGGGTTTTTTTATTATGAATATCATGAAAACTGAGTCATTTACGAAAGTTGACAGGTTAAATAGTTTTAATAAAATAAACTTAACATTTCACAGATAAGAATTTAGACTGTAAACAACATAATAGATGGCGTAAATACAACATTTCAAATCTGGATGTTTGAGGAGCACATATAAACTCAAACAACCGTACAAACAGGAGATGAAACGCTTCAGAAAACAGCACTGAGCATGGAAGTTGTACAGATACCATTTATACATGGGACAAAAACAAATGTGCTCAGTAAACAGTACTCGACTTGAACTGGCAACTGTGACTTTGTAAAAAACATCAAACTTAAATTCAGTATGTCGACATCTGGCTTTAGCAAAACAAAGAAGACAAAACAGTTTAAAACACTTTCTGGGCTCTGTTTATCTCCCAGTGAGTGAATGTGTTCATTTATCTACAAAAGCATTGTCTGTACATGTCACATAAACAGGATTGTCCATAAAATTATTACTGCCTTTTAAATAGTAGACAATGCACCAGAGGATGTTTTGAAATATCTACAGCGCTCCACTAATGGTGCACAGCATTCTGCTAAAAGAACAACTGACTGAATAGACATATAACCAACATTTTTATTTCAAGAACAGACAAAACAGTCCCTCACAATAAATATGTATATATGCTCCCTGGGATATTTAGAAATAAAAGACAGAATGGAGAGAGAGCATCTTTAGTCTGGGGTCTACTGGACCAGGTACTTGTTAAAATTGAAGGTTACAACAGTGCCTGTTGATGATCAGAGGAAAGACAGATCCAGGCGAGGCTCGATAAACATGGCACATCAGGCTTTCAATGAAGAAGATGCTGCAGAAATTATTTTTTGAAGAAGTGAAAAGAACGTGTTTGTGTGAACATATTTTTTGAGTGTAATCAATCTCAAGATGACATTTCCTTTTATAAACTACATATGAATCTTCACAGTCAAGACTGCAACTTTATATACCCATAATGAAAACCTCCCATTTTGCTATGAAGGTGCTCCATTAGATCGAAATCTGGTGGCTGTGGAGGCCACTGGGGTACAGTGAGGGCATTGTCGTGTGTTTTTCAGATGAGTCTTTGTAAACTTTAGGAGTAGTTGTGCACCCCAGCAGAACAGCAATTTCCGAAATACTCTGACCAGCCTGTCCGACAACAGCCATGTCATGTTATATACCACCTCTCTTCCCTGCTCTGATGCTCAGTTTGAACCACATTTACTTTGATGAAGATGGCAAGTAGCTCTTCGGACAATGCTCCTGTTAATATTATACACCAGTACTTCCCAAATTGTGGGCTGGGGCCCTCTGGTGGGCCTGTTAGGTACTGCTGGTGGGTCGTGAGAGGTTATTTACAACGAAAAAAAAACATAAGCCCACTTGAAACCGTATTTTAAATGATCAAAAATTGCTGAAAAACACTTTTTCTCCAAGAACTAACAAAATATGGTCAGAGGATAAAACTCACACATTAACTGTTTATCATTTGTGCTGTCTGATAAATAAGATAAACAGGATCAGTGTCATAGTCAAACTGGTGTGAAGCCAACTGGTGACATTTTATTCAATTTGCTTTCCTGATTTTGGATTTTTTTATGCCCTTTGAAAAATTTTAAAGGTTCCAAGAAAGAGTTTACAGATTCACAAAGTCTGTTCAGTGAGCCAATGTTAAAGGAAATGTATCAGCTGCAAAACAAAGCATTTACATTAAACTCTGTTAATTAAAATAATATATTGGAGGGTAAATACTTTTAGTTTTCAGTTATTACTTATGTTATAATTGTATTTGGGTTTTAGTGGGGCCCACAAAATGTTTTAAAAAGACCTGCCGCGTACATACAGTAAGTTAAGGCAAGGCTTGTATACAGGCTAACCAAAACGTCATGTTACTTTTCCTCAACAAATGTTCTCAAAAAATATGACTTGGTCCTTGTTTTATTAAGATTTCATTTTTTAATTAATTAGTTCTTTTCACACCATTTTTTCCTCATAATATAACCACTTTTCACCCTAAAATGCTTCTTTTATTTGGTCCTTATACTCCTTATATTTCTGTCCATTCAGTCACAGGAGTAAATGTTCAAATTCATTCATTCCTGAATCCAAGTGCTAGAAACAGCAGTTTTCTGCACTATAACTCCTTCTTCCTCTAAGAGTCTCACATTGTTACCCAAAGTCTGCTTTCATACAAATGTAAACACACACACACACTCACGCACACTCACTCACTCTGTGCATTCAGCTATCTCTGTGCCATCCACTAGCAGCGTGTGAATGATCCCATCCCGTCTCTTCCCGCTGCTCACAGCCTTCACACAGCAGTTATGGTCTCCGAGTGTGAAATGTGTTTCTGTCCCGTCTTCAACAAACTCCCCCTGCAGACACAGAAAGCAAAGACGTGTATTAGGCTGTATCATATAGTTGGACCTGGATCTACTACATGTGCTATATCATAGCAGCGTGTTTAAGATTGTCCACACATACATGTGTTCTGATGTTAAGTAATAGTTTTAAAGTTGTTCCTTACATCATAGTGTAAGATTTAAATTAAAAAAAAATATAGAAAAACACAAGCATAACTGTCTTGGTTGTACTTACTGCGGTCTCAATATTTTGTCCATTACACCAAACATCCATGGTGTCTTTTTCTAAAAAGAAATCAAACACAAAATCAACGAAGCTTTTTTCCAGGCTTTTCAAGTATTCAATCTGACTGTTAGATTAACAGTTGCTTCACAAGTCCCTACATGGCTTGTGTGTCTGTTTTTACAATGGTGTTTGGCATTGTGTCTTAGTAACAAGTAAAGTTATCTGAGTTCATCAGATCATCTTGTTGTTTCCCAGAGGAGGAAGCATGTGAGCAGTGACTTGATGGGTATGTGGCTGGTGTTTTCACTTATTTAGAGGCTAAAACTGGCAACTAAAAGGCATTTTTTAAAAAATATTCCTACCTACTTTTGAAATGTTTTTGAATTATTTGTAGTATGTATCTTTTTTACAAGTATACATACCTGTAAAGATACCTGTAATAAGGCAGACACTGTTACCTTTGCTATAATTGTCACTATTTTTGATTTTTGGTAAGGTAACAGAAAAAGAAGTATCCTTCTTTTTTCTACATCCATTCATTTTAGAAAAAAAAACAAGGTGAAAAACATATCTGTGCTTTGCTCTACCGGGATAAAGGTATCTCACAAACTTGGCCTTGACAGACATCATGAGCCATTGTGTCAACAAGCAAATCATAGCCTGTCGGGCACAAACCTCCTGTCTTCAAACTGCACCTTCTCAGGAAAGAAAAGAATAAAAGTTCTATCACTGAAAAAAATGGAAACAATAAGAAAAGGAGACAGAAGGTTTTTGCCCGACAGCAACTTGTTCTACATTAAATATCTTGATTGTATTATGGCTGGTTCAAAATTCATAAATGCGGTAGTGTGAAAAAAATCGGTTTTCAAGTGTCCTCTTGGGGATTTGAAATTCCAGTAAGTTCAAAGTTGGAAACTTTCCATGGGAATTAACAGAAATGAACAGGAATAAACCTGGAATATACAAAACTGAGGGTTGGCCTTTATCAGGGATTTTTAATTTATTTGGGGAAAATATATTTTAGCATAATCTTAACCAAAGCACGCAGATTTCTTGCAAGTATACTTCAGAATATCTCTGCTATTCCTTGATCACATGCACATAGCACACTGTTTATTCCAGCTGTATTGAGGTCATACCCCCTACATGCACTGTGCATTCCTCCATTATATGCACAGATGATTCTAGAACCCTGGACTATTGAAGCCACATATTTACGTCTGCTGATGACAGAAGGCTGAAATTGATTGCTGCTGTGGGGGTGTTTGTGGTTCTTCCCTGCCCTCCCTTCCCCGAGACTTTTTTAAGCATTTTCTGCAGACAGGGGGACCGTCCTCAGCATCCTTGTAAAATCCAAATATGACCAGACTTCAAACTTTGTCCATTTCAAGAGAAACTATATTTGTCTGTGTGAGCACCAACAGCCATATTATCGCATTTCAGAGGCCAAACTGCACATGCGTACCTGAATCTGAGGGACCACTGCTGCTTTGCTGAGGAGCAGATACAGAGTTCAGGCTTTTCCAGGCAATGAGCAGCATGAGTTATTTACAAAGTGACATAATCAAACACTGTTTTAATGGTGTTTAAAATAAGAAATGGTTATACTAACCATCCAAAATTTTACAGCGGTTTATCATTTTATCGGTAACCATTACATCCCCATTTATCAGCAGGAAATCTTGGGCAAAACCAGACTCATGTTAGATGGAGACTGAGAGGTGGCCACAGACAAAGGGACTAAAATGACACTTCTTGATAGTGATAAATGTATGGATGCAGTTTCAGCTCCAGTCTTTTAGGTTTACTCAAAGTTAGTTTGTCAAGGCTTTTTCAACTTCGCATCTGCCTTTAAAAGCCTGCTTCAATAACAGATAACAAAGACATCTTTCATTACTTTATGGTCTTGGGCTGCACATGGCTGCAGGTAATGTGCCGCCTGATGAACAGTAAGCAGAGTAATTAAAAGAAGGATTATCTTGTCCAGATCATAGAGGAGGCTGGAGTTAGCGTGGCACTTAAAGCTTTTAAAGAGCTTAGCCTCAGCCCTAAGAAAATATTAGTGGGTAGTTGTGAAGAGGCAGAAACCACTGTGTGTTAGTATCAATCTCTTTAACTATATCTACCTCTGATCTGAAACAAGCTACTGCTTTGCATTCATTTGGTTTTTGTTAAGTATTTAGTTTGGCTGAGTGGTTTAAAACCAAATCAAATTACTCTACAAAAAATATACAAATACACGGATGCTCACCTAGGACCACCCTGCAGTCAACACCATCCAGGTTGAGCACCCATGTGCTGGTGACCTTTGACCTGTTCTCCATGTACTTCTTCAAGCTCTTCCCATTGATCTCCAAGGTGTACTCATAGGCAAAGCCACTGACTGCATCTATGTTGATAGTAGCTTTAGTGTCCGATTTGCCCACATTGAAGGTCTCCTTTCCCACAAGTTTGAACATCCAGTCCCGCCTCAGCACCTCCTGTCACATGATACCAAATCAGATATGATATACCAAACCAGCTGCCAGCAAAAAAATGAATTGTCGACAGGTTGGTAAAATAGTCTCAACTAGCTGGCAACGGGCGACTTAAGATAAAGGTTCATACCTTTCCATCCACAAGTATGACCCTCTTCCCGGTGGTCGTGCCATGCTCAAACTCTATCCTGTGGACTCCATCACTCAGTGCAACCTCCCACACACCAGCGAGATCATTTGACATCTTCTTTAGCTTCTTTAGACCCTGCAGAGAGGACAGTAAACAGCTACACCTCCAGATTTCAAGGTGAATGTTAAACTAAACGACATCAAAACGGTAGCGTTGAATTACTTATTTACATTCTGGATTCAGGCGTGTAAATTAGATAATTAAAAAATGTGTGTAAGCATTTCGTTCGCCATCCTGTTTTAAAAACATTTTATGTCGTGCATTTTTAACAATATCAAAACATTCGCTAAGAGAACGTGTGGCTACAAATAAGTTGTAGCTGTTTGTGGCAAGGGAGTATCCGGTATATCGGCTTTCCTTTCAAAATACAACCATAATTATTGTTTTTCCCGTTTACAGTACGGTTTAAAAGAAGAACCTGCAATTTTTAAATAGCTTTAAAGGATTTGAGGCTACATTTAGTGGTTGGAAAACGATAGTTTGTTTTATATCCGTCATTTGTAACGTTTTCCAAGAAATAAACTTTACTTTGAAAATCAAACGGAAGCATCTCTCCTTTAGCCGTTCTGTGTCCTGCTGTAGCTAATAGCTTTGACGCCAATGCTACATGATTTTTGCTCCTTAAAGAAATGTTTAACGGTCGCCGAATAGTTTTATCATTAACTTTATATTGATATTACCTTAAAGGTCCTGGAGAAAGCGCCTCAGCCCAGTGGGTGATAAATGTTGGAGCAGACTAATTAAACTGAGTTATTATTGCTCGGATAGTTAGCCTCACTGCAGAGTCAACAGTCGAGCTGTGGCTATGCTGTTACTATGGTTACGTGACGTTCGCCTACGCAAAGACTTGTCCACGCCCACTCCGGAAATAAACACCTTAAACAAAGGCAGACGTTATATTATACACTTCTTAGCCGTCTTACCTTACAATGTTCTCAATATTCCTCTAATTATCCATATTTTTTTTATTAATTATTTAAAATTCTAGAAATATTATAACCTCTCAAAGCTGCTGGATTCACCAGATCCCATTTTCGTCATCAGACAGATCCATCTTGCAAAGCCTGAACCTAAAACAAGTGTTAGAGTTTAGGAAAAAAACCTGCCTTTCAGCTATTAATGAAGGATGAAGAAGCAGTTGGCTTGTGGTATTGAAGGTAAGAAGAGACTATAAGCTTCTTACTGGCCCATTATGAATGTCAGACATCATCCATTCCCAGATTGTAAAACTGGTGTGGCCCACATCCGGGCCACACTACCCTCTTGGAGGTGGCCTGGATACAGCAATGAATTATAGTCCTGATATGGCCCAGATCTGCTTGCTGAATCCCAAACGTGTGGGCTGGATAGGTTTTTCGCTGTTGGGCCAGAGCCACATTTGCCAAAGCTGTGCCAGAACTGGTTTGCCAGTGTAGAGCCAGTGCCACCTTTGGCTTAGGACAGATCTGAGCCACATGCCTTACACCAGAGCTGACTGAAAGCCACCTGTGCTGGTCTCAACCCTGCTATCTGGGTTGATACAATCCTCCTCCAGTTTCTCTTAGATGGTCCTGCTCTTCTCAGTCACTTTCTATCAAATGTTTCCAGATGGATATCCCACATGTCTGTGAAACAGTCCATCTGATGTTTTAGGTATTTTATCAATATAAAGAAAAGTGTATTGACTTTTGCAACCAGCTGGGCAGCTCCTCTACTGTTGCTGCACATGTAAATAAGTGATGATGAGGATTTAAAATAAGTAAAAAGACATTGGAATAAATAAACTAGAGAGTAGAATAAGTCTCTAAATACAGCTGGCTGAAATAATAGATGAATATATGTCTTTACATGTTGACTTGACAGGATTGTGGTTATTATATTCAAAGCAGAATATTAGGGTTACATTTTTTTTTCAAAATATGTAGCATTTATATCACATTTAAAGCAAACATTTGCAACACCTATTAGAAAAGAAAACGTCAAGCATAGCTGTTGTATAATAAATAATTTGTATTGTGAGATCTTTGGCCTGGCAGCCATGAGAAAATTTTGTTTAGCAAACAACTATGTTTGGTTATTTTGTTGATGGTAATTTGTAACCCGTAGCTTAAGGATAAAATTGATCTATGAACTCACAGTCATCTAAAACTAAGACCAATACAATTCATCCCAGTTTTTATAAACTATGAGTAAAAATGTTTTTTTTATCTATTATTCTGCTGATTTAAAGTGAACTTGCTATTTTTTGGTAGTAAAAAAGACAATCTAACTGATCATGAGCAGACCTAACTTGTCCCTGCAAAATATCTCTTTTTGTCTCATTTGTTTTCTTTTCCTTCTTTTGTTTGTTTTTGAATTTATTTTATTTGTGAGATATTATAATAATGTATCTAACTATGGGTTCTGGTAGAGTAAAAGATGAGAGCAAGGATGAGCAGCTGTCAGTCTGGGGATTTCAAGTTGCTCTCCCTCTCAACCAATGTGGCTAACTGAATTTTAAATACCAGGAAATGTAAAATGTTGACATGAAGAAAAACAAAGCCTTTTAAAAATGCAATGTCTGAAGATGGACTGCGATAAATGTAATTAATGACATTAATGGAATATGAGTTGTTGTGTCAATGTTAATGAAACTCATTTAACCCACTGCTTAATTTAAAAAATGTGTAGCCCTAAAATGTCTCATTAAATTATCTTAAATTAGGCTTGAGCATAAAAGTAAGATTTATTACATGTACATGAATTTAAAATGTATTATGATTTAATAAATTCTAACTAAAGATGTACTGTTTTAATTTTTGTTCTTTTGTCTCATTACATGTGAATTTGATGTAATGGTACAGTTTGCATTGATTTGGCCTTTTGGCAGTGGAAATAAAATCAGTAAGGCCCTTTGGATGACCAAAGAAGCCCATCCATGTACCAGAGGATTTTTAGAAAAGGGTCCTGTGTTTTTGGAAAACAATAGAAGCCACACAAAAATTCAGAAGAACTATTTTGTCTTTTGGCTTCATGACTTTCGCTTGAATCCTTGCTGAAGCCGAAGCTTTTGTGTAAACAGCACCATCTTCTGACAGAAAGGCTTTATGTCCCTGCTGGGAGAATATGTCCTCATGAGACATTTGACCCTGAATTTCCCCCACCGCTGATGAACAAGTTACAAATCTCGACTCCAAAAAAATGGATTATGAAGTTTCATGAAATTCAACATATATCTTGAAATGCAATTACAAGTGTGCACAAAAAATATTATATTGACTCACTATGATTATTTGACCCTGAAATAAACAGGAGGGATTTGAAGTTCTACGCTCCATTCATTTGAACAAAGTCCTCGGTTTTTTTAATTCAATATTTAATCTAATTCCAAAGACAATTTTAACACCATGCGTGCCTCATACATCATACATTGTTTCCTTGAATTGGTCAGGGTTTCTCTCCTGAACAAATACTTGAATTGTTTTTTAGAAATGCCCACCCCTGTTAGGAGCTCTCAATCAATGATGCCTCCATCAGAGTGAAAATAGTACGAAACAAATGCAAACACTGATTTTTTGGGGGAAATAATCAGACCAGGGAAATACAATTAATTGAAAAGACCTAAGGGGTATTTCACAAAACCTAGATAGGGGATTAAGCCAGGATTTTTCAGTTATCCTGGATGAATTTAGCTATGACTTGGTTTCACAAAAGTGGAGGCACATAAGTTACATGGAGATTTATTCTATGCAGCTAGCCTGCTCCTGACCAGGCTAACAGGCAGACTTAATAAAGCCTGCTGTTCAATCAGCAGCACTCTCATCTGAAACCAGCATGTTTCTTACAGTTATAGTAATGATAATGACTATAAGAGGTATATGAATGTTAATACTAATACATTTCATTTAAAAATACTTTTCAAAGAACTCAGGGACACTTTTAAATGAGGATAAAAGAGAAAAATAGGATTTAAACTAAAGGAAACACAAATCACAACTTACAAGCAAGTTAGTAATTTATCTCATATTTTCATGTATTTTGTTTTGGTTGTTTGTCTATTCAATACAAATTAGTTTTGTTTAGATTTTTAATAACAAGGATACATATTCTGAAGACTTTCAATCATATTGTTATTAGAATAGGAATATTTGTAGGCTTCTATTAGTATGATAAATGGAATACAATTCAATAACATGCCCTTTCCTAGACTAGATGATATACTTAACTTGTTGCCAAGTTCAAAGAAAAATTAAGCAAAAAAGTCAAATCTTATATGAAAAGGAGCGAAAACTATAATACGATCTGTCCCCGTTTTACAATAATTAATAAAGTACATTATAAAACATCCTCACTTCCCTCTATTAGAAAATGAGATTCGATTTACACTTTAACAGAAAAAGAAGATTACAGAAAATTAACTTGACACCACGATACAAAACAGAACATCTCGTGTTCATATTTCATCATATCTTATTAACATGATGTTTTTTTTAGTTCTCAATATGTTATCATTATTTATTACTCAATAAATCTTTTAATTTTTGCCATAGCTTTTGGTCTTTCAGGCATTTTTTCTGCCTCTGTTAACACTCATAAAATAACAATTATCTTCAAATAAAAGCTCCATTTGGAGATTTATCAGAAGATATTAGTTTAATCCATGTTTTTGTTAATTTAACAGCATGTCAAAATATTCTGCAATTTAGAAGAAAATAGGTTATACAGTAAGACAAATGTATGATCTTCAAGGGTTTTAACTCTTTAAAAGACTGATTATATGATGCATAAATACATTTTGAATGCTTAAATCGGCCCAAATGCCAGAAAGTTCTTTTAAGCATAAAGTTTAATTCACCATTTATCCTCTAATCTCATCCGAAGAGTGTTTTCCCCACTGTTTGGAACTTATTTATATTATCTGTCACCCTTTCTCGCTCCTTTCTCGCTGTATTTCTTTTTTTATGTAAATTATATGCTTGATTTCCTCATAAGTTTCCATCTGAAGCTGTTTTTGGAGCGAGGTATGCGCATGCGTCTTCTCTGATTTGACCTGTATATCTGTGATCTACTTTGTGGTCTTTTGAAGAAAACTGTGAACGTGCAATTATCCAAAATAGTAACAGCTTGCTTGACCAAGCTGCTCTGTCTCAGCCTGGATTGGCCTTTGTGAAACACATTAAG
The DNA here is from genome assembly GCA_037902135.1 of Cetoscarus ocellatus. Lineage (NCBI taxonomy): Eukaryota > Metazoa > Chordata > Actinopteri > Labriformes > Labridae > Cetoscarus > Cetoscarus ocellatus. The sequence goes on from JBAMNC010001855.1 coordinate 382,831, forward strand.
CCCGCGTGCTCAGAAGGGACTTGGTCAAGCCTGGCTTTGGTTATTCTAGAGGTCTCAATTCCACTTTGGTGAAATACCCCTCTGGTGGTGAAACAGATTTAAATGTTTATTTCATGACTTTTGTGGGCTTCATTCAAATAAAGAAAGTTTCATCCCTGCATTTATCACAGAGTAAATAAAAAAGTTAAGTCAATTGTAATAATTAAACACAGTAATAACTATATTTTAAGAATACATATGTTTCATGAAATAAATATCAAATCAAATATCACAACCTCTTTTGGTCCCTCAATGGCAGTAGTATTGATCAGTCTTATTACTATTGATAATAATAATAATAATAGTAATAATGATAATAATGATAATAATAATAATGATCATAACAATAATAATAATAATGATTGTTTAAACTTTATTAAACCAGGAAAGTCATGAGATTAAGAATTTAAATTAATCAATTTTAATCAAATTAACCAATCAGTTCAGATCCACATAATAATAATAATAATAATAATAATAATAATAATAATAATAACAAGCAATGCCAATGTTGATCATAATAGCAATGATAATAATGCAACTGATGTAAAACTGAATGTCTTTTTAAGTGACTTACATAACAGATATTCATTTTTGATATTTAGTTAAATTAGTTACAAAGTATATGAAAGGTCACACATGGTTGGAAGTACAGACTTTTATTCAATGCCAAATAAAATCGGTGCACAAATACAAAATAATACAAAAATGCCTTGAAATTTTTTAATGAACAAGCCAAAACAAAGAGACAGATAATTTTTAGTACACAGTGCTTTACATAATCCCTGTATAATTAGAAATAGTTCAAAATAATAATTCACCTTCACAGATAGGTCTTTTTAATACAAGTATGTTATCCTCAAACTATTTTCATTGATAAGGGAGAACCAGTGCACTCTGCAGCATTATACAATATAAGCAGGGTATTAATCTTAATCTATGCATTTCACAGAATGTTAAAGAACTTTTAAACAAAGGGATTAACTTGAAAGTGTACTTCCTTTTTCATATTCAGATGAGAATGTACAAATGTCCCAGCAATGTTTTGAAACCATTTCTGCTGTAAAACTTGTGAATATTAGATTTCACTCTTAGTCGCTTATACAGATATTAAAACAAGACATCTTTTTGTGCATATAACACAGCATGAACATGAAAGGAAAAAAAATACATGCAAACAGTTGAACAGATTTTGCAGATGTTATTGATTCAACATGATTCGTTTTCTTTGTTCACTGACTTGAAGTGAATTGTTTACAAAAAATTAATCGGTTTCTCCATCTTTTCGTGCTTTGATTAAGACATCTATTTGTGTCAGAGTTTTGTTTTTCTTTCAATGTGTGACGTAAGGGCAAAAAACCATCTGCTTTCAAAACAAAGTTCACATTTAAATACAAAAGTTTCAAAAGAGGAATGTCAAACAATGGAGGAACAACATCAGCAAAAGAGCTGAATAGCTTTCTTTCATCTGAAAACATATTTCAGAATTTTCAAAAGCATGTAATCATAATTTATATTTTCAGTACTTTGCATTCCTGTAAAATTATGAATGTGTAATATCTTTTTTCAAAGATAGAACTTTTAACTTTATTATTTATAAACTATTAGACTTAGTGAGGGTACTTTTGGTACGATACAAGCTAAAACAACAACTGAAAGTAAAAACTTGACTTTTTCCCTCAATAATTCCTTAAAATATAGGACTGCTGATGAGCTGGGAGTTTTAAGGTGGAAAACTTAAGTTTTAATACATCAATATTGCATCATTACAGCATGGATATTGTGATCGATTACACTGTCTTGATAAAAGACAATGTTTACTTGATTGTACTTGACAGGATTGAGATTACAGACATACATCACTACAAAATCCAGGCAGACTGGAATGGCAGAGCAGGAACAGCAGACTGAGTGCAAGGCAATGCAGAGCCAAGCACGACTGAGCTAACCAGATATAACAGAGTACATGTTTCAACCAATCACAGCAGAATAGAGCCACATGGGGAAAGGAGCCTTAAGGTGACAGGGGCTCTATCTGGGTGTCTCAGGCAGAGAATACAGTTGGATCAGGAGTACTCGGTATATTAATACTAGAAGGCTTTTTGAACATAAACACACTCAAGCAGTGAATCAAAAGTGAATATATGAACCTGAAATATGGGCTCTTTAACAACATCATTTGTGATCATCTTTAAAAACAACTAGACACACAACTTGCACAGCCATGAGCACTAATTTGATTGGGTCACATTGAGAATGAAATCTTTTATAGAAGATGAAAGTATGCAATGAATATTGGAAGCATGGTTGTGGTGACCTTAAAGACTGTCCTCCATGTAAATGTACCATTGCAGTCTGGACTACATTTGCCCATTATGCTGAAACTCATTGTAAGAAAAGTTTTTGATGTGACTCTTTTCAGCTTCTTCTTAAAGAATGATGATAGGGTTGTTAATTTGTGATGATAATTATGATGAACAAAATGTGTGATTTCAGTTACTGTTTTTGTCACTGATCTTTCTATCAGGAATAATTTGAAAAAAAATGTTTTGACATTTTCTTGACGTAACCAGCGCAATACCAACTTTCCAGCTAGCCAATAAGATCAAGTCATCCTTGCACCACTCTATTTACATGGTAGCAGAGGTGTTTCTAGATCTGACGCTTCCTGCACTGTTGACAGAGCCCTTCCTATAAGCCATCAGGAACCTCCTGCTGATGAGACCTTGTTTGTAGACAGCTTTGAGCAACTCATTACGAAACTTCTGCCCGATGAAGGCGTACAGCACCGGATTCACAGCACAGTGCAGGAAAGCTATTACCTGGGTCACGTTCAGGACTGCCACCACTCTGTAGCGAGTTTCACACAATGTCACCTCTAGCGAACCTCCCCTTATGAGTGTGTCAACCAGCACCGTGACGTTGTACGGAAACCAGCATAGGACAAATGCCAAAACCACCGCCAGGATGACACGCATGGCTTTATGCCTCTGTTGATTTCGTGTGTGGCACAGGGTCACTATAGTCCAGCCGTAGCAAAAGGTCATTACCATGAGTGGCAGGAAGAATCCCACTGTATGGCGCATAACATGAATGCCAACACGCCACTTATCTCTGCTTTCCCCAGTGAAGTTTTCATAGCAGATAGACTGGTGAACCCCCTGATCATGCAAGCTCTCCCGCTGTAATGCTGCAGGCAAGGACAGCAATCCAGCCACCAACCACACCACACCACACACTACCTTTACCAACAGGTGATGGGAGGACATTACACGCGTGGGTCTCACGATGGCAAAGTTGCGGTCTACGCTGATGCATGCCAGCAGGAAAACACCGCTGTACACAGAGGCTTCCTGAAAACCAGACAGGAGTTTACACGGGAATGTACCAAAAACCCATCCAGAGTGTGCGTCAACAGCCCAGAAAGGCAGGGTCATGGTGAAGAGAAGGTCTGCTATCGCCAGGTGCATCAGGTAGATATCTGTGCTTGCTCTACTCTTCTCCATATAGCACACCACAAAGACCACAATGCTGTTCCCCACCAAGCTGAAGAAGAACACAACGATGTAGGCAACAGTAATGCCCATGTGGTTGAATCCAGGCAGAGTTTCACTGCAGGGTTCAAACAACACGTCATCATAGTCTTCGTTTGAGTAGCTGAGAACTGATGGATGGCCACTCTCATTCATGACAGATCCATTCACCTAAAAAAAAAAAAAAGACACAATCACACCATTTTAGCTTGGAAAGGAGCAGAAGAATGGGTGTCAGACATGGAGCTCAGGGATGCCATATTTTGGAATAACACAAAACATTCAATTATGAGTAATGGCTCAAATGAACATAAACAGTTTTCAGTGTTTCTCTCCTTTAAGCTTTTCCTGTTCTGCATCAACACACCACTGCATTCTTGTCCTCCACTGATCACAGCAGTAGGTCTTTTTCAGACAGCTGTCTCAGAGCCTCTGTTGTTCTTTTCTTGACCTCTGAAGCAGACTCCAAATGTGTGTCTGAGCACAGATTAGATCTTTGGAAAAAGAAAAAAGTCACAAAGTGCTAGATCAGGTAAATAGGGAGTGTAATCAAGCACTGCGGTTTGGTTTTGGGCCAGAAGCTTCTTTACTGAGAGTGCAGTGTAAGCTGGTGTGTTGTCTTGATGAAGAATGAAACTATTTTTCCACAGCTGAGGTTCCCCTCTTTAGACTTTTTCTCGCAGTTTTTCTAGAACCTGTTTTCGTTGATTCACCACTGACCCTTCTGGAACCCACTCCTCCAAAGAGATACACTTATATTCTTCATCCTTGGTGATGATGTTGTTTTGCAATGCATAGCGTGATGAATTCTAAAATGAACTGTGTTTCCTTCAATTTGTTCCAAAATGTTTCCACAAATTAGATTTTCTGTTTTGTTTTGATCAAGAGTCAGAAGTTTTATTACAACTTTAGTACCCACTTTTGTCATGTTTAGATTTTCATGGAAAATTTGCTGAATCGTCTCTTTATCAATGGAGACTATTTCTGATGTCATTCTTACACTGAGTTGTCGATAATTTTAAACAATTTGTTCAATCTGTTGAATGTTTTCAGAAATTTTTGATGTGCATGTGCATCCAGGATGTTCATGGCCTTGGACATCCTTTCTGCCTTAAAATCTCTTGTGCCATGGAATCACAGTATTCCCCATACACCTCAGTTAACGTATGGGAAGTTTTGGCTGCTTTTGTGTTCGGTTAAATCATAACATTCAAGTATGTGCTCTGCTCAGCTTTTAAGTCTGAATCAAAGCATTTGTGCATGAATACCCAACCTGTATAACAGTGTGACCGTGAACCACATGGTTTTGTCTTTATAAGTGCAGGCTCATTATTTAATAGCCATACCTGATATAAACACATAATACATTTTACTAGTCTGTATGGGCAACAGCCCATAGAAAGTGTTTGGGGAGGGCAGAACATTCACATTAACAACAGGCCAGTCAGATGTTGTTGTAGGTAAGTGCTAAAGCTATAGTGTAAAGGACAAAAGATGAGCCATCTGGTTTGTAAACTGTTGCCAAAACATATTGGAAGAGGAGCAAAAATATCTTTCCCGCAGATAAATGCTTTCAGTATTATTATTTGTTTTTCATTTAATGCAGAAATGTTATCCAGTTCTGATAAAACTGCCTCTGAATCTGGAAGCATCCATGCTAATCCCCGGACAATCAGACTTTGTTTACAGACATACAGTCGCTGTTTTCTGTCATCACGCTAATAGCTCTTGCCTCTTCCTCCATACAGTACGCTGAATGGGCAGTGCCTCTGCAGACCAAGCTCGGCTGTTTTGCCATGGATTTTTGAAAGATGGATCTGCTTTATTACAGAAATTAATGAGGTGGATCCAGCTGCAGTGCAAGGTTACAGCAATAGCGGGAAAGGAGGAATTTCCCTCACGTTGGAGGGGCTCATAGACAGGCCTTGGATGTATATCTTTTGTAAAACCACTGAAAAGCATATTTTGTCTGATGTGATCTTTAAAGCATTGTGTAGACTAGTTTTAAAATTTACAGAGCTGTAATGTTTGCCAGTGTTTTTCACTGTTCATCATACAACTGGTTTACTTGATAGTAAATCAATCGTAACTCACTAGAAGGTACGACAATTGGTGACAGCTGGACCTGAGCAGCTTGGTGCTGCACATCCACAGAAAAGTGTAGTGGGCATGCACCCTAGTGAGGAAAAGATCTGTTTGGTAGCCTCACTAACAGGCCCTGTGGCTGCCCCACATTTTTCATTGGCTATTTACCTTTTTAAGCCATTTAAAAAATTCTGTGATGTTTTCTGTTTTAAGACTGAATTGCCTTTGCTATCTTCACTACCTTAAAATTGTGATGCATTAAAAGAAGACTGGCCATCCTTAAACTTCTGTAATGTTGTCCCTTGGTGAAAAAAGGTTTGGACACTTGATTTAGGGCAAATTGTGCTCCTCAAAAAGATTAGCTTGATTTCTATCAAGGATACTAAAAACAAAGGTCGGTACAGATTAGTTAAGTGGAACTCAAATGATGAAGGAAGCACATTACTAGTAGATGGGTCTGCTTACAGTTTTCTAAAAATTATTTCTCAGTCAACACAATATGTAAAACATTCCACATAAACTCTGTCTACTACTTTTATTGGAGTTTATGACAACTTCTGGGCCTGGGACTGGAAAGGTAAGATTGGAACTGTGACGGGAGATGACATGGGGAGAATTTAATCAAATATGTGTTTAAAAATATCTAATTTAAAACAGACCTTTTTATTGCTTGACTATATCAACGCTACATTGTAACACAGCAAAAATGTCACAAATAAGAGACTTTCGTTTCACAAGAACATCATACCTTTGGTTAAGTTCAGTTCTTTTTACAAGAGTTGTCAAAAAGTACTAATAATAAAAGTTAGAGAAATGTAATAAGAATGTAATGATAACTGTATATAAAGAAAATATATATATATATATATATATATATATATACACACACACACATATATATATATATATATATATATAGATATATATATATATATATATATTTTTTTTTTTTTTTTTTTTTTTGGCAAGAACATCATCCAAGTTTAAGTTGAGGCTTTGCCAATATTGTGGCTGGCCAGTGAAGCCTATTTAGTTTAATAAGACTCTGAATCCATCACAGGAATTAATGAAGCACAACAAAATATATCATTTCTTTGGAAATATGAAATTAAGATCTATGGGCTGCAGCTTCCTGATGTCACATTTATGCATGTGCTCATTAAATTTCCCTCCAGATCCGTGTATTTATTTGACTAATGTAGTATTAGTTGTAGTACCATATTACAGTTTTAGCCAAATGTGCACGTCTTTATACCTTCCTGCAACTTCATAATGATGAAAGAAAGTCAGAATTGTTACCTGTTTTCCCCACTCCACTTGATTTGTTAGAACCAGGTACTTCAAAATTATCACAGTCAAGAGTTGAAGCTTCATCCCTCCTTTCCTTGATGCTCTCAAAAATCACCAAGCGTGACCGTTCTGTTTAAGAATGTAGAAGTATTAATTTTGTAATGACTATGAGCCAAGTTTCACAGGGGAAGTATAAGCAAAACACAGATATCATCAATGTTGAGCAATATGCATGAAAAACAAGGTGTGTATCAGCGTATCCTCTCTGATTATCTTGTTTTTGATCAAACTGTTAGATGTGGGATGTGACAGGATGTTCAGAGGACCTGCATAACAGAAAACAGAATATTTGGGGGTTTACCATTTATCTAACACTGAAAAGATTTTAAGTTATGAAATCAAGTTATGAAGTCAAGACAGGAAAAGTTATCATAATGGTTGAAGTACAATGCAGTTACACCTTTTTTTGCAAGTGTTGACTGTGATTTTTTTGGGTCTATTTTTATGAAAAGTTTTAGAGGCTCCACAAGGATCAACTCTTGGTCCCTTCATCTTTTCAAAGAGAAAACTGATTGTCGGGGTTTGTGTTTTTGTCTGTGATGAGTATGTTGGTACTATTTTCCTGTTGTGGATAGTATTTTAAGCACATTTGTCGCTTTTCTCTCATGTACTTGTTGATGTACTTGCATTGAATTTTTAAATTTCCTGCAGTGGGTTTTAACTGTTTTTTCACGACATAAGATACAGGGTGTAGTCTTGAGGGTTTGCAGGAAAAAATATGATAAAGAAAATATTGTATTCAACTTTAAACTTGAAACTTAAAGGTTTGGCATTAGGAACAATCTGTTCCTGGCTTTCTGGTGTCACAGAAACAACATTCAACAGTGTATGGGTGCTTAAGGTTCAGGTGGTGTTAATGTTAAGCAAAGTGAGATATAAGAATATCTTGGATCACCAAAAAATGAAGTCAGTCCAGGAGTTGAATTAATTAGAGTTTGGGATGTAAGAATACTGACAATATACTAAATAAGTCCAATGTCAGCTGGGATAGACTTCAACCACCTGCAACCCTGAAAGAAACACGCATGAACCTTTTCAAGAATCGTGTGGCTTTAGTCTGTTTGTCCAGCAGAGGGCAGCAGCAGTCTGGATTGATGCATTCACCTCAGACTTTCTCATGATCAAATCAATTGATAAAGTTCAGCTAATTAAGGGCATTTCTTCTACTCTTACAGCTCAGATGTCTCATCACCTTGTCTACAAATAAAACACATTGAAAGACACTAAACCAGTGAAGCCACTTTTGCACAATTATTTTTTACAGGCACTTTAAGTCTTGTTAAAAGACTTATTCAAAGGATGTATGATTGAACTTTTCATCTAAATATAGCTGTACTTGGCTCACCACCAAAAATCAAAATCACTTCTTACTTGTACCATGGCCAGAATTCCATGATAATGTAATCAAAATCATTTAGGAATGTAATGAGTTACAAGCAAAATGTGGAAAATTGCCCTACCTTGCAATGTCAACAAATCCTTTAAAAAATTCCTTGGTCCACATCTATATTTGTATGACCATGAAAAATCAAATTACTTCTTCCTTGTACCAAGACTATTCCTGAAATGTCAACAAAATCCTACAAGAACTTATGGAGCTACCAGCAAAAATGTCAACAAATCCTTTACAAATTCCTGGATCCACATCCATATTCAGATCACCAAAATTAAATCACTTCATCTTCATGCCATTACTAACATTCCCTTAAAAATGTTTTAAAACGCCTGTTCATAACTTTTTAAGTTATCCTGTTAACAAGCTAAGAAAACATACAAACAAATGCTGCCAGAAACGTAGCCTCAATGTTTTCTAAATAAACACAATGCACACGCCATGTATTCAAGGCTGCACTTGTAGAAGTAGAACAATGTTTTGAGATTTATTATTAAAACTTTATACATTTAAGTCTTTTAAAGGCAAGTACACCAGTAATTTAAAGGGGGATAATTCAGTATTTCTGCATTAGAATTGTATGAGGCGTCATCTTAACGCTGATTACACATCAGCTCTGCCCTTGTAAGTGGGGAGCAGCACAGAAGCTGGGCTATTCATTAATGCTAAACAAACAAGCTCAAAAACATTGTTGTGCTCTGGGCAGTAGGTAATATAGAGTAGGTAACATAGACCAAAGTATTACCAAACAAATAGGCTTACTAGAGGAAAGTAGAGTGTTTCAAAGGTGCCAGCTACAGTGGATAATCTTCCCAGATATGTTCATTTTGCTTGTATTTTACAGGTGGTTTTAACACCTACAGTTTGTTTGCTCTGGTGCCATTCAGTTGAAAAAACGCTACAAATTTGCATATGGCTTTGGATCGTTTTTGTTGTCACAACAGTATTTTGAAGTGGGCTGAGAACAGGCCACAAAGGCCTTAGCTGCCTTTACATTTATTACATCACAGTCAGCATTACTATCACTACAAGTTGTACTGTGCATCATGATTATGGGACAAATGGGTCCCACAATCTTCAAGAATGATGAATGGCAAAATGCTGACCCAACATGTGCTCCCATACCTGATGCTGGTTCTCTCCTTAAAAGAGTAGATCAGACCAGAATCACTGTGGCTAAAGTATTTACCTCTGACCTCATGACAGCCCATTTCAAGCATTACTTAAAGTTTGAGCAGCTACTTCTTGCACTGGAGGGATATTTGACCAAGAGTATCTGCACTTTGACTCAAGTGATAAAGTCCAGCTTTAGGGATAGCACCGTGTAAAGAAGAATCATCTATTACTCATAGATTCAGCGATTTCCGTCTGGATGTGAGTCTTACTTACACGTATGAGGAAGGCTTGATGAAAGGGCTTTCTTTTTGACCCCACCCACCACAGATGTTTCACACAGTTTGGCTGACACCACCACCACAGACTTGACTTCCCTCTTTAGTGGTGAATCCTAGTGACCCGACACCACCCTTTACCTGCTCTCAGTACTAACAAAAGACAAACGTTTCCTAATATAACTCTGCCATGTCTAATTTAAGGCTCTTGTCTTCACCCATCTGTTGGACCCCAGGCCGCTTTAATCAGCACAGTGTGGCCTGACGGACTGAAAATGCTCTTATCAACCAGTACAAACAGCGTTACAAAGCAGTCAAATAAGTTAATCAAGTTGTTTGTGGAGTTGAATGCCATTGATGGTGATAAAATAGCGGGAACTTGTGAGACACTGTCTTAAAGTTTAAGGACTGAACTTGTTTTCCTCTGTTGTTACATAGCCCTGTGAAAATAAATTACTCCTGCTAGACCTCACCACATGACACATCCGCAGAAGAAGACAAGGCTTCCTTTATAGTTTCATAGAGAACACATATTTCACATCATCCACTGTCACTGAAACATTATTTATAACTCATAATACATTTTTAAACCAACTGAGAACACTCATATTTATCAGAATTTCATCAATTTTTAGTGACTGGTCACAGTTTTTTTTATATGAAACAGAATAATTGTAATCTGCATTTTTCACAATACCATTTAAACGTCCACAAAAGTGATAAAATGTTAAATTTCCATACACCCAGGAGTTGGAGTTGCCTTTAACTCAACTAAACCCTAAATATCTGTTATGTTAGATTGATTAGAGGCTTTTTGAGGAATTGTTTTCTAGAAGTATGTAACACCACAATGTTGATTCAAAGTTTAATGATTGAGCACTGGCTGAAATATATCTGTTTATACATGTTTGGAAAAGCGAGTTAGTTGGCAGTTAGCTAGTGCACACAGAGCAGCATTTAAAGAATCCATATGTTGTGCTCCCTTCACCTCGGATCTCTGACGTGGTAAGTGGGATCTATGCATCACATCCCAGTTAAATGCGTTCCAGTTACAAGCCGGTAAGCTTGGCGTACCTGAAGATTGTCTGACTTCTAGTAGGAAATTCCAACCAAAGGGGCCATTCCCAGTGGTGTATGTACTTTGCAACTCGGACAATCCGACTCTTGAGATCAAACAGAACGCACCATTATTATAGTTAAGATTTTTCTAGTTTTATAAGCCCCCTAGTGTTTTTACATATCAGGACTCATCCCACTTCCCCAGTCTACAGCGCCAGTAGCTGTTTGTAACAACTTGTCCTTGGCCTCATTTTGAGCTCTATGGAAAGGGGACAGTTAGAGAAAGGCTGGATGGGCACCATCAGGGTGAAGCCACCTCTTGCTGTGCTGCAACAAAGCTACTCAGCTTTGCCCTCACTAGCTGCTTTGATTTCAGGTGACTTTTAAAATAAAACCTGCATAATATGATAATTTTCTCAACCATAAAAAACCCTGATTGTCATATAGATGACCTTCACATTCTAAAGGACAAAAGCTGTTTGAATTTGGCAGTGTCTTTCAGGTTTGTGCTGCAAGCCACTCACTCAGTGCTCTGTGTTTGTGGTGAGGGGCAGGGAGGCATCACCTTTCAAACAACTTTTACACCATGTTTTGTTTGTTTGTTTTGTTTTATATGTCCTTCCCTGTATTTAACATGACTCCTCTGCATGACAGAGTACCTCTATGTACAAGACTAAAAGTCTGCATCTTCAGAACTTCTCCCTCTTCGCCTCTTTCCAGCGCCAGGAGCTGCCTTAAACAGCTTGTTTCCCATAGAGAAGATGCATAAGCCAATCAGAGTAAACTGGGCCAATATGGGGAAAGTAACAGATGCTCCAACAGAGTGTCTCAGACAGACTGAGAATACAGCTGGATCAGGTGTACTCTGTATGTGAAAAGGTTTTCAAACATTAGTGATGATGATGCTGTATTATTCATCAGAACTGAACACATGAACCTAAGTTAGGGCAAAATATGGGCTCTTTAACATCAGAAAACATGAAAAAAAAATTCAGATGCTGTTCACACGAAAAGCTGGTAAAGGGTCTAAAATTCACTGGTTATACAGTAATAAGGTCAAAAGAAGAGAAACTCTCATAGAATGTGTCTGCAACATGTTCACATCTTGGATTATATACAGCGGCCAACAATTTTATTAAGTACATCCATATAAGACTTTGTTGACACAAAAGGCTAATCAGTCAATCACATGACAGCAACTCAGTGCAACAAAGCATGTAGACATGGTAAAAACCAAACATTAGAATGGAGAGGAAAGGTGATTTAATTGGCCTTGATCAGGCATGGTCGTAAGTGTATTCTAAAACATGAAGTAAAAATTGGTCCAGAAATTGCTGATCTACTCTTATTTTCACACAAAGCCTTTTTAGGGTTTACAGAGAGTTGGAAGAAAAAGAGAAAATATCAAAACAACTTCAGTTTCTGGGGCAAAAATGTCATGTATTGTCAGAGATTGGAAGAGAATGGACAGAGTGGTCTGTGTTTATAGAAAGGCAACAGTATCTCAAACAACCACTTGTTACAGCCAAGATATGCAGAAGACCATCTCTGAATCTTGAAGCAGATCCAGGAGTAGAAGACAACATCCAGTGCCATTCCTATCAGCTAAGAGTGGAATACTGAGGCTACAGTTCACACAGGCTCACCAAAGTTGAACAATTTAAGTTTAGAGAAATGTCGCCTGGCCTGACGAGTCTCCTTGTCTGCCACAAAAATCAGATGGTAGGATCAACTGCACAAACGGATGGATCGATCCTGCCTTGTATCATCAGTTCAGGCTGCTGGGGGTGTTGTAATTGTGTGGTGAATATTTTTAAGCACACCTTGGGTCCCTTTGTACCAATTGAATATTGTATTAATACCACAGCCTACCTGAGTATTTTTGTTGACTATGTCAATACCATTATGACCTCAGGGTAGCCATCTTCTGATGGCTACTTCCAGCAGGATACTGTACCATGTTACAAATTTCAAGACATCTCAGACTGGTTCCTTTTACATGACAATGAGCTCACTGTACACCAGTGACCGTCAAAGTCAACAGATCTTAAATCAATAGAGCACTTTTAGGATTATGTTGGAATGGGAGAATTGCATCATGGAAGTGCAGCCAAGAAATCTGTGTGATGCTGTCATGTCAGTATGGACCAAAATCTTTGTGGATGGTTTTCAGCATCTTGATGAATCTATTCCACAAAGAATCAAGGCAGTTCTAGACTCCCACCTCGTGCTAGCACAGTGTACCTAATGAATTAGCCAGTGCATGTTCTTGTCTTGGCTTCAAATTTTGCCATAAGGTAAGATATGATAAGATAAGACAGAACTTTATTAATCCCTTGGGAAAACTCCTTCAGGGGAATAAGAATTCTAGTAGCATTATCGTACACGGGTATAAAAGAACACAGGATATCAAAAAAATAAAAAAGGAAAAAATAATTACCAGATATATTTAGAGTGGGTGCGACTTCACAACATTTATGTCATGAAGTCTGACAACATTTTGGTCTGTACAGCTGCAGTTTCAAAAGATTCTTAAGCAGGTGCGTGTGTTTTCCATAAAGTAAATATTGATGAGAAGCTGGACTAGTCCTAAAGCTCCAGTGAAGTCTCAGCTTGGACAAAATTCCCTCTCCAATAGAAACATCAAGGTCTTAAGTCCAACTTTCCAGTAGCTTGAACACCTGAATCTACATTTACACGAAAACAAGTGCAGCACACAATTCAGCCTGTTTGCTCTGTGGGCTGTCAGTTTGAAGTGGGACCACCCAGACAATCCTCTCGTCCCGTCTGCCCGGCCGGCTCTGTTTGCTTTGTTTTTGTCTGCTTGATTGCTGGAGATTAGGGCTGTGGACACACGGCAGAGAGGCCCTGTCTGTGTAAAAGGGTGTTAAGTTGGATGAGGCAACAGTAGCCAGAGTTCACTCCCGCACATAAGTCAATATCTGTGTAGTTCTGATGATGGACACTTCCATTAGCCCATACTTCACACTGTTTCTAAACTTCATACACAGAGGTTTTCCCATCAGGCAAAAGTGGGCAACAGTCTGGGGCCTCATGCTCTGAGGGGTCTCAGGATAAAGGTGTTATTAGAGAGAGAAAATATGAGATAACATTGAAAATCACTTTAAATTAGTGAGATGTGCATTTTAGCTCTACTGCATACTGGCTAAATTGCACAAATGGGTTGATGGTGTTTGGACAAGCTAGTGGCGCTGACATTTAGTGACAAACTAGACCAATGGCCTGGTGGTTGTATGATTCAGAATTAGGGGTCATAAACCGTATTTGTAACCTGACACACCAGATGGAGTGTTCAATATATTTAACCAGTCCATCAGCTAGACCAACAACCCATAGAAAGTGTTTGGGAATGGGCAGAACCTTTCAAAAGCATATCTGGTAGGTGACTGGAGGATTGTTTTGTCAATCACATTCATTAAAGGCCATCAGATAATGCAGCAGGCGGGCACTATTGCTGTGGTGTAAAGGACAACACAGGAGCTGCTCCCTTGAGCAAACTTGCCAAAACATGTTAGAAGTGGAGAAAAAAATCTTCTCTATTGAGAAGTGCTTTCAGTGTTTGTTTTTCATTTGATAAAGCAATATGGTCCAGATCTGATAAATCTGCTACTGAAGCTGTCAGCATCTATGCTAATCTCTGTGGTAGCAGCCACTTCCTGTTGCCGTTTCATTCGTAGCCCCCACCTCTTCCTGCTTTACAGGAAGCTGGTAGGGCTGTGCCGCGAAGTACAATCATTGTAGATTGGAGCTTGGTAAGATGGATATGTTCAGTTACATATCAGGCATATCCAGTTCCTGGGAAAGGTTAACAGATTTATGCTAGGCCAGATATTTGCTGTCTCATGCTGATGGGGCTGTATTTAACCCTTCTAACTCCACAGGACTGCCAGCACCCTCAAGCAACAACCAGTTAGCTAATAACTCTGGAACCTTGCAGCAGATCTTTAAGGGGACAAATGTGTTAAGAAGCTACTCTTTGATCAATCTATGGAGGACTTCAGGTCCAACATATCCCTCACCTTTTTTTTAAACCAGGCATGATATATGTGATATACATTGATTTTATTTGTGGATCTAAAGTGATAAATCTATAAGGAATTTCTTGATCACGTTTTCCTTATGAAAAAAAAGAAATGCTATAAGACAGAAATCTGACATTGAAGAGTCAACGTGATTTTGTTTAGAATTAAGCCACTAATTTGATCACTTCTGTCTCCCGTCTGCCATGATCACGTCTTAAATTTCTGTACTTCTTGTACTTTGTTATCTTGCCTCTGATAAGAACAAGACCTCCTTCATTTGCAAGGCATGCTGGAATAGATAAGGATCCTCAACTGGAATTGCTTTATGATTCCCATCTCTAGTTATAAATATCAATTTGTCATAAGAGAGTGGCCTTGCATTGATTTTTGCTTGGGGCCTCCAAATTACTGAATCCCCCACTGCCAACCTGGTCACTGGATAATTTTTAAGGACTCCGGACTGCAGGTCATCTCAAACTTCTTTTAAGAGTTCTGGCCATTTCCCTTTAGTTCCTCATATTTTATCTGATATTGAAGTACAGCTACAGAGGGATCCTTTAAAAGTGTGTTTTACAGTTCATAAACTACTCTTGACATTTTGAAAGACTTCTATCGAGCATTTTAACAGCATTTACAAGGACAAGGAGGATGTTATCTGTGGATGGTTGGAAGTATAAGGCTCTGACTCAGCACTATTATGAATGTTTCTGCTGTGAAAGAAGTCAGTCATGTCTCTCTGGCTCTTCTTTATAAATGAGCAAAAGCCACAGAGAAACTGTGATACACAGTGCTTAACAAGGTGCCAGTTTTGCCTGGAGGGGAATATAGTTGTTATACATCATTTTTGTATGTTTTTTTCCCTGCCACAAATTGTTTTCTCATGTATGTAGTCAGTTTAAATAACTTGTCCTCAGTAATAAACTCCCTGATTTCACTCATGTTTGTTTGTAGCTCAAAACAAAACAAAGGAAGATGTCACAAATGTAGGTCAGTAGAAAGAGAGATTTGCACGAGTCATATTTTCATATTTATTTAGAGCATATGGACAAACACTGGCAAATCTTGTGACAAGTTTAATGAGAAGACAGTTCAGAGATGACAAATTCAATAATCTTTAACAAGGAAAGAACATTTTGTACTGTTTAATCAGCTCAAATGGTCTCAAGAAGTTTACAGCATTTACTCCAGAAGTTACAAAGGAATCAGTGTTGCATCCAATACTCTAAAGTAGAGGTGGGCAACTGGTAATCCGGGGCCACATGCGGCCCTCTTCATTTTTCTAAAATGGAAAATATGATGACAATCTGCTATGTGTTTTGGTCTGATTTGCCTCTGTTGTACTATGTAAAATAGGAAAATACACTGCCACATGAAAATTACAATGATTCTGTAATAATCATCAGTAACTGGTAACTATTTTGTTATTTACTAGAAATTAGAGGATATGATTTGTTGTAATGATTTCTGTGAAGCAGCATTTCTAACTGCACTTCAATAACCAGTTGTTTTGTCATGATTTTGCCAGCTCTGTTTTATTTTGTATGCCTTTTCCTTGTGTTCTGTTCTACACCTTGTTTCCGGTTTTGACCTTTTGTCTTGTGCCCCTTGTTTCTTCTCAGTCCTTGTCAAGTTGCCCGTTTTGTTCACGTTTCTTGTTTTGTCCTGTGTTTCCTGTTTTATTTTGAAAGTTCTCCCCTGTCTCCCCGTATTGCCCTAGGTTTTGCTTCCTGTCTTGTCCTGTCACACCTGATTCTTGATTGTTCTTCCCCAGCTGTCTCTCGTTTACCCCAATCACCTCATATATTTAACCCTCCTGTTTTCCCATTGTCTTTGTGGGCTCATTACCTTTTCATATTCCTTGGAGTCATGTCTTAAGTGTTTCTCTGTTCTCCAGTGTTCTCCAGAATGTTGAAGGTAGTTTCTGTTGGGACTTTTGCTTTGTACTTTTGAGCTTTTAGTTAAGGACTGTTTTTGTGTTTGAACTTTTTGTTAAAGGTGCAGTGTGTAGAATTTGGCATTTAAGCAACATCTATCGTTCAGATTCTAGAATGAGCCCAACCATAACCAAAACGTCACATCGCTGAGCAACGGAAGCCTGTGAAGACCAAAAGGGATCGTGAACACGGCATCATTTACTAAAATGACAAGGTCTGGGTTTAGGCTAAATCCCTCGTGCAGAGTAACAACTGTCTCTACATCCACCGCCGTTGTCTCTCCTCTTCTTCGCCTGCATTCCAGGTAGATTTCAGAACCGCGGACAGATTTGCGTTTTGTTCTTTTTGTCCCTAAAACCCACCTGTAGACAACATGGCGGATCGTTATATCGGCCTACATGAACGCGGCCTGCGGTAATGTAAGTTTTTTCAAGCTTTTTCTAACTAAATAGAAATAAAACAAACGTTTTATGGGGATGATTGTACTCTTGTTTTGACAGACTTTACATACAAATAGAAACATTATATCCTATATTCACCGTTACTGTTCGGCAAAATGCTGCCAAATTCTACACACTGCACCTTTAAGGATTTGTTTTATGGAGTTCTGATCCTGCTTTTAGTTATTAAATCCTTATTTGGTTAAATCTGCATTTGGGACCTTCATCTTTTGTTTTTTTTGGCCTACTGGGGTCTTCTATCCTGACATGTTTACTGCATTTGAAAAATGCTTTTATTTGGCTTTAATTTCCTGTTTAGCTTACTGAACGATGCTTTACTTTTTGCTTTTGAAGTGAAAATGCTGATTTTGTCATCTTAAATGTTGATAAAAGATGTACATCTTTGCTTTTGGATGGAAACCTGCATCTCCAAAATTACTATTTTTGGGACATGCAAAACCCCTGTAGTTTATAGATAAAGTTTTTTTTTTTTCTTTTAGTTGTTTAGAATTTATAAAACACATGTACAACCATGAAGGGTGACCAAAAGAGCTAATTTAAGAAAAAAAATTAAGTCATGAAAAGTGTTATGATTTCTTAATTCAAACACATTGATGTTTATTCTTTTATTAAATCTCAGTTATTTTTTATTTTCTTACTGCGTGCCTGCTTCAATTTGTAACTGTGCTTTAATGTTATGTTTCTAATTTTTGTCCAGTTTCTTGCTTGGTTACTCTCTCTTTTTCTCTTGACAGCGCCTTCAGTCACAAAGTCTTTCCCTGGCATTTACTATTGTATCAAATAACACAGAGAGACTAATCAGTTTTGGTTAAGCTTGACAGTTGAAGCTGGAAAATCTTGGGACCTTTTGTGAAGTAGCAGCGACCCACTGCTCAAGAACAGACTCCCCTGTGAGAACAGGATGACAGCATTCTCAGTGTTGATGTTACTGTAAAATTAGACTGCCTTGAAACTTTTTTCAGTGGAGAAAGCTACATGCTGCTGCTCTAATTCATCAGACAACTCCATTCTTTTCTTCTCTACATAATTAGCTTTGTTGAAAAAAAGTGATAATTCCACTAAATGATGTCTCCATGCTCAGCATATTGTATTTTGTTCTAATGATTTTGATAAGTCTTATTACAACCCTCAAGTGATTTCATGTTCTTCTAAGCAGGCCAGTTTATTATCAGATTAATCTTTATTGACATGAAATCTGACTCACTGTAACTGAAAAAGTTAAAGTCATGATGAGTCAGCATGGGATTCAACAAAACTATGCACACTTTCAGAGGACCCAGGATTTTCCTCAGCCTCCTCAGTCCAATCTTTTATAGTTTTATTGTCTAAACAACATTTACGGTCTTTTTAAATTTTAGGATTTTTCAAAGATTAAAGATGTATTATGTCCCTCCCAAACTTGAATTTAAGCAGTTTATCTAGTTCCTCAGTAGTAGGTTTGTATGTAAAACTGAACAGTAGATGTGGTGCATGATTGGGTCCAAAATATGGAGGTGAGTTAGCATTTAGCACTTCCTGGTTCCTCAGGCCAAAAGCATATGGGATTTAGAATGGCTTATCGAATAAACACCTGAAATAATGGACAAGCAAGATTTTAAAACTTGATCTAAGAAAATAATATGCATCTGATATTGCTTGCCTTAGAATTTTGAAGGGTTATTCTGTGTTTAAAGGGCTGCTAACAAACTGTAGCATCCCTTGTTGCATACCCAACAAGGACTACAAAATGGCAGGGGAACCTAATGAAAGCAACAAGAGGTTACAACATGATATTGAAAACATTGCAAACTACCATGTGGAAGTTTTGTTATGGCTTATTAATAGTTTTTTTACTCTTACTAATTACATTTAAGCCTAAAAAAGAACAGTCAATTAAAATTTGATTATCAAGATGATCACATTAAAAAATGTGCAAGTTTTAGAATTTTTGTTTGTTATTGACCTTGTTATATATACTTGCAGCGTAGCCGGATCCACCAACAGCAATGCTAAGCTTCAGCAGTAGTTTTATCAGGTTAAGATAGCATTTCTTTATAAATGAAAATCAAATAACACTGAAAGCACTTCTTCAGAGGAAGGAAATTTTTGCCTCACTCCATGTATTGGTGTGAGTTTGTTGCACAAAGTGGCTCATATGCTCTACTTTACATCGTGGCAGTATCGTCCACCTGCTACAGCATCTGATTGGCCTGTAATGAATGTGATTAACAGAATGATTCAGATATGCTTTTAATGGGCTGTTGCCCAGATGAACAAGTGAAATATGTTGAACAGTTCATCTAGTGTGTCAAGTTTCCCTAGATAAACAAACATCAGATGTCACAATTCCTCTTCAATTCTTTCTTTAGTCATTGACCAGCACACTCCAAACTGCTGTCCACCTCGGTGAGGAATGCCAGGGTCAGGGAAGCAAACGTGAACAAATTTACAAGTGGGGCATTTTCAGTCATTAACTCCTCCAAAAAGTTGAAGAATGTAATTCCATCAATTATTTCTCTCCTTTAATAGTCCCAATTGGTATTGTATTTCATACCGTTGAAAAGCACTATTAGTCAACTTTACAGCCAGGGACAACTTGGAAAGATGGTGCATTCGTGAAAAGAACAACACTGCAAAACATCTGGGATGTGCTCAAAGAAAGTGCCAAAATCTCCTGCAATATTTTTCTGTTGGTATTCACTGTTGTTATGAGCTTTAAGTACTTCAAGTAGCACCTGGTGGCACTTGTGCCCATGCGTCCCTAAACTTTGTTGAGTTTGTGTGTGAACATCAACATGTCATGTTTGTCTCTTGAGGATAAGGCCTGTGCAACAGGGATCCTGGAAGCTGGTGTTCCTTGCATACAGAGCGGCAGCATTATTTGGTGTCAGCCCAGGTACCATTTCCAAACTTAGGACCAAGTTCCATGAGACTGGTGAAGTCAAAGACAGACACAAAGTGGCATGCCAGGAAGACAACAACACCCCAAGGAGACCAGTTCCTTGCCCTTGCTCGCTAAGGAACTGTGGGCTTTCCTCAGAGAACGATACCACAAACACATCACCTGTGACTGGGCAGCACTTGAAGCTCATAACAAGAGTGAATACCAACAGAAGAATATTGCAGAACATTTTGGCACATTTAGGCACTACCAACATGTTTAGTTTTTCTGCTCAGTCCATGGATGCACAATCCTTACAAGTTGTGCCTGTTTGTAAAGGTGACTAATCAGGCTTTCAAACAATATAAAAACAATACCAACTGGTTTTATTCAAGGGGAGAAATATTCAGCCAAAATAGAGTTTGGGAATCATACTTCACTACTTCATTATTCGTATAGTTCAAGATGAAAAGCTGGTTTGCTAAGCTGCATATTTATTTTTCTAAGTTCAAGAGCTCATTATTACACCACTCTATGCTTACGTCAGAAGAAAACAAAAGGACAAAACTTTAAGAATAAGGACTGTTTTCCAAATGCTTGATGACGCACTGCATGAAAGCAGGTGTGTCAGGGAGCCTGAGGCTTTGGTTAAGACTTCTGGAATTATATAACTCTCTGTGTGATTCACAACAACCAAAACCACAGCATGTATACATAAATATATACACTGCCTAGCCAAAAAAAGTTGCCCCCCACCCCCCCACCCCCCCCAAAAAAAAAGGCCACACACTCTAATATTTCGATGGACCACCTTTAGCTTTGATTACAGCACCCATTCTCTGTGGTATTGTTTTGATAAGCTTCTGCAATTTCACAAGATTTATTTGTTGCATTAATTTTTCACCAAAATCTTGTATTGATGATGGGACAGTCTGACCACTGCGCAAAGCCTTCTCCAGCACATCCCAAAGGTTCTCAATGGGATTAAGTTCTGGACTCTGTGGTGGCCAATCCATGTGTGAAAATGACGTCTCATGCTCCCTGAACCACTCTTCCACAATTTGAGCCCGATGAATCCTGGCACTGTCATCCTGGAGTATGCCCGTGGCATTAGGGAAGAAAAAAATCCATTGATGGAATAACCTGGTCATTCAGTATATTCAGGTAGTCAGCTGACCTAATTCTTTGGGCACATAATGTTGCCCATATATATATATATATATATATATATATATATATATATATATATATATATATATATATATATATATACATATATATAAATTTCAAAATTAAGAGTTCATCCAAACCCATGTGCCATTTATGCACACACTGAGCCCTCAATGTCAGACCCTAAAATAGCACATCTGTTCTCCCACAGAGAAAGAAGGAGCTATGGAAATGTTATTCCAGCCCACACACTGGTTGTGTACTTTTGGCCCGAGACAGAAGGAAGTCTGTGTGTGTTTCAGTGCTGAAAAAGGATCAGGACTGTCTGAGTTTCTCTTATAGAATAACCCCTTTTTTCAGAGTGTAACCTCCTCTCGACATCTTGGCAGCACTGCCCATGAAATAACACTGTTGAAATGTGGGTCCTATTCACAAAGGGGCCAGGTCAGGTTACACCCACTGAATAACTAATGTAGGTCAATTTCAGATAGCACAGAGCTGTTATAAAGTATTATTATCAGTTTTCATGACACAAATATCCCCTTCTTCAAGAATAAACATTGTTTTCACTTTAATCCAACCAATGATTTATTGAAATGCATGAGTGACCATCAGGATCAACAGAATAATATAAAAAACACATTACGTTGGGCCCATGGGCTAGTCATTGCTCACTTTTTGTAAATCTTACAGATTTGTTGGCAAAATACAAAGCAAACTCACACTTTAAGGTTAACTTGGAATTGTTTCTTGTTGCAACCAAACTGGCCTAACATGTCTGAGCAGGCCAAAAAATATTTCCAAACATCAACTTAAATAGCCATCACTTTCTGCAACTTGTTTTAACATAAATTCTCTTACCTTTTTATAACTTACATTTTCTCTTTTCAGTGGTTTTTCCTTTAAACAAAGTTATCTTAGTCATATTCAAGGGCCATTTAAAGAGCAAAAGCTTATGTTTTCAAACTTTCTATTTTTTTTTTTTTTTTTTTACAATAGAGCTATATTTCATGGAAGCAATCCCACAGCATCAGAAAGAATTTGAAAAATGCATTGGAAACTTCCACATGCAACTTATTGATTATTAAATCCTCCAGATACATTGACAGGATGGGACAGAATCTATTAGTCCTCTGTGTGCGCAACATCAAATTGGAATGGGCTTTAAACTTTATTTTCTGCTTTTCTTTGCTAGAATCCTTGGCTGCATTTCCTAAAACAAGGTTTAAACATTCTTGAAAACCTGTAGAAATGTCTATCACTACAATTTCTGGTATTATAATTATAACTCCCTGTTGCATAAGAGCCTGTAATAGTGCCATGTTGTTGTTTTGTCATGTTTCTTGGTGCATCGACAAGCACTGGTAGTATGTAGGGAGGGGAGAATGTATACTTCAGAGCTAAAAGACAAAGGCAGGCCATCTGTCAGCCCTCTGTCCCATAGAAAACATATTTGAATTTATCAGCAGATATACCAATATTAGCCTGTTGCAGGGGTGCACCACAGACTTCGGACTAAAGAGCATAGGTAGGTGGTTTGAGCTTATTGTTTATGCCCTCAAGTTAGCAATATGTCAGCTCTACACCTAACAGATCCTTACTTTAGACCAACACACCCCAAGCTGTTAGAAGGGGCATATGGTTATGGGAGGATATAACAGGGCATTTTTAAGTGCTGATGTGATATTCGGTAGCAGAAAAGATATGACAAAATACTGATTGTTTTTGATACCTGTTTTACTGATGTAAATGCACTGTATGTTTATTCCAAAACCAGGGGGCTTTCTAATAAAACAGAGAGGTCAGAGGTCCTTAACCACTGGGAGGTCCATCTTGCCAAGCTGGAATCTACAACGATTGTGAACAGCCCAAAGCGAGACAGCTCAAACAGTTTCTTTTAGGGGCAGGAAGAGGTTGGAGCTACGAGCAAGACAACAGCAGGAAGTGACTGCTCGTCCTGAGATTATTATTGATGTTACAAGCTTTAGTAGCAGATTTATCAACTCTAGACCACATTTCCTTATTAGATAAAAAAAAAAAAAGTCAACACTACAAACTTCTCTGTAGCAAAGATATTTTTGCTCCAGTTCCAACATGTTTTAACGGGTTTGTTCTATGAAGGGGCTCACGATCTGTTGCACAGTAGTGCTTGTTTTCTGTGTTATCTGATTGGCCTGTAATAAATATGATTGAAGGAACTATCGTCCTATCACCTGCTGGATACATGTTCAAAAGGTTCTGCCCATTCCCAAACACTTTCTATGGGCTCTTTCCCAGATGGCCTAGTGAAATACATTAAACGGTCCATCTGGTGTTCCAGGTTAGTAGAGTAATCTCAGTAATATATTTCATAACCCTCATCTGAATAATGTAGATGTCATGTCGGTCAAGATTTAATTTATTTTGTAGTCTCATGTCTTTTGTTTTGTCTTTCCTGTTTTATTTTGAAAGCACTAACCCTTGTCTGTGTTTCAGATCTGTTCCTGTTTGTCTCACCCTGTCTCGTTACAAGTGCGTCCTGAATGTGTCTTCTCCACCTGTTTCTCATTACATCATTAAACCTCATGTTTCCTTCAGCATTATCTCAGTCATAGTCAAGCCCTATTACCTTAGCCTGTCTTTTCTGATCTCGCCTTTTGCCTAGCGTTTTTTTTGGATGACTTAGCCTCTCTTTGTTTGCCTTACTGTGTACAGACCCCTGCC
Source organism: Cetoscarus ocellatus (assembly GCA_037902135.1). Lineage (NCBI taxonomy): Eukaryota > Metazoa > Chordata > Actinopteri > Labriformes > Labridae > Cetoscarus > Cetoscarus ocellatus. The sequence continues at coordinate 406,852 of JBAMNC010001855.1, forward strand.
TATTTCTGGATTGAACCTTTTTAACTGTTTCATTCCTGTGTCCGAGTCGTGCATTTGTATACTCCTTTTTCCGAGCCACAGTTCATGATAGCAGAGGTCAGAACTAACAAATGACCCATCAGTTATCAAAGGAAACATCAGATAAACTGAGACTGAGGATGAATGGATGTAACACACGCTATCACCACTATATCCATGCCATTTTATAGCATTTTCCTTAATGCTTGGGAGATGTAGCAGTTTAATTAGCTAGCCGATCAACTGGGGACTCTCAGCCAACTGCGTTTCTTAATGTCTTTGTTCCAAGGCTAATTAAAACAGAGCAGGTCTTTGTTAAGGGGCAACATGGTGGTGCAGCAGGTAGTGCCTCACAGCAAGTAGTGCCTCACAGCAAGTAGGTTGTTGGTTTGATCCCCGTTTCTGGGTGGAGTTTGCATGTTCTTTCTTCATGGGTTCTCTCTAGGTGCTTCAGCTTCCTCCCACAGACCATAAACATGCTCATTAGGTTTATTAATTGGTGACTCCAAATTGCCTGTAGGCATGACTGTGAGTGTGAATGGTGGTCTGTCTCTTGATGTGGCCTTGCAATCAGCTGGCAACTGGTTCAAGATGTACCCTGCATCTTGCCCGATGTCAGCTGGGACAGGCTCCAGCCCCCCACACCTGAAAGGGATAAGCAGTATAGACAATGGATGGATGGAAGTCCTTGTTAGTGTCTCTTTGTTTTATTTCAGAAACAAGCATATGGATTTCTCTGATCCCGTTCTAGTGAGTTATACAATGCACAACACGTGTTTGTTTGCATCCCCCCTGAAGGCCATGGTGCAGAGAAAGGTTGGGACCACTGCTGCAGATGATACGAGTCCCACTGTATTAAAGTTGATGGTGACCAGTCTTGGTTTCTTTTTCTCACACTGTAGAACCTGCATGACATTTGAACCTTTTAGATAAATTATAAGAACATAAAGAACTTAAAACCAAGTAAATATCATGTGTCAACAGAGGTGAGATGGATTTCTCTCTTACATAATATGTTTATGAAACTATACCTGAAGTGTCATATGACAGACTAGCACATGTATCTGCTTCATGCCCCTTGGCAGATTTGTAAGAGACAAGCAGGTTGGACTTTGTGTAATGGGAGGACTGCGTGTGTTTGAAGGAGATTTACTCTTTCAATTTGTGAAGTTTGAGAGTGTGGAGTTTACACATAGGACCTTAATCAAAGTAGTGCATGCAGCTAAAGATGATTGTACATTAAAACAAATGAGGCCATGTGTGAAATGAAGGGAATGCACATGAATCTGACACATCACAGGAAGTATTTATGATCTCAGGGGGCTAAAAAAAATTTATGCCTGGTCTTGGGCATTTGTTTGACAGGGGGTGTGATATTAACAGAGCAATGTTAGCCAAGATCTTTTCCCTGAGAATAAATCATACATGTGACAAACAGACAGAAAATAAATTCCATGTAGGCAACAGTCCAATATGTCAGAGCACAGAGTGAAAGAACAGGCTTATCAGACTAAGACGAGGACTGATTCAGTGACCTGGAAACTGCATTCTTTTTCATCCACTGGAACCAGTACAACCCCCATTTAAGAGACTGAACACTGACCTCTTACAGGAAGGATCATCCCACTTTACACCACAGCAGAGAATGTTACAGACAAATATGACTCAATGTTGGCTGTTGACACAGTCAGTGAAGCAAAAAGCCAATTAATTGTGTTTATATAACTAAAACTGGACTTTCAATATGCATATCAACATATGAGCTTGACTGAGAAGGTACCAGTACTATAAATAATATGACAGGGAATACACAATAAGATGAGGCACAGAAATGCAAAGACATTAGCAAAAGAAAACTAAACAAGGATTCTACGCTGGCACTGAGGGTGAACAGGAAAGACATTTTGCTGATCTCCAAAGCATTTCACTCAACAGAAAAAATAATTTCTATCATTTACTTTTTCATTGTGATTAATTACAAAGTTTTAAATTTTTTCCTCAATTAATCCAACTATTTCATATAATATCCAAAATTCTATTAATTTAAGTTAAAAACAAAAATAATTTAATTACATGTTGTTCTACCGTTTAGTATGTTTATTTATTTAATGTTTATTTGTATAGGAACAGTATGAAGCAAGAGAACTTTGCCACACACTGCAGCTTTATAGCTTGAGCTGATTTGCAATGCCTGTTGCTTGTTGGGCCTTTAAAGACATAAAAAACTACAATAAATACTGTTTAAAAAACAACAACTAACAAACTTAAAAATTAGAGACATAAAAAACACACATATACATTCAACAATACAAAAAATCAGGTACAACAGGAAGCACTTGATTATTAATGACTACAAAACTGGTTCCTCTTTAAAAACTGTTTCAGGTTCAGTTTAGAATGATTTCCTCCGCCAAGGAGGTTATGTTTTTGGGAGGGTTTGATTGTCTGTCTGTTAGTTAGTTAGCAACATTACTCAAAAAGTTATGGATGGATATTGATGAAATTTTCAGGGAATGTCCGGATTGGGATAAGGAACAAATGAGTAGATTTTGGAAGCGATCCGATCCAGAAGAAAACCGCCGTTACGGAAAATGCAATTTTCGTGAATAACTGCTGAACTAATGTTGATATCATTGTAAATTCAGTTGCCAATGGTATATTTTCATGGTCAAGGAATCTAAAAATGTAGTCAAAATAAATGTGGGACTAATATTTATGGTGCAAATGACAAATAGGGGGAACTGTGGTGCTTGGCGGAGGTCTGCACTCTCCGAGTGCTTTCTAGTTCCAGTATGGATCCAGTTTAAAGTTCTGGAAATAAAGTTTTTCACAAATTATCACCTTGAACACAGAAAGCAGTTTGTCCCAGTGAATATTTATGAAAGGGTACATTACACTCTCCACTGACTGCTCCATGTGTTGCAGACACTGATACTGTCAGTGGAACCACGTCACTGAGCACCTCAGGAGCCTGATGATTTAAACAAGAATGGATGAGTTTAAGATCGGAAAATTTGTGAAATTATCAAAGTTTGATATGTTCAATTGTTTCAGTAGGTGACAGTGGTGTGGCCTGATTGGTTTCCTGTACAAGTTTCTAAATGTCTGGTTGTAGATCATCATCAGAGGCCTCAGTGTGGTAGGTGCTGCTTTTTACCAGGGGGTTACACAGTAATGTAAGTGGGAGAAAACCATGGAGTGCATAGTGGAATTTCAAAAGGTGAACAATCTCTTACAAGTCTAAATGTGTAGATTTGCCTTTGCAGCCCTGCTCACCATTTTCACATTTCTCAAATTTAAGGTTTGGATCGGGCTCTGGATGAAAAGCAAACTGATAGTTTTTTGTGTGAAGTTTGAGTTCTCAAACCAGGCTGCTATAGATGTTAAATGAGACAGCTGTTCAGAAACACATGCAGCAAACTTTTCATACAAATATGCAAATATACTGCATCATCAACATACATCTGAACACCTGCTCCTACATATGGCTGTGGCAAATCATTTCTATATCAGCTAAACAGCAGTGGGCCATAAACTGAACCCTGAAGAACTCCTGTTCTGATGCAATTTGATGTAATAGATCTATTGTAAAAGGTCCAATAATGGTATGTCCCATTTACCTGAGAACTTGGATGTTGGAGCTGGGAATCACATCACACCCCTGTCAAACACAGATCAACACAGACAAACTGGTAAACTCAGGATAACTGAAGACCATCTGGCCTCCCACGTATACAAGGGGGCGTTTCAAGGCTAATTTCCACATACAGCAGTGGAGTCAGACAAAAATCTGTCTTTAAATCAATTTTTCCCACTGATTTTCCATTGGGCCAGAGATGCATTGTCTTATTCTGTAGCCAACTGGTGATATAATTAAAGCTTGACATGACTTTGCACCAAAATGCCCTGAACAGCAAGGTAAAGTGACAAATGCACAAAGCATATAATAGATTAAACCCATTAAATAAAGAAGGTTTGGTAGTTGAGTTTTAAGACCTCTGAGCATGTTTAGTAAAGGGAATAAATGTCCCTGAATGTCTGCATTTGGTGACTAAGCTGCGTTTTCCCCAAACCTCATGCGCTGCATGACTTTGCATTAATGCCGGTTAAACAGGAGGCTGGTGACAAGATATCTCTAATTCATTATCACCTCTACTTTGTCTCAGTACTTCCTGAGACGTTGCATAGAACACCAATATCTTTGTCTTCTATAACAGCTTCATGTGAGCATTGCTTACCACCTCGCAAACAGACAACAACACTGCCTTTCAGTCTTCAACACTCACAATTCTTCACACAATCACTGAAGAGGCACGTGAAGCTCCTAGTGCTGTACACCAAGATCTACATCATACAACATCTGTCTTTGAAAAATATGGATGCTTCTACTCTGCAGCAGACCTTCAAATGTGAGATGTAAAGAAATCAATGACCAACATCTTCAAGTCTTGAAAAATATGTCCAAGTGTTAAATCAAGTTGGAAATGAAAATACATATAGAAAAATCACCCCTAGTAATGAGATATCATAATGAGATGTTTACATGCTTGAAACCACATAGATAAAGAATGTAATGGGAGGAACATGTCTTGAATCCCTCCGCCTAAACGAGAGGATAACCACCCTATTAAGCAAAGAGAATAATTGGCTTTTAGCTTTAACTGCAATCTGGTCATAAATTAAAACAGATCTATTCATCTTCTAGGAGAATAATTCATAAAGAAAACACATTGAAATAAAGTATTGGATTATTAACTATCCAGTTCAAGATCCATTGATAAATTTGACTGTACTTCTCACTGAACCAACAAAAACAACCCAACTGTTTATGATTAACCTTGCCATGCAGATGGATAAGCCTAATTTAATGTATGAAATCAGGCAGATCCATCTTGCCAAGCCCCAGTCTATGACGATTATCAGTGGCCCAAAGCAGGGTGCCCAATCAGAGTCCTTTGGAGCAGCAAGAGGTGGAAGCTACCAGCCAGACAATAGCAGGAAGGGACAACTCAGACAGATATTAGCATAGAGGCTGACAGCTTCAGTAGCGTTTTTGCAGATCTTGACTGCATTTTTTTATTAAATGAAAAACAAATAACACAACATGTGTTGGCAAGCTTTTGTTTTAAGAAGTGGCCTACCTTCTGTCTTTTACGCCCCCGCTGTAGCACCTTCCTACTCCGTTATCTGACTGGCCCAGAATGAATGTGATTGGCAATCATCCAATCACCTGCCAGACATGCTATTGAAAGGTTCTGCCCATTCCCAACCACTTTCTTTTGTATCTTTTGCACTTTCTCAGATGGACAAATGAAGTATATTGAACGGCCCATCTGAACTGTCATTAGTTTATAATGTATGAAACAGAATGATGTCCCGGAGTTACTTTGTGTTGAGATACCAAAATTTTTCTTAATCTTGGAAACTCACTCAACAAGCAATACGTGGGGCAAGATATTTTTTTAAGCTATTTTTGGGTATTTGGCCTGTGTTGACAGGAAATGAAGAAGTGAATGTGAATAAGTAACTGTTATTTAGGGAGGGAGAAGGTGAGGGCTGGGGTGGAGGTTGGGAGGAGAGTAGGGGGCAGTAGGGATATGGCTCAACTTACCCCGCTCCTATGCTCAACTTACCCCATACACGGGGTAAGTTGTGCCACGAGACCACTTTTTTTTAGACATGCTATATTATCAAGACAGTTATGTTTACACTCATTCTGTTGGTTTGCAGGGATGCACAACATGCTGAAATATATACAGATATACTACTTAGGGACAAAACTATGACTGCCTTGATGTAGTGATCCGAAATATGAAAAATGGCTCATCTTACCACAGTCTCCCCTAACATTCTTACTGTACCTTGAATTGAATTCAAGGATTCCCAGTCCTTATTGTCCCCCTCTTGACACATACGTCCACAATCATTACTTTTTTGTTTTGTTTCTCTTTACTGATCACAAGGCCACTTTGTTTATATAAAGCTTTTCTGTTGTCGCCATGGTGACGCTCCTGGTTTTGCTCATACAACAACCCATAAACATCTGCACAGTCACAAAGACAGCAGGCAGTGTCATAATGTCAACACACAGTGACTGGTGATGATTACATTTGTGGTCTGGCAAGTCTGTCAGCCAATAAAGGACAAGATTTTTATTTAATCTGACATGTCATCAAAAAAGCAAAACAACATGTGTACCTGAACTCAGTGTTCGTGCTAGACTTGGCAGAGTGGGTGTGAAAACCAAACAGCCTTACACTGTGGAGTTAAGTCTACAGACAGACTATTTGTCCAGCCATGGATTCTCAGTGTGTCTTTTTCTTTGCTCCTTCAACACAAAGTCCTCAGTGAGTTTTGTGTTAAAACTCTGCAGCTGTTTTGTTGCCTGAAAAAAGAGGTCAGTAAGTTCATAAACCCCTTTGTCACAGAATGAACAGCTGTAACAGCTGTAAATCTTTCTATCTTCCTCAACAACCATTGAGAGAGCATGTGGAGACTGACCTCACAGATGGATGCAAATATTGATAAACGGTTAAATTAGTCAAATATTATGAATGTACTGTCTAATTCTGCTGGTGAGGAACAGAGTGCTTATGTTTCTGAGTCAGTCTAAACTTTGTGGGTTCGGCCCAGCAGTACAGTTTACTCTCATGTTTGTTCTTTGAGCCAAACCACCAGACTCAGACCTTCCCTTGGTCAGAGACCAGAAGTGACGTCAAACACAACATCTCAGTTTTTTTTTTTAAGTATGTTTCATTCAGGGTTTTCCTTACTGAGTCACACAAATGAGTAAATGTTATAACTCCTTCAAAACTCTTACTTCAATAGTCCTTCAACACTGCATCAATTTGAATATGATACATTTATGAGTAATGGTGAGATTTTCTTGTTAAAATGAGTTTTGACGGGGTGAAGGCTTGGGATCAGGCTACATCACTGTCATGAAGAAATGTACAAGTACTGTCTGTTAAAATCATTGTATCCACATGACAGACTGTGCAGCTGCCGCAGGATTTTTGTGGTGATGTCACTGCCCATCACTGAAACATTCACATTCTTTCTGTGAGGACCAAAAATTTTTGCCAATTCATGGTGGGATAGGGCTTTGTAACATTTCTCAACGCGAGTTAACCCGCTAACAATCGGCAAGTGACTCCTTTCCCCCTGCTAGCAGACCCGGCTCTAATCGGCAGCAGACGAGCTGCGTGGCTGTGTTTTTTCCTCTGGTGTGTCACACTGATGTCATCATGTTGATGACATTAGCAGCGCAACAAAAAACGACCATGTAAACTATGGATGGGAGCATGCAAGCCGTGGACATGGTGGTCAGCTGTTTTCTGTACTTTGTACTTTTGTCACTCTTTAAAAATGTACAATCTCGGTGCAGACTGGTACAAAGGCGGGTGGAATTTGTTGCTGAGACGGCAAAGAGTCACGTAAGTTACAGACGGAGGGGACGGGCGTGATGTTATGCCGTGGGCACGTTACGCCAGCATCATCCGTAAATTAGCGGGTTGACCCAGGTGTGATATTCCCACTGGAGCCGATCAGAGGTGAGCCGATAAAGCTTCACTTGCAGGGTCAGTCGACCCGGGTCAAACTACCGACAGGAGCCGATTGTTACCGGGTTTAAACAGGTTTTTTGGCCAGTGAGAAAGGGGTATGAAAGCATGAGGGTGAGAGAGCAGGACATAGCGCACACTAAAATGAAGACACACGGTCACATAATAACAACATTTCCAAAGGATACTTTCAAATAAAATGTTTGTTGCTTGATTGTTTTTAATCAATGGATGAGACATTAACAGTAAGACAGGATCATTTACAAAGGCTCAGCAGTTTCACAAAAAACGTAACTAGCAAATCAGCTTAAAAACTAATTCAAACTAAATTGATTTTTCTTTATAAGCCAACATAAATAAAACATAAAAAAAGTTGTGTAAAATTTTACTTCAACCCACATAGACTGCATTTTAGAGGATGAGACCTGATTTTATAGAAAAACTTTACTGTAATAATGAATCATGATGTCTGTAAAATTGTGGTTTTAATTTCTTGTCTTTTGTTGTGAAAACTAATTAGATAATGTGAAGATATCATTTTAATTTTATCAACTTTTTTATTTTTTGAAAGAGTTTTTTTGAAATAAACTAACACTGTCTGTATTAAACAAAATAAATTGTTCAGGGCTGTTTTACATCCTTTTTCTGTCAAACCTTAACACTGCAATAAACTGTTGACCCAACTGACGTGCATGGTTTGTAAAAATGCTGACAAAGGCATTTCAACACAGGAAAGTCCACTTCAACTTTATCATCTGGCATGATGAACATATTTTTCCTCTTTGGTTATTCATGACAAGTAAAAATGATTCAAACTCACAGGAAATGTTTAGAAATTGATTGAAATTTTTGTATAAAACATTGTGTTTGTCTAAAAGTCAATAAAGCAACCTCCTCTTAAAAAAAGATTTTGCAACTTTATAGAAAACAAAATTAAAATTGTCATTATAACCCAACATGAGGTTTAACTGTTTAAAGCCAACACGTTGGTTTTGAATTGAAAACAAGCACTGCTAGTACATAATATGGTGCCTGTGGCCACCTGCCATTATTTGTGCCAAGAGGTGCAGAGTGTGTATGAAATATGCAATGATGCTGGGTTGGATTTTTCACACTTTTTTTCCATTAAACTGGTTAGTTACTTGCTTTTTTAGTTAGGTCAACAGGACTATGGTCTGTAGTAGCCAGCTGAAAAATTGCCATATCATCATCTGCTTAAGCACTGGTGGTCATAGTTCCTATGGTAATGGATTTTCTCTCAGAGCATGTTTGCAGGATAGAGGACCAGTTGAATAACCCGATCACAACCTCAACCTAACCTGGTGCATATTAAAGTACTGAGGGGCCGTCCACACACAAGTTTTTAATCGTATTAGTGTTTCGTCCACATGGAAACGGAGTTTCAGCATTTCAGGTACCTAAAAAATGTGCATTTTGAAAACGGGTCCCAAAGTGGATAAATCTTAAAATGCCGGACTTGTGTTTCCCTGTGGACAAGGAAAATGGATAGCTTCAGAAACAAGGATGTCACAGCACCATCTCTTGCTTAAACCACATTTGCAAACCTCAATAACAACAGAACATTGTTGTTTGCCTGCAACAGCGTGGACTGCAGCATTTTCAGTGTTTCTATATTAAAAGTCTGAAGTTTAGTCTGGTGGAAGCTCTGATCAGCAGTTTATTTCATGACCCAGTCCTTTTGCAGTCATGTAAACGTCAGTAACTTTAATCTGCTGACAGCTGCATTTCAGGACCGAACAGTTTCCCCTGTTGTCATATTTATGCTCCAAAGCAGTTGAAAAATTGTGAATTGCTTTTCCTCATCTATATTTAGGGGTAATGTCTGCTTGTTTCTGCTAAATGGATTGCATACAGAAAGAACTTGAGCAGCAGATGACAAGCATCTTACAGACTTTTCAATCAACATAATGGGAGGTTTGATTTTGTTACGTAAGGTCAATCAGTCAAACAACACTTTCAGTGTGTTCCCTCCAGTCAGAACATAAATAAATCTTTGGCATAAGCCTTTAAGAGCTCAGTCAGATGTACTTTGAGCTTTTTTTCTACATGAACTGAACAAAATGAACTCACAAACTGGCTGCGTAAAGACAGTCTGGCATTTGAGACAGTTTCCATCTTAGGTAAATGGCACATTGGCCTTGCTTGGGGTTTGTTGTTGTGTCACTGTGATCTGAAGAATACTTTATTTGATAAAATGGGCTTGAACTTTAAAAGGAAAATTAAAATCTAATTAGTGTAAATGTTCTTTTTATATACACTCTATCATTTACTTGAGGCACTAGTCCCTCCTCACTGAGTTCAGTGCAGGACTGCTTCAGACATCTAGACATGCATTTTAAAAGACCTGTTTTAGCATCGAAATGAGACTTTTTTGTCTGCATATAAACCTACTGATTTTCGTTTTTGAATCAAAGACTGAAGACTTTGGGAACCCCTGCTTTGCTCATCATATAGTGATGTCCAAAGGCAGTTGACATTTTGAATTCTGCTTTGTTTAACACTTAGCATTTTCTGTGACTGACCGTTATTCTCTGCCTGCTTTCCATTCTATCAACCAAACTTCCTTTTGTAACTACATCCTCTGATCCTTCAGTGTTACTTCTCTTTTAGAAGTACTCTGGTCAACAAAAACACCCAATGAAGTGTATTCACAACACATTAAACTAGCGTTTCTGTTTCCCAATTCAGAAGAAATCGGAATGCTTTGCCAGCTCATAGCATGACCCAGAAAGTCCCTTTCTATATCTTTTTATCTCTCTTCACTAAATAGTGGGTCACCACGTCTCATCTTTGGCTGTTTCCTAAAAAGCTCCTTTGGGGCTAAATTTTTCAGTCAGTGTTGATGGGCATCCACCCACGACTGCCATTCCAAAGGTGATTTGTTGCTAGTATCTAACTTGAGCTGACATTTTAGATATCCATCCATCCATCCATTATCTATGCTGCTTATCACTTTAGGGGTCTCGGGGGGCTGGAGCCTATCCTATAGCTGACATTGGGTGAGAGGCAGGGTACACAGTTGATCCAGAGTCAGATAGAGGGACAGACAACCATTCATGCTCACTTTCATACCTGAAGGCATTTTAGAGTACATTTTAAATATGAAAAGCTTAAAGGTGAGTGACCTCAGACTGTCAAGTTAAGAACTATTCACTCACAGTTCACTTACAAATACAGTTCAAAGTGGCCTTGCATGTAGGATTGTGATTTCAATAAGAAGTGTCCATTTACATGGGATAGCAATTAACACACTGTTGTCTTCAATTTACATGTTGAGGTAACAATGGGGTCGCAGCTGAAAGCTTGCAGACTGTTTGTGCTCCCTTTGTCAAACTTGAAAAGCCTTTTCAGTATTTAAAATGGACCAGAATCTCTTTGTTTTGTTTTTGTCTGCATCTAAGTTCACACTTGTTCATATATTTTGCAGCCACTTCATCCTCCTTTCATATGCTCTTTCTCTTTTCACATGTCCATCCCACCCTCAGAGCATATGTCATGGATAGTCTGTCGTCTGATTTTACTCATGGTTTCCCCCGAAGAGAACAATTTCAACGATTAGCTGTTTATGTGTAATACATCCCATTCGGCCCACACATAAATGTTCTCCAAAGCCTCCCTTAAGTCTAACTTTGACCCGGAGCGTGAACCTCTTATTTCATGACATCACCACTCAAACATGGGAGAGTCGGGCCAGATGGAATAAACACATGTTGAAGACGAGAACCATGTCCAAGCTGCCCTCACAACTGTAAAGATATACACAACTTCACAGCCAAACTCATGTTTTGAAACATACCACTCTCTGACATTTTAACACTATTCAGTTGAAAGAAAGGATACCTAACTCACAAGACTCCCACATATATATATATATATATATATATATATATATATATATATATATATATATATATATATATATATATATATATATATATATATATATATATATATATATATATAGATATATAGATATATATATACATATATATATATATATTTTTTTTTTTCTTATTTCAGTGCATCTTGGTCTTTTTCTCCCTATAGTTCCCTTGTAAAATTTTCTTTTGAGGTTCAGGTGGACCAAAACAAACCTGACAGGGAAGTCAACAGAATTCATGGTGAGTCATGTGGGAGGCATGTGAAGGTAAATAAAACGAGGTCCATCCCAAATATAAACCATGATTTCCTATTACTTTATACCTGATTACAAATTGTTTCTCATTGAAGTAGAAACATTATTTGTTTTTGGCTGTTTCAAAGTGTAAAGCCCCTCCCTCTGGTATTTGTGATATGTTGTGGATGGATATGACAGTGAGCACAATAATGTTTGGTGTGCCAAGACCTTTTAAGACAGCCTTTAACGCTGCCCAGAGGATGAACGTTCCCAGCACTTCTTATCCACCATGTATATGAGTATATTATTGTTGTCTTTTTAAGATTCTACTTTTTAACATTTTATGCCTTTTTTTAAGGGACAATGAAGTAGAAAGAGGTGGAAGATGAGGAGAGAAAGTGTGGCATGAAATGAGGTAAAGCAGCGACAGGCCACATGTAACCAAACCGGCTACTTTAAGGACTACAGGATGAACACTAGGTGTGCAAATCAAATGCAAGATAACAGGCATTTTCTACACATTGATAACATTGATATTAATAAATACCAGTCCTTTTACTTGTCCGGCCTTTTCTGCTTGGCAATATTTTAATATGCTGACATTGAGCTGGTTTAAATCTCCTGGTTCTAATTGTTGTGTTGTTACTATGCCTCATTCTATTAAAAAAAGAAGTGGATGTGTAACTTCAGGGAGAAAAATAGCCATTACTATTTCAATCTGTTTTGCTGTGATCTGTTGTTAAGTTAAGCCTTAACAACAAATTATGAACACACCAAAATCCAATATCTGAGTGGATGTTAAAGTGTGAAACTTCTATAGTAAGGGCTAAGCACATCTAGGACCAGTGCAAACTTGAAGAAGAGGGGCAAAATATATGTTTTTAAGTAAAATTACCAAAGGAAGCTTTACTCCAGGGGGGCATACACAGACAGAAATTCAGGCATATCTGCACAAGTTTTTAGTTGAATCTGCATTTCAGTGGCATTTCAGATGCATGAAAACGCACATCTTTATGGATGCGTCCCTGGGTGGATAAATCTGAAAATGCCTGTAGAGCATTTCTGTGTGGACAAAAAATATGGATAAAAAAACAATGATGTCACAGCCCCATGTCTTGCTTAAACCACATGCGCGAACCCTGACAGCAGCAAAAACAATGGCAAGATATGATGTTGCGTTGTGCTGCAGAAGCTGCTGAGCTTGTAAGCAACAACAGAAACTGGTTTTAGCTTATGTCTGCTGCAGTGCCCCAGCGCCACTTACAGGTCTGGCATATATACTACAGTGTTTTGTGTGGACGGACACATTTTTTAGACATATGCCGTCTTTACAGAGAAAGTTTTCAATAAGGAAACATTAATGTCTCCATGTGGACAGGGCCTCGCTGAAGTAAGCTGTGCATATAAATCCCCTGGGTGTGGTAGAGCTTTAAAGGAGCACAGCAGGAGATACATACACACCTACTTGCTGTGCTCCCCCGCTGGCTCAGCTGATCCCTTGCTTCTGTAACACCTCTCTTATCACCTCTGGAAATGGCACAGTGAGGGGCCCATATACACCTCTCTGATCTTCATATTGGATGAGAAGTGTCACAAGGAGTAAACATCAGGCCTCTAAATGGCACTGTTAATAAGCTAAGTGACAAAAATTAACACCCCTGAGAATCTTTGCCCCCATTCTGAATGTCACAAAGATGTCCTATTTGATTCATCCACAGAATTACGAACCCAAATTCTGATGAAGTTGGGATACTGCATGAAACATAAATAAAAACAGAACATGATTTGTAAATTCTTTTCGACCTATATTCAACTCAATGCACTAAAAGATAATATATTTAATGTTCAAACTGATTTACTTTGTTGTTTTTTTGCAAATATTCATTCATTTATAATTTGATGCCTGCAACAGCTTCCAAAAAAGCTGGAAGAGGGGCATGTTAATCAATGTTACATAACCTTTGCTTTTAACACCAAATAATTCACTCATTAAGTGTTTGGGAACTGAGGACACTAATTGTTGAAGCTTGGTAGGTAGAATTCTTTCACATTTTTGCTTGATGTATGACTTAAGTTGCTCAGCAGCCCATGGTCTCCATTGTCATATTTTGTGCTCAATTCTCCACAGAGAATTTTTAATCTGAGACAGGTCTAGGTCCTGCACTCATTTACTACAATGCCACGCTGTTGTAACATGTTTCAGGGATGTCCCTGAAAAGATGTGACTTGGATGGCCTATTGGACTACTATTTGCTCACACAGTTGTTCACAAAGTGCTGAACCTCGCCCCATTATTACATATAAACCAATGTGACCCTTTCAGGGATGCTTATTTTATACCCAATCATGACACTCACCCGTTTCCAGTTGACCGCTTCAACTGTTCATCTTCCAACATGAGCATATCTCATTTCTTCCAGTCTTTTGTTGCTCCTGTCCCAGCTTTTTTGGAATACATTGCAGGCAACAAATTCAAATTCACTGAATATTTGCAAAACTCGTACTCTGTTTAACACAATATCCCAACTTCCTCAGAATTGGAGTTGTAGTATCAGAAGTATGACATTGATGAGAGGATTGCCTTCAGACTCATATATCGCAAAAATATGCTGATGCTTGAGCATAACTCTAACATTATTTGTTAAAAAAGCTTCATGCTATGTGAATGTCTTGGAACATACTAGATGACTGATGGGTAAACAAATTAAAGACTAGCCCATATTTAATGAGAAAAATGTAGGAGTTAACCTAATTTGGATTTTAACTGAAAGTTACTACACTCAAGTTGACTCTAAAACTCAATATTTTATTCATTCCGTGACTCCAAACACACAAATCATCTCTTCCTCCGCAGTCTCTCATTGCTGCGGTCTCATTTTCCTGTCATCGAGAGGATAAATGCTGCTCATCCTGAATCAATGGTGATCTTAGCAGTTTTACTCAGCTCATAACTCCCAAACTTCACTCCAAGGCTTGGTGATACAGCTGCCAAGTCTTAAACGCATTTATGACTCTTTGGTGCAGTCAGGCTGACATCACTGAGAGAGCCTGTTTATGAAAAAAAGGAGGGGGATGTAGCTGTCTGGATCCAAGATTAAAATTTTATGCAGCAGCTTAATGACTTGCACTTTAACTAATGTAAGTATAAGATTACAAAAATAGAGGAAAGAAGTTTTATTAAAAACCCCAATTCCAAAAGGTTGGAACGTTGTGTAAAATGTGACCTTAACTAAAAACAGTGATTTCCAAAATATTTTTATCCTAATTTAGTAAATAACAAAGACAAGATGCCCATGTTTAAAGTGTTAGCTTTATTGTTTTTTGGAAGCAAACACACATTTATTACTTGATGCTCACAACATGTTCCATAAAGTTTAGACAGGCTTATGACAAAGACTTGGAAAGCTCAAAAACATATGGAGCATTTTGCAGATAAGTATATTAATAACTAACAGGTGGTAGTCCCATGGTTGTATAAGAGAAGGGCCATTCACTATGAATGAGGGCCTGAGGTCCTTCAGTTTGTAAATAGCTGCATGGGCTAATAGTTCAACAACTCATCATCAACAATCCTCAACAAGCAATAGCAAGACATTTAGAATTTTCACCATCAACAGTCCATAATATCACCAAAAGATTCAGATAATCTGGAAAATCTCTGCAAGTAAGGGGCAAGAAGAAAACCCCCTGCAACTTAATGCCTGTGACCTTTGATGCAATGGACACTCTAGAATTAAAAAGTGGCATCATTTTGTGACATTTATTACAATGTTGGTTCAGTAACACTAAAGAAAACTAGTTCCAATCAACAGTGCACCACTGCTTCTGCAAATGTAAGATAAGACTTTCCTGTGCAAGGTGAAAGCTAAAGCTTGGTAACATCCAGAGCAGCTGTCAATCTGAGATTGCCAGACTCAGCTTTAGGTTGGAAAGTCCCAACATATGAGAAATGCTCCAACACTGTCAAAAAGAAGTCATAAAAAACTTGCTAGCTGACTAGTTTGTCTGTAAAATTGCTTTGGTTCTGGCTCGGCCCAACTCACTTTAGCTATTTGCAAACACATATCAATCAGTTCAACTGAATACAGAAAAAAGATTTATAAATCATTGTCTATCTTCTTCCTATCCGGCACAACATCTCGTCTTGTTTTTGGAAATGGGGCTCAAAGGAAAAGACTAAGGGAAGACTCCCCTCAATTGCAACAAGGGTGTCATTGGAACTGGAGTGAGGAAAACAAGCTTGGGGTGAGTGCAGAGTTACAAAACCTCCAAACCAGATGCTGGCAGCTGGAGGGTTGAGTTACATGTGGAGTCTGTTAGGGGAGAGCATTCACATGCACACACAGATAAGTGTGTTGGAGTCTCTACTCCCTGGCTGTTATCACTTGTGTTAAACATGATGTATTCCTCTAAATTACTTTATATGGCATATCCACATATAGATTCAAGAAATAAATGCTACTTGTGAACTGTATGCAGATTTGCTTATTTAAATACAATTTAAAGCCCATAAATATTTACAGTGGCCTGATTATATACATTTTATTTTTTACTACTCTTTATTGGTTTGAGTTTTAACAGTTAAATTGAAAGATATTTTGGGGCCATATGGAAAAGTCTGCTGACCAGAGATATGCAAACAGCAGAGGGGGGCTTGGAGGCCATCCTCAATAACCCACTTCCTGTCCCTAGAAGTGTTTCTTTTCTCTCTCTTTTTTAAGGACTGCCTTCCCTTTTCTCTTCAGCCTCTAGTATGTTTGCTATGAGGCATTAAAGATGGCTTCTTTTGAACTCCTGTGAGAGTTTGTTGTAAAGTTCTTATGTAACCCTGTAGTGTTCTCACTGAAAGTACTGGGACACCACGAAATAGGGCTAGGAGCAGGAATCGGAAAATTAGCTTGTTAGTATTGAACAAATTGAAGTTCTCTTTCTGTCTTCAAAAATTGCCCTTCTGTCCTTTTTTAAATTTTCTGGTAATTTTTGTTATGTATAAAAGGTGGGAACAGATAGGAGGTAAGAGCAGGATGCACAAATGAAGATGCATTCAAAGCTTTGGTTTCAGTTTACATTTTTTGACAGTCCACATTTTGTAAGTCATATATCTGGTGCCTTTATATTGAACTTCATGACTGTAAGCTTTTACTGGTGACATAATGTTTTTATTTATACTGAGATACACTGTGTAGCCTTTGACAGATTGTATTTACACAGCATCACCAGAACTAAGCTTCACATCATTACAACTCTGTGATCTTGTCCTGCATCAACAAAGATGTAGTAATTATGTTCCAGTGTGTGATTAGGTTATTGCCTTGAAAAGCCACGGCAGGCAAAACCAGTACACAATAGAGAGACCATAACATTGAAACATCCTCAGATATATGGCACTAACATCCTTGCATTTTGGGATGCAATGCTTACAACCCTGTTATGTCTTGCCTTCTTGAAAACTAGGCGTGGAATGATGGGATGAAGTTTCCCCCCTGATCTTCCATCAAAAGCAGTGACAGAGGGTATTGAGAAGAAAGAGGTGTTAATGTCACATTACAGAGCTCATGGTGTGTGCTCAGATCCTTGTGCTTAAAGATGTGGTATCCAAGTTCAGGGTGTACTAAAGGTGGGACTTTATTACTGCACAGTGGAGAAACCGGTTACTGTTGGAGTCATACACACAGTGCTCACCAGCTCCGGCTATGCACTTTACTATTGTGTTTCCTTCACAATTTCTTCTGGTGACTGATCCTGGGAGGCAAAAATTGGCATAAAAACCCAACCTTGAAAACATAAATCCCATTCACACTTGCAGAAAAACCCTAAAATTATCCTGAAATAACCTTGTGTGAAAGCAAACTTCAGGGTTTTTCACCCAGGTAATACCACGATAACCACCCCCTCCTCACCAGTCTCTCCAGGTTACCTGTGAGCTGACCCCTCATGCACGCATTTGCACACATGGCCTGGTCTAACCCAACGGGTCCTAGCAGGTTCAGGAAAGTGCACCAGGTGCCTGTAGAAGCTCAGCTGCTGCCCCTGTAACCAGCAACTGACCTTTACCATATGCACCCTCCATAGTACATCAGCACTGGACACATGGTCTGACCAATGATACTTAAAAATTCATTGAAGGGAAGCCACTAGTCAGTGTCTTGGCCTCACTAACAACTTCACCAGTTACCAGATACATATCTTCGGGTTTGGTATATATATATTCTTAAGTGTTAAAACAATAAAAAGACAACACAAAAGTAAACAAGTAGAGGCCAGTGTGATAAAACAAATCCCTTACAGTTGAAAAGCCCCATAGCGTGCCTCAGGGCCAACTGTTGACTATGTACAACAATTTTAACTCCTCTAAACTCTGCCTCTTACTGAGGGCTATCTTGGTTTACTCAGTTAAACGTGCTGCACTTGTACACAAGCCTGTGAACCAAACAGTTGTGGCATTAGTGAGTTGTATTCTGCTCCAGCAATTGTCAATGAACTGAATTCAAACAAAGCTAAGTAAAGACTAAAGCCAATCTATGGCACATTAAACAGCATTCAGACAAATGGCTGTAAATGAACAGATCCTCCAATTTAACCAAGCTGCTTTTTCTCTTTAACCCACAAAACAAACACATCCCTCTGTATGAACAAAACAGTCTAACACAAACATAAGTCAGCCACCTGGTTTTGTTAAGAAGATGACACACAGAAGCTGTTGTTTTAGGAGGGAAACCTGGGACAGATAATCATCTGTGGGTCCCGCCATCATTGCACCCAGCCCCCGATACCCTCACCACCACCACCATCTGCTACGGGGGTAGGGCTGTCTGTTTCCATGGCAACCATGTACCCCTCCTCCCCATACGCTCTGAGGTTTCTTTTGTGTGTCCCACGTGCAGTCTGTTGGAACTGTATTCTTCTGAGGGGTGCTGCTGGTGTTGACTGCCTGGCCGACACTCAGAGTTTTGTAATACTATCTGTAAACCCAGTGATAATAGAGGGCACCTATCTGTCCTCTGTTTGGTAAAACTAAACTGTTGTGTTGTTTATAAGCTTATTAGCACGTTGGGAAGATCATAGAAAACTAGACTCACCATGTATGAAAAACTAAGGAGCCTTGCTGTTGAGAGCATCAGTCCCCTCCCCCACGAAAAAGAAGGTGACCTTGCACAATAAGCCCACCAACCCCCACTTACCCCCTTTGCCTTGTCATCCTGTCCCCTCCTGCAGACTATCACAGAGGAAAAGTGGTGATCAGGGTGAGGAAGGAAGAGCAAACTTTAACACAGCAAGGAAGACGCATATAAACAGGTAAAAAAAACTGAGACTGCACAGACAGAAACTTGCTGTTGCAGTAATACTTCAGGAAGTTTAGAAACATACTGATCTGAAAAAATGTGTGCCATGGTTTGCAAAGTAATTTAAAGAGCCTGGGATGTGAAACAGTGAACATAGCTGATCATATTTAATTGCAGTTATAGCTGCATTATAAAATATTTATTTTAGATTTTGATTTGTTTGTTTGTTTTGCAAATAATAACTTGATATGAATTTTATGCCTGCAATGACCTTCTAAAAAAGCTGGGACAGGAGCTACAAAAGACTGTGAAAGCTGAGGAATGCTCAATAAACTCTTGTTTGGAACAATCCCTGAGTGAACAAGTTATTGGAGACAGGAAAATGTCATGAATGGGTTTAAAAGGAACATCTGTGAAAGGCTCAATTGTTCACAAGAAAGGATGGGGCGAGGTTCACCACTTTGGGAACAACTGTGTAAGCAAATAGTGCAAACGTTTCTCAAGAACAATTGCAAATAATTTAGGGATCTCATCATCTATAGTCCATAATATCATCAGAGGATTCAGAGGATCTGAAAAAAATCTCTTTACATAAGCAGTAAGGTTTAAAACCAACACTGAATGCTTGTGACCTTCAATGCCTCAGGCTGCAATGCATCAAAAACCAACACCATTCTGTAAAAGACATCACCACGTGCGCTCAGGAAGACTTTTGAAAACCACTGTCAGTTATCGAGGTTTGTTGCTACACCTACTGAAAGTTTAAACTGTACCATGCAAAGCGAAAACCATCAACAACAAACAGAAAGGGCGCTGGTTTCTCTGGGCTTGAAGTCATCTGAGCTGGACTGATGCAAAGTGGAAAAGTGTGCTGTGGTCTGACGAGTCCACATTTTACATTGTTTTTGGAGATCGTGGATGTCATGTCCTACAACCTGAAGTGGAAAAGGACCATGCAGACTGTTAAAAGTGCAAAGTTTAAAAGTCAGTATCTATGGCTGACTTTTGGACCAGCCATAGATACTGGTTCAAAAGGATCTATGGCTGGTTGTACTTTTGTTGTGGGAGTGTGTTAGTGCAAATTGCATGGGTAACTTGCACATCTTTGAAGGAACCATTAATGCTGAAAGGTACATACAGATTTTGTAGCATCATATGCTGCTATCCAAGCAACATCTTTTTGGTTGCTGCCCCCCGCTCATTTTAACAAGACAATGCCAAGCCACTTTCTGCATGTGTTACAACAATGTGGCTTCATAGTAAAAGAGGGAGGTTATTATGCTGGCCCACCTGCAGTCTAGAGCTGTCTCCCACTGAAAATATGCGGCACATAATGAAGCGCAAAATACGGCAGCAGAGACTCTGGACTGTTGAGCAACTGAAGTTATATATCAACCAAGAATGAAAAAGAATATCCTGCTTTAACAATTAGTGTCCTGAGTTCCCACATACTTATTAAAGTGTAAAAGGAGAGAGGATGTGGTAAAAATGGCCCTGTCGCAGCTTTTTTTTGGTATCAAAATCAAAATGAGTGAGGATTTTAAAATAAACAATAAAGATTATCATTTTGACTATTTAAAATCTTGTCTTTGTAGTGCATTTAGCTGAATAAAGGACAAAAAGATTTGCAAATCATTGTATTATAGTTGTATTTAGATTTTACACAACGTCACAATTTAACTGAAATTGGGGTTTGTAGGTTGCTCCCCTTTCTGTCTTGAGAACTGCCCAAATTCTTTGTGGCATATATTCATAAAGTGGAAATATCACTTTTAGGTCTGGGTCCATATTGACATGATAGCATCACAAAGCTTCTGCAGATTTGTCAGCTGCACACCCATCATGCAAATATCCCGCACCCTCAAGGGAAACGAATCAAAACGAAAAACTTTTAGAGCTTGACAAACTCCCATAAACTCTTACATGAAGCAACAATTGCATTCTTCTTTTGGTTTGCTGTTTGGTTTGTTTGCATCTGTTACTGTTACTTCTGTCCAACGAAAAACTTGTTTGAGCTGTTAGTACAAAGAAATATCCCCTCAGCGATAAGAAAAGGACTGAATTATCCATCTTTCTACGAGACTTCTCTGTTCTCATTGGTCAACGTCCTTGATGCAAAGGCACAAATTGAAGAAAGCAGGACAAAAATGTAACCTCTCTCAGGTCCCCCTTAAGCTGTATTAGACTGTGAATTGGCATCAACACCTTATCTTTGCTAAATTGGTGTTAAAGGTTCAAGACTTAATGATGCCAGAGCTTTGTTACAGTGTCTTTGCATTGATGCACGGTGAAAAGTGCTACTGGAAATCTTTTTTAGACCCCAGTCCCATCTATTCTGGTACCCAACAGCAAAACATCTTAAGGCCCCTGTGCTGCCCCCTACCCCATAGTGCCAGTTCATGTTTGCCTCCAGTTATGCTTTGCTTTGCCTGCATAGAGTCAATGCTCTGACTTCGCTTGTAACGGAGGTAATAAAAGGGTCTGCTCTTTGGAATGCATATCACAACTCCTCAGGCTTTTGTTTCAACACTTATTGGACTTAAAAAGCAGCTTTGATTGCATAATGTTTCATGTGCTCTGCTTCTTTGTATATTTTACTGTCCAAACTGTTTATTTTTCCATAATAAAGAGATGTAGGTAATTAGATAATCAAAATCTATCTCTATAAATAACAGCAAGCTTTTTGTCTGTTTTATTTTGGGCTAAAGTCAAACTGAGGCATTCTGATCTGAAGCAGGCCCTTATTAGGCACTTTTTGGGATACACAGACTTATAAACAACACACAGATGGGATGCATTAGTCCTGCTGGCAGGAAACTCAATTTCCCTGTTGTACTGTGAATTAAAATGTTACAATGTGGGCTTGGTTCACTGCTGCACTTAATTACTCCTTCCCTTTCAATAATTGCCAAAAACCTTACAGGTGCTGCTAGATTTTCCTCTCCACATTAACTCTTTTTCTCTGATAAAGGGCAGCATTTGCATAAGTATGGAAGCTTAAAGGAAGAATGCCAAGAAATAAAAAAGGAGAGCGCTGACAAAGGGGTTGTGACAAAAAGTTTCATTGACAGCCATGCTGCGCGTGAAAGGAATTCCTCTCTGGCACGCAGCAGAAACACGGCTGGTCATTTTTCTCAAGTCATCTTGGACGGTTGCCAGGTTAGCGTTGCACTAATGCCATTTAATAAAATGAGTTGCACCCTTGTGTATTTTTCTGGGTGTGTTGGCAGGGAGACTGCCTCAAGAATGCAAGTTAAAAGATTAAAAGCAGCGTGAGCCTGCAGCCAGCATTTCTGCTAACTCAAAGTCACAACTCTGGCTGTAGCTTTGCATTTGTGCTCATACTCTGCAACAGGGAGGAAATTCCTTTACAGTAATAGGCAATGGAAAAACACCCATCATCTCCTAAATGGGACGGTGGAGGAAACACAATCACAACCGTCATAGGCAGGGCTCTGGGGAGTGAGCCATTTTATTTCCATCTGCATGAAGCTCTCAAGCGTCTCGGCTCCTTCTGCTGACAAAAGAATGTTATGGCTTTTCTTGTGGAACTTGCACAAGCATTCAGGCTTAAAACCAGTTGTTGGCCATTCTTTCATCAAAAGTGCATAAGTGTACGTGTGTGTGTGTGTGTGTGTTGTGAAAGCAAACATCACAGGATGATGATTCACGGTGGGTCAGGTTCTGAAACAAACAAGAGGGCAACTCTTGAGCAAAGCCCTTTCTCTCCATTGAAAGTGTTGCGCCATCATATCTGAGAAGCTGTCACCACCAAAGAAGACTTGTTTTTTAAGTAATGATTCATGAAAAACAGCAAGTCACGACATTGTTTCATGCTAGAACAGAAAACATTGTGGTGTAGAATAGTAGAGTGCAAGCGGCAACAAACAAGTTCCCCCCTGACCATGCCTAAATCAATCTGGCTGGATCATAAAGTTCCAGTTATGTTTTGTTTCGTTTGAAACGTCTACATGAAAACCCCACAACCTTAGAGAAATGTGTTAGTTTTGTTCATCAGCCATCCTGAGAGAACAGATTTAAAGCTGACTGAATGTCACACATCAGCAGTTTAACACAAAATGCTCAAAGAGTGTACAGTTGTTCTAATCCACTTTGATGGTGTTTTGTTTTTTAAAGGTTGTGTAGTTAGCCTGGTTTGAAGACTAACATGTATTTAATTGAATGGAGAAAAGTTTCTCTCTTTGCAAACTGCTCTATATAAGAATATATATTTTTTCTTGTTTTATTTGCCAAAGGCTGTAAAAATCTTTGAATGCATTTGAGGGTGAATTGGAAGCTGATGGGTGGCAGTCACCATGCTTTATTTTCAGCCAACTTAAAAAACAGAACAAGTGGTTAGATTGAGCCAAAAACAAACTCATCTTGTTGAAAAGCCTGATTAATCACCTTTACAACAAGGTACAACTTGAAAGTGTTGTGCATTTGTGGAGTGAGTAACACAGCCGAAAGTGTAGATAGCATCCAAAATAAATAAATAAATAAATAAATACCTGAAACCCTCCTTTTCTGAGAGAAAGCCTACAGTTTCTCAGTGAAGCAAGGGTGAGGAACTGGCCTTCCAGGAGTGTTGTTCTCCTGGGATGGCCACTAATGGCCCTTTTCCACCAGCCCGCCTTGGCCCTACTCTACTCTACTCTACTCGGCTCTACCTGGTTTGCGTTGCGTTTCCACCGGCACAGTACCTCCTAAAACAAACCAGTTTTAGTACCTACTCTGCCCTGGTTCTAAGCGAGCTGAGTCAACACTAAAAGGTGATGTCGACCGACTGCTGGCTACTGATTGGTCAGAGAATGTCGTCACCGATGGGTCATGAGCGCGACGTCCGAAACAGGACTGCAGTACATACACTTTGTTACTTTATGCCAATAACTTGCTGCCATCACATTGTTAAACACAGGACTTTATCATTACGAGCTAGCTAACAAGTTAGAGGTAGCTTCCATTAGCTTACCCTCATACGTCTTTTCTTTGCAGCCTGATTGCTCTCATCCTCAGCTTCAAACTGTTGTATAGCTCACAAAACTCTCCTGTACTTCTCAAGGGTATTTCTTCTCGCTGCCTGCAGCATTCTTCTGCTTTCCTCTTTGTAACAAAAAGCCACAGACCGAGCTGCAAGTATACTGTTGCCTCTAATGTCCTCCACTGTTTTGGTTGTTGTGTGGCGCTCAAAATGACATGAAC
The DNA here is from genome assembly GCA_037902135.1 of Cetoscarus ocellatus. NCBI lineage: Eukaryota > Metazoa > Chordata > Actinopteri > Labriformes > Labridae > Cetoscarus > Cetoscarus ocellatus. The sequence continues at coordinate 431,055 of JBAMNC010001855.1, forward strand.
GCAGTGTTGCCCTGCTGTTTCACGGCGACCCCGCCCCCGCTGGGTAGGGGACCGGGCTGGTGGAAAAGCAGCCCAAAGCGAGTAGAGTAGAGCCGGGTAGAGTCGGGGAAAGCCGAGCCGAGTAGAGTAGGGCTGATGGAAAAGGGCCATAAGTGTCTGTCTTTGGCTTCACCAGTCTCACAGAACGTTGTCCTAAGTTTGGAAATGGTTCCAGGGCTGACACCAAATCATGCTGCCACTCTGCGTACAGGAACACCAGCTTCCTGCAGGAAATTTTGGCACATTTATTTTTTGTGCACTACCCACCAGTTAGCAATGTTGCGCAATCCACATTCCATTTCTTTCTGTAGAGGCAACAAGGCTTTCCAACAATACAAAATACAATACCAACTAGAAAAGCACTCAGAGAGTGCACACCTCCGCCAAGGAGCTTCGGTCCACTTTGGCGAAAATGGTCCTATCTGGCAATGTTAAAGAATCCTTTAAAAAATTCCTGGATCCAGACGGTGATCCGGATCACCCCCAAAATTTAATCAGTTCTTTTATATCCCATTTCCGACTATTCCTGAAAATTTCATCCAAATCCATTCTGAACTTTTGAAGTTATTTTGAACACAAACAAACAGACAGACAGATAAATGCCGGCAAAAACATAACCTCCTTGGCGGAGGTAATTACTATTGACAAAGGATAGAAATGATCAACCTACATAACATTTCCAAACTATTTTTTAGGTGTTTATATAAACACAGTAATCGATCTCTGTTTCGGTGCAAACAACTTGCCTGAAAGAGGTGTTCTTGCTTGCTTCACATTGATCCCTGGAGCGGTTTGTTGGCAGTGAGGACATATCAACCCAATGGACACAAACAGGGTGACAAGTTAACTCATCAAACTGAGGCTGTAGTATAAGCAAGTGAAAATAATTGCAATATAGCCACCAGGCCACTGGCTAACAACAAAGTACTATTTAACAATAATGTTTTGAAACCCCAGAGTCGCACTGGCACAACAAACCTTGGAAATAACAACAGGCAGACATTACTCACTGTCTCTACAGCAGATTATCACAGGAGTCAACAACATCCACTGATTCAACAACGTGATTGGCTCCCACAGTTGTCCAGCTAATTCAAGCATAAGAATTTATCGTTGTTTAAGCTGCTCTCTACTTTTGTGCATTTCTGACAGTTTACCATGCTAGATGATGTCCTGTATGTCTGGCTGTAAACACCAGCAAATGTTAAAGCTCCTTTTCTTCATGCACTAACTTTGTTAACACTTCTATCATAAGACTTGTCACATAATAAATACACTTGTCTGTACAATCTTACAAAGGACATTTAACTATTTGAAATTGATCAGTTAGTCATTTTGTGGCTTCTTTCCCATAATGCACAGTGCAATTGGTAGTCAAAACAACACTGACAGTGATGTAATGACACAAGGCCAGCTCCGACCTTTTAAATGATTCAGAATGTTGCTGTGAGACTAGGCTTGGACCTTTTCAAAATACTGCCTCATGAACATGAAACAGTCCAGGGGAAATATGCAAATCTGTAGATTTTTTGCAGTGAATCAGATCAAAACAACAGAGCTGTGAAAAACACCATAAGCTGGCTAACCATCATGTCAGTCATGCCTCTCATTAGGCATAATTGCATCCATTTTTAAACCAAATCAGAGGTGTTATAATGAGCCCCCAAACCCACATACAGCACGTGTCCGATGGTGTTCTAAACCATACTGTAAACTAGAGGTTCTGCGAATGATAGAAAGAAGATATTTACGTGATTAAACTTTGATACTTATTTTGGCTGATCAGTGATTATAGTTACTGATAAAATCACCTGTTGTCAATACTCAGTTCAGGAAGGAAACTCCTCCACTCTGCTGCTCTGTCATTCTTTTAAAGGATCCGTGAAAAATCCTCAAAACTTCTTTTTCAGCCCCTTATTAAGATATATTAATCTAACTCTGAAACCTCTGTTGAAATCCGTGCTGAGACAGGCAGAATGAAAGCTTGTCAACAAACTAAAGGGGCCACACAACAACTGCATGGTTCTTTTTGGTTTGTCTAAGACAGTGATGGGCCACATGTGGCCCCCTACTCCTTCAGGGAGGCTTGCCTGTCTGTTTCAGATATAAAAAAAATATATACGGTATATATTCTCCAGAAAACATGACAAAATCTGTCAAAAAGCAATGTATATTTCTGTGCAACTTTTATATGGATTACAAATTGCATTTGTCAGGGCCTGTAGTTAAATAGCCAGTAGAAACTCGGTTAGTCACATTAAAATGTAGATAAATCAGGCGTGAATTTTGTGATTAGCATATTAACTTGAGTATTACTACTTGCATTTGAGCCAAAAGATATAAACCTTGGTATACTTCCGTATGAGTCTTTTTGTGCCCTTTTATAGCTAAATGTAATTTTGCATCCCACAGTTGTCAGGAGTGACCCCTTTGGCAACAAAGTCAGAACTTATATGGCCCCTGTGGTAACTACAGTACCAATCACTGGTCTAAGGTGTAGTGTGTAATATTACTGCATGTATGTGAAAATTTGACACGAGAACAGGACATAATCTGTTTTAATGTACATTCAGGAGCAGGACATTAATGTTTGGTCTAACTTATGTGAACATTGTTTATAAGAAAAAATATTTTTTCTCTGCAAAATAAAAATTATTCCGTCAGCTGAGATATCCAACTCAGTTAATGTTCTAAGACTCACTGTCCTTAAATGATTGTATTGTTGGCATTTTTTAAATAACTGAATCGACTTTTTCTTTTTGTTTGACAATAATTTTCTCAACTGAGTCACACGAATGAACCAGGAAGCACAAACCTCAGCCTAACATCGTTTGCCAAGTTGTTGTTAAAGATGTGGAAAACTGTCTTATCTGGCCTTGAAAAAATCCTTGATCCAAATCTGGATTTGGATCACCACTAAAATCTAATCACTTCTTCCTTATGCCATGACAAACATTCCCTGAAACATTTTCATCAAAATCAGTTCATAACCTTTTGAGTTATACTTTGAACAAACTAACAAACGCCGGCGTAAAAGCCATGTGGTTGTTTCTAAACACCAAATAAAGAGACATGAAAGTCAACTGTTGGTATGGTAACTAAATAACAGCGCAAGGAAAATGCTGCACTGTGTGTTGATGGAGTGTGTTTCATCTGTCAACCATCAGTCTGAGCTGATCTGATGTTTCCATTGATTACTGATGGGCATTTTATTCGTTCTTAACTCTGACTTGAATCCTTTTACATCAGGAAGTTATGCACTCTAACGTGTCCTCCAGGTTGTAGATACAAATCTATTTACCACCATGTCCAGTGTACAGGTGAAGAGTGCATAAGGACAAGGTTCAACCACAAGTTCATTTAAAGTTGTATTTTTTGTCCATCAAAGAGGTGATGGAGTCAGAGGGGCTGTGTGTACAGCCTACACAGTTTTAAAACAAAAACACCATTCTATCTACATTATTCAACGAATGGTAATTTATTTATTTATTTATTTATTTTTACGACCTAGTACTGGTCTGCAGCCCAGTGTTTTGGGACCTCTGCTTTATTGTTTTGAGGAGATGTAAAACACACTAAAGGACATGAAAATCCTAAAAAAAAAAAAAAAAAGCAAAATATGAGCTCTTCAATCCCTGCCCATGCACTCATGGTGAATTTTGTTAATTGCCCTTTGTGTTCCTGTATCCACCCAATATTTGCTAGTTTTGCTCTGGGGATCATCTAGACAAATAAATCTGAGGAGGAAAAAATGTGCCTTTGTGCTCATACATGCAGCTTATCCGAAAGACTCCTGGAAATTGTTAGAGTTATGTGAATGTGTAAAAGGGCAGTCAGTCATGATTTTGGTTTGGCTGTGCACAAAGATGCAAAAATACAATCATTCATACTTTGCCTCATAGCACTAACAATCTTGTTGAAATGTGAGGAGCACAAATGTTCTGTTTACATGAGACTGTTAAAGTTCCCAGTTGACAAAAAAGTCAAACTAAAGTATAGAAGCCTGAAAATGCGTTTTAAGCACAGTTTAGTATTTTTACTTCATGATTCATACCCTGAAAATAACCCCATATGGTATTGATTGCACAATGTGCCTTATAATGAGAGGAACTGAAAAACATTCTGAGGTTAAGAGGCTTTTCTGGTACATTAACCAAAGAGATACCGTTGGTTCATCTAAATGTGGCTATTCTTATACTGAACAGATATACTTGCAGTCAGGGTGACCCCTTGTTTTATATCCTTGTTATGATTTACAAATGTATTGTTTTAATTTTAATTTTTAATTAAGAAAACATTTGCTGATATTTCCCAAAAATTCTCATCAAATTTTTGCGACAAGTCAGCTAACATCCACTCCTGTCCTGAGGGAGCTACGAGTCTCGCCTTTTTTATTCTCCAGATTATCTCCCTCTGTCATTAGAGCTGTGGTTTACCAGGGCACTCCACATTACTCCCTCTGAATAAAGCATGCTTGTGGTTCACAATAGAGTTCCCTGAGAAGGGGGAAGGGCTATGCATTCCTCCAGTGACCTCCTGTTTTTCTGCAGATATTAAACAATAACCGCTGCCTGCAGAGCGAGCTTTCCGGCTTTATCTGAAAGAGGGGACACAGCACAACAGGTCCTGAGCTTTGCAGCCTACCTGTAACATTTTAAAAAGGGCCAGTTTTCATGTTAACAGCATTTTTTCATAATTAGTCTTTTAACTTAAATTTTCATTAGTTTTGTTCACAATTCATGTTATTCCCTCTCAAGTTTTAGTCCAGTTTTATTTGACTGAAACTCTTTTTTTAATAAGCTGTAGTCTTTAAATGTGTTTTCTTTATGAACCTTATTTACCAAGCAGAATGAATGATAATTACATGTTAGTCATATAAATAAAGGCTACTCATGTTGACTTTAATATGAACTGATGTAAGTCATCACAAACCTGGAATAAAATACTTTTACACCTGAACCCTCTTCACAAAATACAACCTTGAAACTTTTAATGCAAAGCCCAGGGTACACCACCCAAAAACATGACCTGCTCATTCACACATACCCCTTAAAGCAGAAAGTTTCCTGTAATTTCCCCACCAAGCCGTTTCCACAGATGTAACCTTGAACTCTTTCCAGTAAAAATTAAGGTAGTTTACCCAGATATTTTCCTATTTTGCTTCTTCACACTTCCACTACTTACAGCAGGAAGTTTTTCGACAGTTTAGTTTCAATGAAGTTGGGACATTGTGTAAACACACACAAAAACAGAGTACAATGATTTGTTCATTCTGTTTGATCTATTTTTAATTGAATAAACAACAAAGATAATAATTAGTCATTTTGAATTATATGCCTGCGACACATTCCAAAAAAGCTGGGATAGGGGCATGTTCAATACTGTGTTACATCACCTTTTCCTTTAGTACTTTGGGGCTAGCAGAGAAATGTCAGAGAAAGGTCTTTTTAAAAAATCCCCAGTGTTTGTGTTCACACATGTAGCTCACCAAGGTAAAAACAGGACATTGAAGGATTTTTTTGGCCCTGTTTGAATAGAATCCAAGCCTTTTTCACACATGCGTCCTTAAAATGTTCCAAGACCCAAAATTCCTGACTATTGCATTCTGTTTACTTCAGAGTATACTGGAGCTTGCATTCCATCATTGCCTGTCAGTCAATGAAAAGGAGAAATGGGGGGACTATATCAAGGAGCTGAGAGGCAAATTTCAGGGTTACGTTGGGTGAAACACTTCGCTGTTTACATCCCCACATGCAACTTAATGAGTTAATTCAGCTTTTTTGATGGTTTCATGTGTGAAAAGGATTCTAAGCAAATCAGCCACTCACAGGAGCCATTTTTATACATGGCATTTTGAAATATGTTGAAAAATTTCAAGGTAAACGACATGGAAATATCCTGTCATGCTTGCCTACACCAGTCACTCACGAGGAGTTTCCTGCAGTTTGCCTGTCAGAAGGAGCGATAAAATGTGAGAGAGCTTCTACACATGTATGATGTGTTGATATCTTGTGTGTCTTTCCATGTTGCTGCTCTCTTTGCCTTTTTAATAGCCAAAAACGACAAAGCTATTTTCTGCCTCGGGAACCATGAAGCGCTAAATGCCACGAGGGCTGATTGATAAGTTGTGAGCCTTGTATTAAAGAAGATAAGCAGGGATGTCCTTTTTCAGCTCTACTATTCCCTGACTATTTAAGGCTGTGTACCCGAAGACTGGTGTCATTTGGTCAGTTTATGTCGAAGAGGTAGCACTCTAAAGTAAACAAGGCAAGTGAATTTTGCAAAACGGACAAAATCCTGTTCACAAGTCTGTCATTGCCATGGCTGCCATTAAAGATTGTGGCTTTGAATTGATTGAGCATCCGCCTTATTCGCCTGATCTCGCTCCATCAGACTTTCATCTATTGCCAAAATTGAAAAAGGCCATTTCCGGTACCCACTTTCGGTCAGATGGTGACATCATACATGCAGTGGAGGACTTTCTGAACGGTCAAGAAAAGGACTTCTTTAAAATTGGCCTTGAGCCCCTAAACATCGCTGGCAAAAGTGTATAGATACTGAAGGGGATTATGTTGAAAAATACTGCAATATGTCTGCCAAAAATCAAAGCCTTAGATATGAGGCTCATGACTTATCAATCAGCCCTTGTAACCAGAGTTTTTGGACTCATACCAGCATCACTCTGTTCCCCCTCAAATAAACTAAAATAACATTGTTTTGGATGTTTTACAGCACACTGTGTAGCTGTTGTCTGGCCTGGTTGACAAAAGTAAACCAACATCTCATGAGTTTTTATGACATTTCTATTACTTTTACAGCCTCTTTTTGATATGGAAAAAAAGTTACACCAACAAACATTTTTGTAATATCTGTCATTGACAAAATTAGCACTGGTGTGGTCCAAGATCTGCTTTGTGTAAGCTTTTGTCTGGAGGGAATACAGCCCAGCATTTAAGGAGATTGGTGCAAAACAATGCAATCATTCAATCTGAGCAACTACCTCGGGAGACCGATGCTGACTGCATGCCTGAAACATTTAATGTGGTACATATCTCATTTGAGTCACTTCTTTTGGGAAAGTGCAATGTCAGACTAGTGGGAAATTCAACTGCTTTAAGGAAACATCACCTTTGATTGAGTGTAAAGAGGAGGTACGGATGCCACTTTTTTAAAGCCCTGATAGTGCTGAGTACAGAAGCCTGACTTTGTGATTTATGACACCAGCACTCCAGCACCCACGGGTCCTAATATGGGGTGTAAATTGTAGTTGGAAGAGAAGTTGACCCCACTTCATCTCTTTGTAATGAATAACATTAAGTGCAGGATGGCTTCAAAGAGATTGTAAGTGGGGGTTGTGAGGACAAGCACATGCAGCTCCAGCCAAAGAAAAGTGTGACACGAAGGGGAGGGGGTCCTGGGGCCCCATGATGGCAACAACTTCCGAACATCTGCATCAGCAGGAAGAGGGGCACACAGTAGCAGAGTATGTTGCACCTCATCCCCAGCAGAAACAAAGGTGAGATGCAGATAAGACGGCCACCTGACGAGACCACACATAGTCTGGTTTGACTATATCTTCACTTGTTGCTCTGAGCAATGCCGGGACATGAGCCACATACAGGTTGTAACATGAAGCCAGAGTAGGTTGTAGTAGTGAAACCTCTCTGACAAACCTGGATTCATGTATCTTATGATTAAAAACAAATAATTTTGCATATTACATGTTACATGGACCTGTAAAGTACAGAAAAATCTTATTTAAAGATATAAATCCTGAAAAAGTCTGCCTGCCTGCCCTTAAATGAGGTTGTTTAGTATCTTGAAATAAGATATTTTATCCCTGTAAGTGATATGCAAAACATTAAAATAACCCTTGTGACTGTTAGAGCAAAATGTAAAATTCATAAGAAGCATTACTCTCCCATAAAAATTAAATTATTCTTGACAACATTTAAGATTTTAAAACATTCTGTCTTGGACCTATTTTAAAAATTCTCTCGGTAGAAAGCAAATGAATTCAATTATTACCTCGAGGAGAGGAGATTATGTTTTTGCTGGAGTTTGTTAGTTTGCGACCAGAATAACTGAAAAAGTTATCAACAGATTTTGAAGACATTTTCAGGAAATATTGCTCATGACACAAGGAAGAAGTGATCAGATTTTGGTGGTAATCCAAACTTGGATGCAGATCCAGGATTTTTTGTAAAGGATTTGTTTACATCGCCATGTTAGTGTAGTTTTCCACAATTTTCACAATAACTCACCTGACGATGTTGAAAATGCCTTGGCGGAGGTTTGTGTTCTCTGAGCACTTCCAGTTTGTTTGTTTCTTGGTTTGCTGAAGGGAAAACTCAAAAATGTATGTAGGGAATTTGATGAAATTGTCAGGATGGGTTAGAAACGGGCTAAAGACCAGTCCATTAGATTTTGGTGGTGATCTGAATCTGGATGTGGATCCAGTATTTTTTTTCATGGATTTGTTAACAGTGTAAGAAAAGACCACTTTCTACATTTTTGACAATGACTTGCCCAGCAATGTTGGAAATGCCTTGGCAGGGGTTTCTTGACTCGGAGCACATAAAGTTTTTGTATTTAACCAGGTTGTGTGAGGTTAACCTAACTTGCAACTTAACTTGGAATAAGAAATATTTATTGTGAGCAACTGAAGCTATATTTGAGTAGGTCAGGGTAGGTGTTTGGGTTGAACTGAAATAAATGCCAAACAGAATGTGTCATTGGTAGAAAACAGTTGAAAAACTTCTTTTAAACTCAGGTTAACAAGTTGCTAATGGCGCTGTATGGGATACATGTCAATAGTAAGTTTGTTGGTCAAAGGCAGAGCAGACCAGTGACTTTGGTCGACTCTGCCTTTAAACAAACAGTTACTTTTACACAATAAAATACTTTTTACGTAAACAGTCTAGTGGTGTAATAACTTCAAAAGGGAGAATGGAAAGAACATCTTTCCAATCTGCTTTCAACATGTTATATTTTAAGAAAGAGCTTTGTCAAAGGTGGTATGTACAGCTTGATTGCAGAAGTGCAAACACCCTCTGCCCTCAGCTAAAAAGCGGCCAGTTATCCTGTACCCGTTCTCTTTGAAGCCGTGGCTGAAGTGGACATTGAGAGAGAAAATCATATGATAATCTCCATTCACCTTAATGAAAGTTAGAATTAACACAGATTTACGGTGAAACTGCTATTTATAGGTGGAAATGTATGTACTGTCACTCGTAAGGATAGAACAAGTGCTGAAGCAAGGCTACCGCAGGTGCAAATGGGAAGAAAACTCAATTTTGAGCAAAAACAGACTGAGAAAACAAACACTATTGGGGTGATATTTAAGTGTACTGAAAACATTAACAAGGTTTCACTTCTCAGTCAGCAAGCCTCTTTGTTTGGTGCTACTTTGGTACACTTCATATCCTCTGGGTTCACCTGAGCAAAGAAGTTCCAAAAACAAAGGGACGCACAAGAAGAAGGGTAATATGTTCTAGACCCTTTAGTATACTATGGATGTTTAAACTTGTTTTAATCAGAAATCATTACATTACATGTTAAGCTTTCGTTTATTTTAGGAATGACCATAGGACACACTGACAGTAGTGATGGGGGATACCAGACTTTTTCACATCAGTATGATACAGATACTTTTTTTTGCTTTGATTTTTGCCAATACTGATACAAATCATCTTCTACAATACATACATAATTTTTGGACTTTGCCATTTATCATCAAAAGCATGTGAAGGAAACACATCTGCAAGAAGATTGAGGACCTGGAGGTGCTGCATATTAGACTTGGACTTTATACAACAGCATCTTTTTACATTAGCCTCATTATATCCTTAGAACTTTTAGATCAGAACTCATTAGTGGTTAAAATAGTTTATCCATCTTACTGTTTTGTGGGGAAGTTACAATGCATAAACCTTTGTTTTCTTTCATTCGTCCTCTGGTTGTTTATATAATTGTTTCAGGTGTCTGTGTGAGCTTCCAGGTGCAGCTGAGTGTCATTCAATACATCTGATTGTCACCACAGTCCCATGATAAACAGCACTGTCCCAGCAGAGAGAGAGACTGAAAACAGTTGGGCGAGGAGCATAGATACAATTTTTTTTATTGAAGACTCAATTGGTATCCATATTTCATGGAAATCAATACCAAATGAGTTCTTATTTGAGTATTGACGCTTGATACTGCTGGATCAATACCCCCAACCCTAAGAGGCATTCACACGTCAATGTATATCGGCTGACATTGAAGAAAAATTGTGCTGATGGAGTATGATGTGTAGACAGATTTTAACGTGTGCCAACATAGATGTTACTTGTGGGTAGCATGCTTACCAGAAAGTGGCGCTCCTGAACATCTTTCAAATGTATTGTGACATTACTCAATTTTCCTCTACATAAAGTAGACCGATATCCTATTTCTAGTCTCTGTATTCAGACACCATGCCTCGAAGATGGGAAACAGCTGTCCCAAAAGTTGTACGAAAGGAGTCCAGTCCTGAGGAGGAAGCACCTGGGAGCTGACAGAGCTGATGTACATTGATCTATGGGTCCGGCAGACCCAAATGTTCACGAACAGAGATGAATGAAGCTGTAACTGAGGGTAACAAAGGTAAGCAGAGGTCATCTCTTGCTGGCATTTACAGTTGTGTTTGTTTGAAAACTGGAAATTTTAAGCTTGTGTGAAATTTTTTGACGTATCTAGAGATGGTCAGTTTTGCTCAGCTGATGCTAACTTTGTTCTTTGTGGACTGATTTACCTCAGTCCATTTGTCTGTTAGCAAGATAACTCAAAAACTCATGGTTTTGATTAAATTTAAGGGGATTTTGGTCATGGCACAAGAAGGTAGTGATAACATTTTGGTGGTGATCTGAATGAGAATGCAGATTCAGGAATTTCAAAATATTTTTCAATATTGCAAGATAGTGCAGTTTTTCCTCATTTTCACTAATAACTTGATCTGGTGATCTGAATAAGAATGTGACTCCAGGATCTTTTTAAATGATTTGTTTACAGTACAAGATAGAGTAATTTTCCGCATTTCTGACAATAACTTACTTGACAATGTTTGAAATGCCTGGTGGAGGTTTGTGCTCTCTGAGCACTTCTAGTTTTGTTTGGAAGTTTTATGGGAGTGCTTACCAAATGAGTACTTGAAATTTATTCACAATACATAAAACGTGACAACCAACCCTGCCCTCCCCTATGTAAAGATACCATACTTTATTCATTTTATGCATGAAAGATTCATTTTCTTTTTTCAGAATGTTTCTCTGCTGATTAAACACATCGATTTCTCCTTAAACAACTAATATCCTTTGCTGTCTGACTGTCTAACATTTATACTCACCCTTCTGATTGACAAATAGACACTTTTTTCAAAGTTTATGTTGTCACAGTTGAATCTTCATCATGTTATCGTCTCTTTTGTCGTGGAAAACAATGAAGTTTGTGTCACAGTTTTGACTTTTCAGTCACCATGTTAGTCGCCAAAATTAAGAACAGTCCAGGTTTAAAGTTGTAGCAGAAAGACGGGGCAGGATTGCATCAGGAATGCTGGCTTGATGGTTTTCCTGCACTCCTGCGCAGACAGGGGGTGGGGTGCTCGGCTGACGGGGAGGAGAAAAAGGGGGGGATTTGGGAGTCAGTCTTTGTCCTCACCCCGCAGTACAGCGCACAACTGGAGAAGGAAAGGGGCTCCCTGTTGGAGAAGAAAAAACTGGATGGCTTGATATCTGAGCGGGGAAGCTTTCATTTTACTAAGAGGAAACGAAGGAAAAGCTTTTTGCAACTTTGAGAGGCGGCTGGAAGAAAAAAGAGGAGCTAAAAATCACAGCTGAAGGTAAGAGAGCTCACAAACAGACCGCGCTAACGTTGACGCGGACGCGGCAGCATCAACACATAGCATTCTGCTAACAATGGTGATTTTGGTGGGACTTATTCCTGGAACTTTCCTCTGGAGGAAGGGTGAATGAGTTCTGTTTTCTGGTGTATTTTCCAGCTTAAAGACGACCATTTCAAGTGAGAGTAGTCCAGTCTTTTTTTGTTCACAGGCTAACTCCAGTTTACGCGCACAGGCTGCAAGGAGTTACGCTAATTAACACACAAATTGGTCCAATTAGGTTGAATTATGTCATTTACTGCTCAATTCCGTGCGTCTGTGGTAAGTTTAATTAACGGCATTTATTTTACAATAGGGATAAAGAGTATTTTGGAATTTTTAGGGACGTATCCTAAGTATTGTGGCCGGATTTTGGGAGACTGCGCAGGGATGTTGCCCTTTTCCTCCTGTCCCCTTGTCACCAACCCACCTCTGAAACTTACTTTCCCCATACTTCTTATTTTTGTAAAGGTTTGCCGGATGGTTTGAGTGAAAAAACTTTCTGAAAACCACGCAGCACGGTCGTTTTTACCGTTAGCGTAACGGAGTGATCAGGCTGTGGAGGCACGTGAAGCGTCGTGGTGACGTCGTGTCCCGTTAAGCACGAGGAGGATTTTTAACGCCTGCTGCACAGTACATAAATCTTCAAGTTTCACGCCACAAGTATGAAATAAATTAGTCATAGCATAGCTGCGTCCACGTTTTAACTCTCTGATTTGTTTTTCACCCATGAGGCCGACGTATTAACTGTTACTCACTTTTGAAGGGATGTCGAGCTCCTTACGCCAAAGGTGAGACTTGTTTTGCCCCCATATTCACAATAAGGTTGTAGCCACTCCCCATCCTGACTCACAGTACGATATTTGTAACTTTCCGTCCAATTTCAGGGCCTCTTAGCCTCGGGGCTCAGGGATGAAGGAGTGATAACCACAAGTAGCCTCCAGATGTGGGGCCACAAAAGCCCCTCTGTTGCACAGGCCTCAGTCAGGGCTCAAGCTGCTGCTTTACTCTGCTTTACTCTGCTCCATACTTGAAAACAGGCTGCTGTCCGTGAAGTGCCTCAAATGGGCCCCGAACAACAGCATTTTATGGACAATGCAGCAACATTCAGACCAGAACTATTTGAGATAAATGTTAGAGAAGACTGCAGTACAGCACAATATCAGCATCAGCAGGTAGTTGTCTTAAAAGGTGATTATCTGTATTAGCGCATATGAACATTTTTGCTTGTGTTTGCAGTTGATACTTAAGCCATACAAATTCCAACAATGTGTACAATTGCACTTTAATCGTTTACCTGATCACTGAATTGCCACTTTTGCACACTTAAAATATAAGTTATCAAAGAATAAAAAGAATTTCTTGCTTCAAATCTTTTTGTTACGCAAATACACTGTCCCCATGTAACATACAGGTACATTATAGTGTGGTGGAGGCTTTCTTCTCCTGGGAAAAAAAAAACAGTTGATATTCTCTGCCATCAGTGTAGAAATTTGGGCAAATCCAGTACCATAGCAAGAATTCATTACATTTTCATACCAATTGAACCAATGTTGAAGCACTTTTCTTGTAGGTAAAACCAAAGTCACTTTGATAATCAAATTAACTTATTTGCTTTTTGTTGTAGTCAATTTAAGGAACTGGTGTAAAATGAGGTACAACAGGTAATCATCAGCTAATAAATTGTACAGAATATAGTTACTGCAAACATTTAGTGAAGAGGGAAGCATTAATGCTTTTGACATGGCAAATGTTTGGCAGAAGTTTGAGTACCTGCAGAGCAAGAATCCTCTCCCAGTTTTATTTGCCAATACCAGCAACATGAAGATATAACACGCGATGATGTGCATTCTTGAACCACTAAAGCTGTTTAAGTGAAATTGTACATTAAGAAATGCTAAGTCAAAACAACAAACTTGGAAGTTTCATTCTGAATGAAGGTGTGAACTTCATATCACATGCTGGGTTACTTAGACCTGTCAGACTTGTTTCCTTCTGTAACTTGGCTGTTTGTCAAATGTTTCTCAGCACCCTGGTTGATTTTAATTACTACAATTGTCTATTTGAACCATATGCAGACGATGAATAAGCCACCAATAATTGTTTAAGTAGAGACTGGACAGGAACTCATGAATGAACCATTTTCTCATTTTTACAAATATTGTAGTGAATCTGTATGTGTAACCTAGCAATTAGTCACCATTAAATCAGTCTTACTCTTAAGAATAAACCTAAACAGATGTAACAGGCACAACCACACATTCAAGTTTAATAACCTAATTCGTCATTGTGTGCTCATGAATCAAATGCAACTTTACCAGGGAAACTTTTTTCAAGCTGGAAAGTGTTGCTGACGTTCCCTCTCACTGTTAATGTGGAAAAAAGCACTTTAAATGCAAATGAAGCTGGTTTTTGTGTGCAGCATGTTCTCACCTCAGTGGTAATTGGGAAAAGAACTGAGATTATCTTTATTATTCTCACAGAAGTGAGAAACTCCAACCATGCAAGGGCCATCAAAGTCAAATAACGAATCACTGTAGGTGGAAAACCAGTTTGATCAAGGTTAGAACATTGCCAACAATAATCTTAAAGAAGTAAGCCATTATTCTCATACTAAGGGCTATTTAATTTTATTGTCCTTTTTTTTTAAATCTGTGTTTTGAAGTTTAACACAAACTCATCCAAGCCTGCCAAATGTCTCTCCTAACATTTCTGTCATGGTGGTAATGTCATTATGTGAAACTGAGATGTTCTAATTAATGCAGTGAAGTTCCTCCCTGACAGCCCATAAACACAAACTTCTCTGCACTGTCAGCAGGACAAGTGACACATTTTACCAGCTGAACACATACAGCCTTTAGCCATGCTGACAACCAAACCCAAATTGATTTATAAAGCCAGAAAAAAAACATATTTTCAACTCTCAGATTCAGATTTGTTTGATTAACTGTCTCTTATCTTTAGATTTGGCACTTGCTGACATAAATTGCCGCCCTGACAGTAGCTTGGGGCATAACGAACAGTTAACCCAGATGACATGTGGCGGGGTGTGCTGTTGACTTTCATTCCTTCCATGTCGTGTGCAGCCTGCCAATGGGGAATGTGGCTAATGTGAGGTACCTTAACCTTTTTGATAAAAGAATGTAGGCAAGTACATTTTAATTGGACTTCTTTATGATAGATCAGAGACTTGAATTTCATGAGGTTTGCACAACTTTCTGCCTTATGCGTCTTCCATTGTAACACCAGACTCCTCCATCCAGAGAAATCTTAACTGGTTTTGTTTTGATATATAACGCTGCCATTAAGGTGTGTAAACGTATACGGGCAGCTCTGCAGAAGCTAATTAGACTTGCAATAATATCTGACAAACATTAAGCAGTGATTTTCAGTACAGGCCAAAAGGAACTTTTATCAAGGGGGTTCACAGAAAAATCTGCAATATCTCCATTTTCCAATAGTGGCTGAAAATGAATTGTCAGCATTGGTAAAAAAAAAATAGCTTATATAGACTTTGTATATCAGCAAAATATTTAATTTAATTTAAGTCACATCCTCTCTAATTCTTGATGTTAATATATTTTGCACAGTGTACTCATGGCTAGGGTTCAGTTTGGTAAATTTACACTGCAGGGGCCAAATGTCTTTTGCATATCTACAATACTGTGGCTAAGCATTTATTAATTTTATGGACAAGCTGGCATTCTCCTATTATCCCTTATCCTCTGTTTTGTTATCTTAACCTTTTGTTATTGTCAAGGCTGATAATAGACTTGAGCAGGATATCAGAATCACTTAATCACCTCTCTAAAAAAAACGATGACGATATCAAATCGTTTTCCAGATTAACTGATTGCTAAGTCACACAAGTCACTCTGAAAACTAATGTATCTGATCAGTCTTGTTCTGAGCTGTTGCTGCACAGTGGATTCTTGTTTGCTTTATTCCAGCCTTATTTATTCAAGGATAGTTGTTTAAACTTAACTTCAGAAAGCACGTGTTTGGTACGTCTATTCATACGACACTCCTATTCACACCATGGGAGTTGCCCAGCACAAATGCCTCTTATGCAGGATCTCCGGAGCGTGCTGAGGTATCGGGAGTAAAAGGCATGTCATGGCTAGTTTTCTGGAAATGTAATGGTGAGTTCCCACCAAGCGGGTGACTGTTTGGCTCAGAGCTTTGTATGGATAGTGAGCTTAATCTTTTGTGTATTTCCACCACCAACTGCACCCTTACTGGGAAGACTGCAGTGTCAGTTGCTCCACCCTTTAAAGCTTAGAAGTACTCTTGGTGTCTGCTATAACAGTACTGAACAGTTTTCTTGGTACTTTTCCAACTTGCTTGCAGAAACACAAAAAATTGAGTTAAGCTGGGGCAAAGCGTTGTCATTTTTAGGGATGCACAATATTGGAAACTCATTATTGCTGATACTGATGCAGATATTTTTTTTTGAGAACAAAGTCTCGACTTGTCTGAAATGTATGTGTTTTACTGTCTATTCATGTTATAAACAGATGTAAGACAAGAAAAATATTTTACTCTTTAAAACTATAATGCTTTAGCTTTACCAAGGTCGACATTGTTTGAGGTAAATCATTGTGGTACATTTGTACACGTTGCCAATATATGCAATTTTTGTGGCCAATTTCTATCAAATAATCAGATGTAAACATGGGCAAAAATGTTCTTATCTGCCAATACCGATATGCCTCCCCTGTCATTTTTTACTCTTTTAATTGAATATTTGATTATTTTGTAGTGCAAATGATTAAAGTCAGAAATAAACATAACATAGACAATTTTATCTTTATCTGGTTACATTTTTTCATAAGGATGATAAAATTTAACCCCAACTTTGATAATATGGCTGTAGAGAAGTATTTTATATAGGAGACCATTAAGACTGCTTTAAATCTGCTTTTTGAAAGTAAGCTGAGCCTAACATCTTATTATTGTACATGAGAAAAAATAAATGCCCTTGACACTGTTCTTTTTCCACATGGTTAAAACTTCTACAATTTTTATGATAGAGGTGATCTGTCTGTTCTACATGTTCATTAATCTGGCAGCTGATGCTAAGGGTTTGTGGGTTTACTTATCTGAAAAAAATGTAGGATCTCTCTATGATCTAAATTTTGATGCCTTCAGTGGGATATAAATGTTTGTTGCCATTGCTTTTTTTTATGAAGATTGTTGTAGAAAATACCTTTGCATCCCTTTTATTGCAGTTTAGATCTGTGATTGTCTACTGAAAGAAAGGACTTAGTCTCTTAACCTTTTGGTCCCCCTGCATGTCGGACTGGTCGAACAGGAACGTGGAGTGATTAAACCGAACTACTATTAAAAACGGATTCTTGGGGACACTTGTCCCATCCTGTACCGTGGATTGGATAAGAATCCCTCTATGTACTAAAGACTTTCTAATACCTGTGCTCATACACTCAGTCTGATGACTGACAAACTGTGCTAATTGTTTAAAAACACAACCTGCCTGCCGCTGCACAGATTTGTCTTTTACCTGCCAAGAATTGCTCACGTATTGAAGGAGGTTGGGTTGTCCTTTTTTATTGCTCAGACCTAAAAGTAATTGTACTTGTGCATCAAATTGATAAAATTAAATGTTTGAACATTTTCCAACTAAAAACAGGTTGTAGTTATCTCTTTGCTTTCACAAGTCTGGAATTGAACGGTTTTATTACTCAGGAGTTGTTGTGAGTTTAAGAGCTTATCCAGTTTCTCTCACATTTGAGCTGAGGTGCAACAAGAGGGGGGTTAAAGTGTTGGGCTAATGCTTAGTTGATCTTCACCTAAGCATGGCTGGTCAACAGCTCAAAGAGTTTGAAAGGATGACTGTGCATAATCGGTGCCCTTACAGCTCCATCTTGTGACTGTCTGTCGCAATAACACTCAAATTTCAAGTGGCCTTGTAAACATGTGGCATAGCAAATAAAGATCTCCAAAGTCAGTGAATGTTATCATCCATCCAGGTCATGGTTATCCAAAGTAAGAACCAGGTGACAGCTGGACAATGGATCATAACTTCAAGTAGCATTTAGCAGTCAAGGTGGAATAAATGTATGAGGTTGCCCCTTAAGTTTTGTAGTTGTATAGTTGATTATTAAATACAGTTACATTTAAGGGCCTTTTTTAAAAGTTTTATACAAGGTAAATGATTGAAACTTGTTTTAGTGTTTTTTTTTTTTTTTTTTTGTTTAATAGAATGAGTAGCAGGCAAACTTTTTAAGTCCTCATTTGGTTTTATACACTTTCTCTCTCTTTCACTGAAAACATCTGATGTGGCAGAGACAACAGGCCATCAGTGAAAGAGAGGGAAAGGGTATCTAACAACATGTACTTCACATGTGGCTCTTTCTTATGAGGGTGAACATTCTAAATGCAATGTGGGCTTAAAATATATACCAAAGGGACACTGAAATCATTTAAAGCCAGGTCATCTGTACATACTCTTGCAATCAAAATGATCAGATATTAAAAGTGCCTTTTATGAAAAAAAAAAAATAATAATAAATGGCATTGTACCCCACAGACTGTGCTTTTTTAACTTCTGTGGCCATTAAAAGATGTTTTTGTCCTCCACAGATTTGAGAGGTTCCCTCCAGATCCAGAGGCAAAATGAGCTGGAGCTTTCTCACACGTCTCCTCGATGAAATCTCCAACCACTCAACTTTTGTGGGCAAAATCTGGCTCACCCTCCTCATCGTCTTCCGCATCGTGCTGACAGCAGTCGGAGGCGAATCCATCTACTATGATGAACAGAGTAAATTTGTGTGTAACACACAGCAACCTGGTTGTGAGAACGTGTGCTATGATGCTTTTGCACCGCTATCACACATTCGCTTCTGGGTGTTTCAGGTGATTATGATCACCACCCCCACCGTTATGTACCTTGGCTTTGCTATGCATAAAATTGCCCGCATGGACGATGACGACTACAGGCCCAGAAGGAAAAGGATGCCCATTGTGAGCCGAGGTGCTAATCGGGATTATGAGGAAGCAGAAGACAATGGAGAGGAGGACCCCATGATCCTGGAGGAGATTGAGCCAGAAAAAGAAAAGGAGGTTGCAGAAAAGCCGAGCAAAAAGCATGATGGACGCCGCCGTATCAAACGGGATGGGCTAATGAAAGTTTATGTGTTCCAGCTGCTGTTTCGTGCTATCTTTGAGGCCTCATTCCTGTTCGGACAGTACGTCCTGTATGGGCTGGAAGTGCTTCCTTCCTATGTTTGCACACGATCCCCCTGCCCACACACAGTGGATTGCTTTGTTTCAAGGCCTACAGAGAAAACCATCTTTCTTCTCCTCATGTACGCCGTCAGCGCCCTGTGCCTGCTCTTTACTGTGCTGGAGATTCTTCACCTCGGCATCAGCGGCATTAGGGACTGTTTTTGTGCCCCACGGCCCAGACCTCCCACACCCCGTCACTCAGCCCTGGCCAGCCAGAGGTCCTCCATCTGCCGCCAGCCCTCCGCACCTCCAGGTTACCACACAGCTCTGAAGAAGGACCCATCGGGAAAAATGGCTTTCAGGGACAACCTGGCAGACTCGGGCCGTGAATCGTTTGGTGACGAGGCTTCATCACGGGAGCTGGAGAGGCTGCGCAGACATCTAAAACTGGCCCAGCAACATCTGGATTTGGCTTATCAGACTGAGGAGAGCAGTCCATCGCGGAGCAGCAGCCCCGAGTCCAATGGTACAGCTGTGGAGCAGAACAGACTAAACTTTGCCCAGGAGAAGCAGAGCAGCACATGTGACAAAAGTAAGGCTTTTAAGTATTTTACCCATCACATACCTTTCTCTTCATCCCTCAGGTCTCACTGGTCCCTTTTGGGAACATGCCTGGTTTTATTGTTTTGGCTCTTTTTTTGATTTATAAATTTCATCCCATTTGTTTCATTTGAAATACTCTTGATGTGTTTTTTTAATTGATTATTTTTAAAATTGAAACTCTGCTATGATTGACCATTATTACTCTATGCACTCAAATATCACACTCACTCAAACTGAAGCCAAAAAGTGGTGAACTAAAACCATTTACATGGCCTCTTTAGATTCCTGAGTTTTAAAATGCAATTCCCCTAAATCTTTGAAATAAGTGCCATTAAAAGTCTGTCTTACAGCATGTGAGGGTCTTTAAATTCCAGTTACACTAAAGACCATCTCTCAAGTCTACACACCAGAAAAATAACAGCTACATGTGGATAGCACAGTAAGCAGTGATGTTCTCTGTCCACATGTTCACTATTTTGTCTCTCCAGAAAACATTATACCTTGATAAAGAAACAATATACCATCCCTATGATGACTGCCATTTGTTCTCAGTGCCAATATTATTTGTTACCAGGTAAAGTGAATTTTTGAGGATTTTGAAAGTGTAAGAATTTTGAATGATATCCTCAAGTTTGGTCTTTTGGTCCTGCAGCAGCACAAAACATGTAATATCCTGTGCTTTTGATTGCGTGCCAGACTTAAAACTTATCTTTCTGGTTTGTCATTTCAGCAGCCCAGGGTGAAAACTCTGGAAAAAGAGGTCTATTCCATCAAATCAGTTCAGCTGATTGACTCCATTCATTTTGAATATTACAAAATATCTTTATATAACCATAAAAGTATTTGTTGCAGATGAAAAAATAGCTTATAGGCCAATTTTGACGTATTTACAGTCGCGCTGATATGCATGTCCATATAAGATAAATGAAATGAAAACAATTTAATGTTCTCACAGTGAAGAGCTTTCACAATCACCAGCTGCCAGACGAACTGCTGACCACTCACTCAGCTGCAGCCAGCCACTTGTTCTTTTTCATGTGCTCCTGGATATGTGCCCCATAAATTTCTTACATGTATTTAACCTGAAGTGATCAAACTTTAAAAATCCTTTCTTGAAATTGCATTTGCTTCTTTCGGCCATGTTTTGTGTATATGGTTTAAAGTGAAATAACCCAAAAGTAGTTATTCAGACAGGCTTTAAACACAATAGTGCTTCATAAAACCACAATCAAGAATTATCGATAATAATCAAGAACCATTTGTTTTTGTTCATTTTAATCCATGTGGTGACCCTATGATGTTAGCATCTTATTTAATCAGTGACTTTAAAAGCCTCAGTTTGCACTGCTGATAAATGACGGGACTCATTGATTAGCAAGTGTTTGTCAGTATAGTAGACTAAATTGACCTGATTGGTTTCTTATAGGAGACCCTCAAACCCCTGGCTAACCTTTTTTCACATATATTTGTGGAAATCCTTTTTGAAGTGATATATAAAATTGAAGTTCTGATTATTTTCCCATTCAGTTGGTAATATATTACCAACTTTTATTTAATATATATTATAAATAAAAGTTGGAATAATAAATGACAGTGTTAAAGTTTAAGCATTTTGTCATGAGTCTTACTCTTCTCCAAACCGACATGATACAAAAAAAATCCAACAAAATCAACCATTAGCGTGCATAAGTCTGTATTAATTAAATAAAATTCCCCTTTCAGCATTTTTCATCAGGAAAAAAGGCATGTAAATCATTTATTATTGAAACTTTCAGGTATGTTTCATGTTGGTGTAAAAATGAAGGTTATTGAAATATTCCATGGAGCAAAGTTAAGACAACACAATGGGATTTTGTGCTCTTACTTTAACTCACTTTTTGGAGACAATATGCAAAGTGAACTTTTTTCTGGAACATGAAGGTTTGTATGCCTGATTATTTGTACTCTGCGACACTAACATAAACGTGTCTCTCTGTCCTCAGGTCTCCGTGCATAGCCCTCATCTCGGCCAAGTTGAGACTGTTGATTCACACGAACATCAGGAGCAGTGGGTGGACAAAGGGAATCAAAGTGTGTGTGCGGGTGTGTGATACATTAACTTGCTTGAGGTGAATGAAGTCAGCCCAAGCCGTCCAGTGTTACGGTCAACTGTGGTCGAGCCACGTCATACAAGGAGCAGAGTGGTCATCTTAACTGAGCAATACTTGAGGCCACAGCCTGTCTGAAGATCCAAAGTGCTAACAAACTACCGTCAGTGCAGCAAGAACGGTGAAGGTTCGAGTGTGCTTCTCCCTCAGGGCAGCTATTCTTCTTTTTTTTTTTTTGCAAATATTTTTATTACAAGACTTAGAACTATTGGTAATTTTACAAGTTTTTCCTCTTTTGGAGGTTTGCAGTGAGAGTATCTCAAGTTTGCCTTAGACCTAAACTGGAACTCTGTTTTTATGGCATTTTGTAAAGGTACGGCCAAGCCAGTTGTAGAGCAACAAACTGTTGAACTGTATGAATCTTGAGGGGTGTATCAGTGAGCGAGTGAAATGCAGACAAATGATTTAAAGACAGGGCGCCATTCATAAAAGGAAGGTACTGGATTTGTTGTTGTTCTGATGAAAATGTATTTGAGGTGTTAATTTTCATACGAAGGTTTCTTTCAAGTGTGTTACAATTTTTTTTAATTTTTTTTTTTAGAATTTTAAATGTGTTGGCACTGCACCGGTCAATATTCCCAAGCCTGGCCTGGTGCCTTGATGGTAACTGGAACACACTTGGGGTGCCTTTGTCCAAAGGAATAAACAAACCTGGGTAATGCTTGAAAAACATGTAACTCTTCTATTGTATTGTATTGTTTAAACGTGTATTTGATACTGTTCTTTATTTTTGTATTAGTTTTGTGCTATTGAAAAGAGGCTCTTGTCACTGTGGCTTTTATTTTTAAAATAACATTCACTGCTGTCTTAGCTCCCTAAAGTCAGATTCAATCTGTAGTTTAGTCCTGTCGGAAAATGGCAAGTTCAGACAAGTTCAACTGCTTTTTTTTTTTTTTTTTTTTTTTTCCTTCCAACATGCACCATGGTTAATGTCCTTTTTGATTAGCGTGCATTTTTTTCTGTTCCTTCTGAATCATATCTGTTGGTTGAATAAGGGATTATGCTGTCCATGTTCAGTGTCTGAAAGTGCTGATTTTTGGATCGGTGGTCTCGCTGGTCCAGAATCTGTCAAAGTTGTAAATGATCCAATCATTTCAATGTGAATTCAATGCCTTGAACGCGCTTTTTAAGACGCCATCTTTTTGTAGTCTGAATCATACCCACAGTGCCATTCGTACAAACTCGAATATTGTCATCTCAAGTTATTTTTGGACAATGCTTTTTGTACTTTTTATACTTTTTGTATTGATAGTACTTTGTGGTTAGTTTTACAATAAAAAAAATCAACAAATACAAGTTTTAAAAGGTTTCTATCTGGTTTTGTGTCTCAGATGTTTACACCTGGTTCTTATGTATTTTGGTAGGTGGGGCAAATTTGATTACCCCAAGGACCTCTTTATTACTGTTGGGAGGGGGGACAAATTAAAAGTACAAGAGCTCTAAATGTTGTAATTCAATTTAAGTCACACAGGTACGTTTTTTTTTTCGTTTTTTTTTTGTAGGCCAACGTGAAGTTAGCATTGCGCTTGTTCTCCTCAACTGCAAGCCTACTAAAATCCTGTAGGGTTTCCACTGTCTTGGATTATTGCTGAAGAGCTCAGTAGCGGGATAAATTTGTAATCGTAACACTTTTCACTTCAAACCTTCAATTTCATTGGTGAAAGTAAAAAGCTATTATGAATCTACTGTGGGACTACAATGTGGCAGTTCAACTTGGAAGCAACTTCAATATTTCAAATGTATAACAAGTTGTTGTAACCTCTTTGAGAGCTTCCTCATAATCAAACAATCTTAAGTTGTTCCTCACGGCTGCTGCGATAGTGTGTGAATAACTTACTTAAAAAAAAAAAAAGAAAAAAAAATCGAATGTTTGTTGGGTCCCCGGACATTTTTGTCGTCCATGTCAGCAGTCAGTTAGCAATTGTCACTTTTAACACACAGGGCTTTTAAATTCACGAGCAGGCAACATTAGACACATTTTACTGTTTCCCATTAAACATTAAAAATCTTATATGCATGTGTTCACCAGGAACTACATCAGGCACTTATTCAAAACCTGTATTCTAAATGTCATTTATTCTACAGGATTGGGAACTAGGAAGTGCTAAATGCTAACAGGTTTTTGGATTAATTCCAGCTCCACTCTGTATGCATGCTAACATCATGGTAGTGTAATAGTTATGCTGAAATTCATGCTCACAACAGCAGAGTCAAGACCATATAAGATGCGCTTTGAAAATTTATAGCGTATTCATGTCTATTTTAATCTCTTTGTGAATGAGTTGGCACAAGCAGTCGAACATTTCATGGAAATAGATTTTAGGTGGCAGATGTCAGGTTTTCTTGCTTCAGGGTTTGTATATGTTTGTTGTCCATGAAAATGCCTGAATTCTAATGTTGATTCTTCAAGGTCTGAAATTTTTTTTACTTTTTAATAGGCATTGGAAAGTGCTTAAATTGCGAGAGCTTGCTCAGGCAGTTGTTTCAGAAGCCCTTAATGAGAACAGATTGGTACAAAATCGACTGTGAAGTGACAAATCTTGTATGATGAAAACAATAAGCACTAATAATGACTTCTATAAATTCACGATTTTCAACAGTTTTTAGGCACTGTGATGGCCTGAAGGTAAACCTTGAAATTGCTCAAAAAGTGCTACAAACCCAGCCATCTGCCATTTACCTGTCCCAATTCAGTATAACATACATCTTATGATATTAAGTAACTGCTCTTTATAATTATTTCAGTCTTAAGTCTGTGACACAAGAATACAGCTTTCATGGCTAATGTTACAGCACCATGAGATTTCCTCATTTCTTGCTAGAATTGAAAAAATGAAAGATTTTACAGTGAGACAAAAGGTGCCAGACATTGTGTTCTGAGATAAAATCATTTCCTCTGTGTAGTGATGAACCAAACGAAGTTTCCTGTGACAACCCTGACCCTTTTTTGAACCCTGTTCAGTCACTTATGTAAATACGCATTGGCATTAACATTGTTCTTTGAATATTAGTGTTTAAGGGCACTTTCTTTTAGAAGTAGTTCAGTTTTTTTAAGCGGGGTAGCTTGGTGTCACTGTTGGGCAATAACCTCCTATCATTTTTTTTTACTGTTCTTTTTCACACAAATGCTGGTTAGTAGGCTTTCTTTGGCAACATCTGCTGCTATGTACAAGCTATCATCGGCCCCCAAGATACCTCACCCTAGAGATAAAACTTGCATGTTCCTGTATTGGCACTCATATTTACTAGTGCCAAGATCATAGCAACCCCTCTTCAAAAAACCTGAGCTAACCCTTAAAGGTTTAGGCCTACATTGAGTGTGCTGCAATGTGACATACTTGTAAACACTATAGACGTTTGGTTGTAAAAGACTTTCCCTTTATCCAGATATTAAATTCTAATAGACAGTATTAAACCTGCTGACTCTTAATGGTCTCATTTGTTTTTATCATTAGCTAAATTTAATAATTTTAAAGGGGAAACATTCCTAACACTCAGACCCAGCTAATGAGGAAATTACAGATCGTACGTGACTTGAAAAATTATAACGGTAGATGAACCTGCAAAATGCAATAGTCCATCCTCAGTGTGGTAATATGTCTTGTGTCATGGTGAGATTGCAGAAAATGCGTATGATGAACTGATAAAACTGCAGAGAAGTAACTGACAACATCCGCTGTCTGATGCATTTGAAACCAGATTACAACATATTTAATATAATAATAATCAGATGTCCTGAAAAAATGCCACAGTATTGTATAAAAACATGATTACTCTGGATTAAATATATTTGGCCTCATTTAGTTTGAGGCTTTATTACTGGTTTTCAGTCCAAGCCTGCTTATGTAAATGAGAAATATTCAGTAGATGAGCTTAATTTCTGAGCATTTATTCTTTATTCATGAAAGCAATCCATCCACAAAGGAATTCTTGTGTATTGCATTACATGATAAAACATCAGAAAATCAGTTTAAGTTGTAAATAATATAACATAGCCTAAAAACTGGAAATGTTGTCATTGATAAAGTGAAACATATAACAACAGTAACTTTTCAAACACAATATAAATCAATCAATACAGGACATTTGATCAATAACACTACCAACACAAGAATTTGGATTTTAGCTTGATGTATTCTCTAACCAACTACTCATTAGCAGAAAGAACGGTGGGTTAAAGCAGTTCACTGACAGCAGCTTGGAGTCACATCTCAGCATTTTTACACTGAAAATGTGCTCATTCTCTATGAAGACTGCTTTCTTTTTGGCTTCTTTCTTTCCTTAATGAAGCAAGCAGTTGAACAAATGGCTGCAACTGTTGCAACTACCAGGAGAGCAAATGAGGCGTTGAGTCCAGTTTCTGCATCCTTGATGGAGAGCCTCATACCCAGGAAGCTCACAGTGTTGTTGACAGGCAATGGCTCAGTAGGTGCACTTGTTGCTGTAGAAAGAGGAAGAAATTATTATGAGGGGTTTAAGTGAATTATTAATAAATTATAACTGTGAATAGGAACAATTTCAACAGCAATAAAAGGGACAAATCTGCAGTATAGCTGTCATGAGAATTTACTTCATCAACATTTATATGTATTTCAAATTAAACTAAATTAGCAATACTTTATCCAATGAGTTAAACACAATATTCAAGCCTGTTTCAGCTATTTTTTGATGTAAGTAACAGTATCTACTGATTATGACAGTGTATTTCACCTACATTTTAACAAAACAAAACAATTACAGAAAATTATAGCTCTTTTTCTTGGCAATTTTGCTGTGTTCAACAGTTACACAGCAGGTTTTGTCAGATTTTCTTCATGAATATACATTTCTAAAATACTTTAAACCTATTGGCAGGCTGCATGTAGCCCACAGACCACTAGTTGCCTACTTTAACTACATAGCTACATCCAGATGCCAATTGCTTTAGCCTGGCCAAAATTAGGTAAAGCTTGAGCTAGCTTGTTACTAGACCACTCCTTTTCCAAATAAATCAATAACAGCCTCCTTTTTTTATTTTTTTACTTCTTTCACCTTATTTTTAAGACAAAAAAATTATATTATTATTTCACCCTTAACAGAGAATACAAATTGGCAGATGACCCGAGCGCAGACATTCAGCTGAACATACCAGGCAGGTAGTGCCAGCTCTTTTTCACCGAATAAGTCATAATCCTGAACTTAACGGCAACTGTTGTCATACTGTTAAGGAAAATAACCCTTTAGAGCACTTGTTTGTTTAAAAGAACTCTAGAGATGCAACAATGTTGATTGCAGACTCCACATGCAAAAGGCTACACAGCAGCACAACAGCTAGTTGTGAATTTTGCAACTAGAAAAGATAGTCTGAACCTTTTTTTCCTCCAGAAGACCCTCAGAATAGACAGTATCTTAGATGAGGTACAGCTATTAAATTATGTGACTGCACTTATGAGGATAAAACCACGTGGTCCACAGTCACACTGACTGTTTTTATTCAAGGTTTGGTATTTAAACAAGTGCTATAAGGTCCAAAAGAGTGACGTCTGTAGTTCACTGCTAACTGCAATGTTTTTGCTCGGGTGTTGGAAAATAATTGTTTTTAAAGCTAAGCAACACATTAGTTTGTAATTTTTGATGAAACTAAACAAAAAAGCAGCTGAGCCTCTTGGTACATTGAGGTGTATGGGGAATACTGTGTGACTTGTTTTCCAGATTTCATGGCTATTTAAGACATGATTGAAAGTGCTGACTTTCTGTGTACCTTCTGGCTCAGGGTTCAAGCACTCATGGGGTCCCTCAGGGAATCCATTGCATTTTATGATGGTGGCATAGCTGGCAACCGAATTCTTGGCAATTCGAGGTAGATTAGGGTCTGACTGGTTGACATAGAAAAGGCCAAATCTCTCAGAAAAGCCAGTTGCCCACTCGAGGTTGTCCATCAGGGACCAGGCTGTGTATCCACGGATATCCACATTGTCTATCAGGTACGCTGAGAGGAAAAAGGGAAGAGCATTAATAACAAAAACTGTTTTTATATAATTCTTAATCAATGCACCAAATATTTTAGTGCGCTTTCAAAAATGAACATTATTTGGACTATAATTACATTCAAGGTGGGCACATTGCTGTCATACCTTTTAGCACCTGGTTGATGTATTGCTCATAGTAGTAGGTCCTATGGAAATCATCCAGGTCAATAGTTCCACGCTCTGAAATGCCGTTTTCTGTGATAATTATGGGTGGATTTCCATACTGTTCCTTAATAAAGTTCAGTATCCTCCGGAAACCAAAAGGTGTGACCTTCAACCAGGATGAGCCTGAATCCAGCCAGGTACGGTCAGCGATTGTTCCTGCACCCCTGAGGAGATCAGATAAAGATACTTGATATATTTCATTAAAGCAAAGACTCAAATTAAGGATTCAAACACAAGCAATAAAAACATATTCTTGACACCGTCTCACCTGTCAGCATCATAGTGCTGGAGGTTTCCATAGGCCACAGGGAATGCCAGCACAGTGGTGTAATGGTTGAACCCAAAATAATCATAGGTACCCTTTATCCTCTGAACCTCCTCTGGAGTAAACTTGGGCAACCTGGTGAGATTGGATTTAAACTTACATCTTAAAGTAATTAAACGTACTGGATAAATGTTAATTCGGACACCTGTCTTTAAAGAATGACTGTGTCTTTACTATACCGAGATTGTGGCAGACCGGCAGCTAAGCTCCTCTCTCGGATGATCGTTTTCATTATGTCGCTGTAGTCTCCATTAAACACCGGATGAGCAAACCAGCCGATGTAGAACTGTAAAGGAAGACACACAACAGTGTAGAGGACTTTGTTCCTGAGCCACAGGGAAAAAGTTTGTGCAACAAAAAGAAACACAACAAAAGCAGAAAAAACAGCATCAAATCAAAAATAAAATCTATGAATGAAAAAAATCAACAGTAAAACAAAGGACACAACATCAAATTAACCAACAAATAAAAACACAATTATAACAAAAACACAACAATTAATGACAGAACAACAAAGACAAGTCCCAAAAGACAACAGCAAATAAAACACAGCAACAAACAAAAAACACAAATAAATAACACAAAAATATAAAAAAAAACCCCACAAACATCCACAAACAAGACTTGAGGATGCTTTTAAAAATGTTACCTCAACCACACGCCTCGCTGCATCGATGTCCTCCTGCTTGTAGGGGTTTCTGGGTTCTGACCAGTCAGAGTTGATGGTGATGGAGATGATCCCCCCCTGTGAGGCTCGGTACTTTTCATTGTACACATGCCAGGCCTCCGCATGAGCTTTGAGCAGGTTGTGCCCCACAATATAGGGCAGTGTACCTGGGCGGAAACTTATCCCTTAACAAACAAAAGGAATATTAAATATATTGTTAGTGGAGTGAATTTGAAGGTTAATTTGATAATGATAGCTTTCAGTCATATGACCAGCACAGAGGCCTTGAGGACAAACAGAGCTCAGGTATGAAGCTGTAGTCATTTCACACTATGAGTAACTGCCACACTGGCATTTAATTTTGCATTTCAGGGGAATGATTGAAAAACAGCTTTTAATTGACTTTAAATTAGGCATACTTGACTAGTTGTAAGAATTGTAAAGGAATAGGGTTAAAGATTTTTTTCTTTTTTGAAAAATTTAAAGCATAAAAAGTTTGTAGCATACCAGGGGCAGCTGCTCCATATCCATGGCCTACATTGGCCACATTGTACGGCTCATTAATGGTGATCCAAAATTTCACTTTATCACCAAGATGGTCAAAGATGAAGTCAGCGTAATCCCTGAATTTAAGAACGATTGTGTCATTCTCCCAGCCGCCAATATCCTGCAGAGCTTGAGGAAGGTCCCAGTGGTAAAGAGTGATCTGACAAAGAAGGAAAAACAGTTCGTGTTCACCAACTTTTCATGGCAGAAATGTTATTGAGACAATGAGGGGAACTACACTTACATGTGGTTGGATGTTTGCAGCCAACAGTGCATCCACCAGTTTGTGGTAATAATTAAGTCCAGGCTCATTGATGTGAGCGGTGGTGCCATCAGGGAGCACCCTTGACCAGGAAATGGAGAAACGGTAATGGGTCACATGGAGCTCCTTCAACATTTCAACGTCCTCCTCGATTTTATTGTAACTGTCGCAGGCTATGTCCCCGTCGTCATCATTGAACACTCGAAGAGGAGTGTGAGCAAACTTGTCCCAGATACTGAGACCTTTTCCATCTGATCTCCAGCCTCCTTCTATCTGGAAAGAGGAAATAAAATGGGCAGATTTCAACAGACAAACACAGACTAGAGAATAAAGATTTTTAGGGATTGTTATTGCTAGATCGTCAAAGGAAAGAAAAGCAGCCCGAGGGCCACATGCAGCCCTCTCTCTCACTCATTGGGACCTCCGAATTTAATTCAAATATCAGTTACTTGTAGACATGAAGGAAAAAAGAGACTGCCTCAAAAACATTGAAAATCAAAATGTTTCCCTAATAATCTTTGGTTATTGAAATGTATTTACATAATTCTTTACACACCAATAGCTGTCTAACTAACATCTTTTTACTTTAACATGCTTTTATATGCATCACTTAATGTATTTGTATAAATAAAAACAGATGAGTAGTAAACTATATTGGACACAACAGTAAATGTAACATTTATCATGCTGAAGAGTAGTTTCACTTGGCTTGAATTATATGTTTAGATTATTTAATTAAGTGCAATAATATGCATCTTATCTTAAAGGCTGCCTTATTATTGGAAAATCCACGTGTTCCTTTGATTTAATTAAGGAAGAATATAAGTTAAATATTGAATATCTTGCAGTTTGTTTTAAGGCCCTCCAACTGTGTGGATAACATTAAAGGGTTACTCCGTTGTTTTGAATTGGGATTGCTACAGGCCCATAGCACAAGTAAATATGAATACTAGAGGAACTTGTGAGTTTTGTCCGTGGGGGTAGATATCCTGGGGATAATGATAGCCAAACATAGTAGTACATGGTGTCAATGAAAGCACCATAATTAACCCAGTTAGAGGTTAAAACTACTCAAAAGCTATGTTGGCTCAACAGTTAGATTCTTTACAGTGTTTAACTTTTCCTCTACAAAGCCCCTGTGTTTGGAACTTTAGTATGTAGCACGTAGGGGTTATTTATCCCTCCGCCATCAGCTGGTAATCAGAGGAAACAACAAACACTAACTTCACTAAAACATTGTTGTTAATGACTCCAGTAAAGACAGTGTGCCATTAGTTGTGGGTACAAGAGGATATCTTTATGAACCGGTGTACACCAAGGAACAACTTTTGCAGAAGAGGACATAGGTAAAAATAAGGATGGAGAACTTGATCACAAGTTACCTGATGGTGCAAAAGCAACCTTAACCCTGAACCAATTAAGGAAGTTGCTGGTGAAAGGATATGTAGCCCTTTGTTGCATCATTGTAGTTTTAGACCCTGTTTACATGAGGCCGTTTTTGGCCTTAAACGGAAAGTTTTCGTTGCATTTTGGCCTCCCGTTTTCATGAGACCGGTGTCTGGAGTGCCTGAATCTGCAACTTTTTGAAACCAGGGTCCAAGTGCATGCGCAGTACTCCTTTACATGAAGGCTGCGTGCATACCAGGAACAACAACAGCTTCTACCGAGTAACATGTGTGCTGCTTACCGTGCTCAGTTTGATATCCAGACAAAACTATGCAGACAGATATATTGTCCAAACAGATTTGTTGTCCAGTCAAGAAACTCCTGTGTCTTCGTGCGTCCACTGGCCATTATTGTTTGTGAAAAGTTTTTCTTCTTGGTACGTGTGTTGTAACACTGCTATCTACTGGACTGGCATGCATGCTATAGCGTTTTAAGTCCTTCTTCCATCTCGTTTTAGAAAACGCAAAGGACAAAATTTTCCGTTTCTGGGGAAAACGGCTTAGTGTTAATGAGGCCTAAATCATAGGGGCTTTGTTGAGGAAAAGTTAAACACTGTAAAGAAACTGACTGTAGTGAATTGTCAAGCCAACATAGTTTTTCAGTAGTATTCTATAAGTGGGTTAATTACGAGACTTAAAGTGGCACCAGCTAGTGTCCATCCCGGATATTTCCCCCAGGGACAAAGCTTGCAATTTCATATACTGGCAATCATATTTACTAGTGTAATGGGCCTCTAGCAACACTGCTTCAAAACACCTAACACTTCAGAAAAGCCTAAAACTAACCCCTTAATGTGCCCCTCTTGGCAGCCAAAGTTGCCTACCCCCCCTTTAGACAGTTACCTGATATGATGCTGTTGCAGTACTCCATATAAAATCATCACGAAAATGTCCATATATCATCTCCTCATCATCAGATTTGGGGAATCCATTGTTAATTATGACTTGGTGGTAGTAATTGGCAGAGAACTTGGGGGTCCTTGGCCGGGTTGGATCTGTGAAATCCACGTGATGTAACCCAAAACCAACGGTGTACCCATTGAGCCACTCAAAGGAATCCATGAGTGAGGCTGCTACATATCCCTTTACTCTTACTCCATCAAGATCATTGGCTGTTTTAAAAGGAATAGATATGGATAAAAGTGAACAAGACGGGAAATAATATCAAGTTATGACAATCATAGATAGTGAGGGACGTATAAATATCAGCTGACCTTTCAAGGCCTCATCAATATAGGTCTTGTAGTAAAATACTCTAGCACTATCATCAACTGTGGTTGCAGTATTTGTGGAGACCCCATTCTCGGTGATGTAAACTTCTGGGTTTCCATACTCCTCCTTGATCCAGTTTAGAAGTCTCCTCAAGCCCCAAGATACAGCCCTTTGTCCACTAATAGCAGTAGCGGGTGAGTCACTTTCCTCATTTTCTGTCAAATCACGGTCATCATTATAAGACACAGGGGAAAGTCTTAATGTGGCATGGCTTGCAATCTTCGTGGTGTAGTGATTAACACAGAACACATCAGCCGTTCCCACTATGAATCTCTTTTCTTCTTCTGTGAAGGATGGTAATCTTGACTCTGGTAAACTCTGAAGTTCACTTTTGTTCCCAACATGCCACTTCATTGCATCAGGATAGTCGCCGTTCTTGAAAATGGGATGCGCAAACCAACCCAGCTGGAACTGCATAGCACGGTCAGCAGCTACCACTTCACGCGGGACATCAATATCTAAAGGTTCAAACCAGTCAGCATTGAGAGCGATAGAGACTAGACCACCTTGGGTTGCACGATAATTCTCATCATAAGTGTGGTAAGCTGTGGCATGTGCTTTTAAAAGGTTATGAGCAACTATGTAGGGAGCAGTTCCTGGATTCTTAACATTTGGTGGGATTGCTCCTAGTCCATACCCTGACCATGCAATTGTTTGAGGCTCGTTGAAGGTCATCCAAAATTTCACTCTGTCTCCAAAGGTGGAGAAACAAAAGTCACAATAGTCATTGAAAATGCTAATCATGGTTTCACTCTCCCAGCCACCCTGGTCTTGCAAAGCTTGAGGAAGGTCCCAGTGATAGAGGGTCACCATTGGAGTGATGTTACTAGCTAAGAGGCCATCTATGAGTCTGTTGTAGTAGTCAACACCAATCTGGTTCAGGGATGTACGTCGACCGTCAGGAAAGATTCTGGACCAAGACAGAGAGAGTCTGTATGAATTCACTCTCAGACCTCTAAGCATGTAGAGGTCTTCTTCAAGTCTGTTGTAGCTATCACAGGACACATTTCCATTAGCATCATCAGGAATATTTCCAGGTGTTTGGGTGAATGTATCCCAGATGCTTGGGCCTTTCCCGTCAGCGTCCCAGCCACCTTCAGTCTGATAAGCTGAAGATGACACTCCCCAAGAGAAGCCATCAGGGAATGTGCCATAGTGATACATTTCTGTCTTAATTTTGTCTCACGTGAGAATTTCTCCCAGACAACTTTTGATTGAGATGGTACTTCTGAGGATGACAAAGTGGCAGTGTTGCGGGTATATTTTATAGGTGCTTTTTTTTATGACATCAGTGTTTCGTGCAACAAGTCCATTTTGCTTGATAACTTTAGCGTAGAAATATGCAGACTGCTTTGGGGTCCTTGGTCTGTCTGCACTCTCAAAGTTTACATAGTGCAGCCCAGCTCTTGCACTGTAACCGTGGTTTTCCTCGAATCCATCCATTAGAGGCAATGTGAATCGTTGCACATCCACTCCATCTAGGTGTATTGCTACAAAATGAAAAAAACAGGCAAGAAACTTTCACTTTGTGTTGCTGCTATGATTTGTCAATGTTATCCACAATTTTTCATGTACAGAATTAATTAGGTATTTCAAGCTTTTTTACTCTATGAAGACATGATTTTTTATTTGAGTGGACTTTGCTCAACTGGAGAGATGGAAATTGAAAAGATTTATTGATACCAATGTCATTATCAATTCTGCTTATTAATTTCTGTGGATTTTCTGGGTGGAGAAAGGTGATATACACAGGATACCAGTGGCAACAGCATCAAATACATGACACTTTGCAGCTGGTGTTATTGTGTGTAAAATAAGGCACAATTTTGACCACCTATTTTTCCTGTCAAACATGACCACATGCCCTTTTTATTATTGTTTCTGTCAACTGCCTATGATAAGAGTGTGATATCCTTGATTTATAAGGCATCCAGAACAAAGTGGAAGTATTTGATAAGGTAATTCCCCTTGAGTAAGCTGTTATTTGTTCTCAGCCATCCCTACTCAAGAGGTAGCCATATCACTGTTCTTTCTACTTGAAAGATGTGATATTCTGTATATTGCTTTAACTGACATTTAAAGAGCCCATAGTTTGCCTTCTGTCAGGTTAATGCATTAAATTTTGATGATTGCTATAGCATGTTCACAATCACTAATGTTCAAAAAGCAAGTTTTCACATACTGAGTTCTCCTGATCCAGCTGTATTCTCAGTTTGTCTAAAATGCTCTGTTGGAGTAACCTGGCACACCAGATAGAAAGTCCATTTGAGCAACAGCTAACAGAAAGTGTTTCAGGGGGGCAGAACCTTTCATAAGCATGTCTGGCATGTGATGCTTATAAAAGGTTGAGGGCCAATCAGAGAATGTAGTAGGCGGGTGCTATTGAAGCTGTTAGTATCTTTGCTAATCTCCGTACGACCATCTGCCTGATTACAGACACCGACTCAGGAAGGTCCAACTGTGCAAGAATATTGTTGTAGCTTCTGCCACTTTAAGGCTCCCTTCTCCACGTGGGCCCTGTCCATTCTGATTGGTCTTACTCTGTCATAATTTGTGAGTTCTGCACTGCTAGAGAACTTTTTGTCATTTCTAAAGTCAGTTTGCAGTCTTTGCTCTGCACTGAGCTCTCCACGCTGAGCCAATGGGCTTAAACTGTTAAACTCCAGACAAAACAGTGGTAACAATAAACAATATGTCATATTGATGACACATTTAGAATTTAAAAGTGCATATTCATATCTACAGTAGCAGTGAAATTACTGAAATACACAATCGACTTACCTGTCAGGATCTGATTTATGCTAATCCTCATGTTCTCTATACGAAGGAAGTCACCATTAGTGTCGGTCAGAATTCCATTCCCAGTTACATAGATAGGCATTGGAGCTGTGTTTAAGTACTCTGCTGTAATGTAGTTCAGAAGCTCTCTAAAAGTTGTGAAATCACGTAATGGATCAGGAGAATACAGGAAGTCTCCCACTGATGGAAAACCGGGGATGCAGTGACCATCATTGTTGCTGACCAGCCAGGTCTGGTAGTGGTTCAACCCCAAAAAGTCAGCTGTTCCAAGAATCCTCTTGCTCTCTTCAGCAGTGAAAACTGGAAGTATTGCAGGTTCAGAGCCAGGGCACTGTGTTTTCTTGTTCTCAATCTGGGTTTTGAGTTCTGCCGGATAATCTCCATCCACAAATATGGGATGTGCAAACCAGCCCAGCATGAACTGCATGTAGCGTTCTGCAGCTGCTACGTCTTCAGCTCCTGCAGACATGGGTTCAGCCCAGTCAGAGTTCAAGGCAATGCCAACTTTCCCTCCCTGAGACTTCCTGTAGTTGTCATTATAGACATGCCAGGCCTCAGCATGGGACTTGAGGATGTTGTGTGTGACCTGCAGTCAGAATAAACACCTTGGTTAATGTTTTGTGACCACAAAACATTGTATATGTTACAGTGATAACAATCATTCACTTACCTGATAGGAGGCAACCTTATAATCTTTCACTCCAGGGGCATGCTCACCAGTGCCATACCCAGCATGGCTCACCACCCAAGGACTACTGAAAGTGTTCCATGTCTTGACCCTGTCTCCAAACCTTGAGAAGCAGAAGTCTGCATAGTCTCTATAGGCATCAACAATGGTTGCATCTGTCCATCCACCCTTGTCCTGGAGTGCCTGGGGCAGATCCCAGTGGTAGAGTGTGGCAACAGGCTGGATGCCAGACTCAATCAAAGCATTTATCAGTGTGTCATAGTAGAGAGCCCCCTTTTCTGATAGACTTGCTCTGTGGCCTGATGGGAAAATGCGGGCCCAGGAGATGGAAAACTGGTAGGTGTTGACACCAAGACCTCTCAGGAGGTAGACGTCATATTCTGCCTTATAGTAACTGTCACAGGCTACATCAGCTGTCTGACTGTTGAGAACATTGTCTTCATGACCAAAACGGTCCCAAATGGTTTCTCCTTTTCCATCTTCAGCCCAGCCACCTTCAACTTTGAAGGACTCACTGGAGGTCGCCCACTCAAAGCCAACAGGAAAATCTTCATTCAGGAAGGTGTCTCGTTCTTCTGGGGTCTGGACCTTAAACTTGTTCCATACTTTTTGATACATGTTTGCATCTCCATTGTAGTCTGAAACAAGGTGGCTGTTGGAGGGGAAAATAACTTTAAAATTAATGACACAAACTGGTTCCACAAGTGTAGCATTCAATGAGTATATGTACAAAAAGGGAAAACAAATTTAAACCTGGGGTTAGCTTGAGTTTTAGGGTGCTTGTACACCAAACATTGTTGCATTTCCCTTTTTGTTCACAGGTGCATGTACAATATATCAGGAAAAAGGCAGTCCTTTATTTGACTGAAATGTACATTAAACTTACAGAGAGTCTAATTCAATAAATGTAAACTGTACCTGGTTGGGATGTCCACATGGTCCAGCTCACCCAACATATCCATCATGTCACAGCCCACAATTTTCAAGTCTTTGTCCATCAAGGCTGTGATGAGTGAAAGGCAAAGTTATACAGTTAGATAGATGTGGACTCAACATGCTTGTTTTGATCAGGGGGTTTAGGACACATTTTGTCCAGATGTGAAATTAGTGTGTCACATGCCATTAAAAATGGTGGCAAAACCAGGTGTTGAAAAGCTTTGTAGGATGTAGAACAGAAAGTCTCAGTCTTCAGCTCAAAGATATTTCTTATTATTAATGTATTATATTTATGTACCTCCATGTTGTGGGGTTTGCGTTTCTTTAAATGATTATTTTTTTTAGCCGCAACATTTAGCAATACCTGGCTGTTCAAGTATTCATTTGCCATTTTCATTCCCAGACATTAATAAAATTAGTATTCCAAAAGCTATTTTAAAAAGATAAAAACAAGGTGGAAACTCATATACTTCGCTCTTTGAAGACTCCAAGAAAAAATTTAAGTCACAATCCAAATTTCTAACTAAATCAAGAGATACACATTTAACAACATAACCCAGAGAAACAATGTCAAAAGACTGTTAAAAGGTATAGTGTCTACTTTCAATGACAAGATAAAGATAAAAAATATTAAATTTCAAACTAACACATGTTTTACAGCTAAGACACATCTAAACGCTCCATGGTTTTATTTCTTTTTCATTTTTACATTGCTCTGATTTGTGAAATACTGTAATAACAAAAATAATGATAAAAACACAAGTTAAATATTATAAACCCAACAGAAACCAGGGATGTGGCCACACCCCTCTTGGGGATCACGCCCCACTATTTGAGAAACACTGGTCAAGCCTTTGTCAAGCTTAATCATAGTAACCCTTGGTGTGTTGAGCTTCCTTCATGGTAGACCCTTGTGCTGCCTGCTAGCCTGGAGTTGTGATTCATCTTTGCTACAGTTTTGCTCTATTTTGCTTCCAGCTAATGCCCAGACCTCATTTGTAGTGTAGGTCATAAAAGATCATAAAAGGGTGTTTTGGCAGAATTTTTGATAAAAAAAAAAAATGTAAAAAATTCAGTATGAACTTCAGGTTTAATTCCTTATCCTACCTCCATCATCTCATTCACCAGCTTTCCTTACTTCAGTCCACTACCCATCAAAAGGTACCATAAAATCCTTCCTTTGGCTGAACACATTAACTCCTTAATAGAACAAGAGCAATATCTGTGCTACACCATGCTGATAACTGTCTCTGTTAAACATTACTACCATATCAGCCCTGTGTGATAACATTCACAGTGTGACTTCCATCATAGCTGCATCGTAAAAGTTTATGATTTCACAGCAGGCTGACCTTGACACTTAATCCTGATAAGTATTGTCAGTGAAATCAATGATTTTGTAATTTTTTTTTAATATTTGTGTGTTATTTCAAGAATATTTGATTTAAAAGAGCCAAAAAAACAAACAAAAACAAACAAACAAAAACCTTTTCAACTAGAACTGATATAAAGAATTATTATCATGATAAACCTTGTAAGAAGTTGCCAAGAAGCTGGAATCGATCAAAAGAGCAGCCATGAACAGTCATCTTTAGTATCAGGATGGGCAGATCTCCACTGGACATCTACAACATGACATGCAAATGGCTGCAGTATTAGAGGACTACAAAACAGGAAATGAAAAATTAAAAATAAGACATTTTTATTAATCACTGTACCTGCAGTCTCCTTAGCTCATTTGCAAAGTTTAATGGGGAGTCACAGTTATATTCCATATGCACAGACAGGAAGTCCATCTGGAAAAAGAAGATACAGTATGATTATGATCCTGTTCCTGTCTATGCCTCAGTGAAACAGAAAATGTTCAGATAAAATCTGTTGTCACAGGAGATTCAACTCTACACCATATTTTTTTCCTTTTGTATCTCAATATATTTTAAAAAACCAATATAGCAAAAGTGTTCAAGTGATATTTTTACATGATTAGACGCTGAATGAAGTCATCCATATGTTTAGTAAGTATTACAATGTTATTTGCCTCTGTGATGAACAGGAGGGGTTTGACAGTTTGTCTCTATTCATTTCAGTGGAGCCCACAAATACCATAAGACAATCAACTTATTCCATTTTAAGAATATTCTTAATGCTAAGACCATACACTCACCTGCCACTTTTTTAGGTACACCTGATCAACCTCTTGTCACTGCAATTAACCTACTAGCCAATCACATGACAGCAACTCAATGTATTTAGAGATGTAGATATGGTCAAGGCAACCTGCTGAAATTAAAAATAAGCATCTAAATGGAAAAAAAAATAAGATTTAAGTGGCTTTGAATGTTCCATATTTTTTGCTGCCACACATGCTGGTCTGAGTATTCAGAAACTGCTGATCTTCTGTGATTTTCCACACAACTATCCCTAAGGTTAAAGGAATAGTTCAGTATTTGTGAAGTGGGGTTGTATGAGCTCCATAGGGCCATTAAGTGCCTTAGATGCAGTAGAACATTATCTCCGCTCCCTCAGTAAGCCACAGTCTTAAAGAGTCTGTTATGCAGATATAGCCGCAAACAGGGAAGTTTCGTACCAAGAACTGAGGGTATTTTCGCCGCCTACAAGAACTCCCATCAAAAAATAACACCACAGTTTAGGAGTACGCTACCTATGCGTGTTTTTAAGTACATGAACTTTATCTGGAACTAACCGACTCATGTCACGTATTCCTCCGCGCAGCACTTCCGCGAGCAGCTGAATCACTCCGCCTCCCTCTCAGCTGTTGTAAACATAACAAGCTAGCGGCTTCAGGCACCGGTTTTAGCCTCGTGTAACTCTTACCAGGCATTGTAATTCTGTTGTTCTGACTCTAAGCGGTGTGAGGAAGAAACAACGTAGGAAATTAAAACGAGTGATTATGACAGCGACGATGAAGTTCCATCCACTTTGGAGCCAAGAGGATACCTGTATGAACCAGAGTTCACGTCAGAAGAAGAGCTGCTGCAGATTGACGCTGAACAGGCCGAAAGAAACAGAGAGGGAACATCGGTGGAAACTGGAAGTCAACAAAGAGTCGGATATACACAGTGGTGCAAGTGTATGAACTGCGACTCAATGCCCACGGACCCGAACTGCTGCTGCTGCCATGAGTGGACCTTGGTTACAGACCGACTTCAGGATCTGAGAGGATACCGGTGACTCTCACACCGTCTGCATCACTCATCATACAGGTTTTCCCGCTCTTCTGAATCCCGGAGTATTGTGGACATTCTTCAATTTCCAGAAGATAAACTGGAATAAAAGTCCCAAACCTGAAGAACCTAATGACAGTTTATCCTCAAAGTAAGTAATAATGATCTGTCAGAGACAAACAGGCAGAGTAGAGTAGGCTGTTTACCGTAACATTGCAGACTACTTGTGTGTTTGTCTCTCTCTCACACACACATGCACACACACAACCATTACCGTGTATTAGCCTCTAACTTCTGCTACAACACAATCGTAGCTGTTTCTGACGTAATATCAACATACCATCTCCTAAATGCAAGAATATATTTAGATTTTGCCATGACTTTCTATGAATTGTATATAGATATATAAATATGTACACACAATCTGTCGGGTAACAAGAGATGTAGGCATTTGCTGTATATGATGTTGCCGCATGCCTTTGTTACAAAGAGGAATACGGTGAAAGCTATGAGTTCTCCATGATATACATGTGTTTCTGCATCCAGGGAAGCGACACCAAAACTCCGTCTCCGAAATATGTGTCAAATAATCTGCTATCTATGAGGCTACAATCGGCGCCTGAAGCCGCTAGCTTGTTATGCTTACAACAGCTAAGAGGGAGGCGGAGTGATTCAGCGGCTCACGGAAGTGCTGTGCGGAGGAATACGTGACGTGAGTCGGTTAGTTCCAGATAAACTTTATATTTCTGAAAAGTTCAACTGTCATGTTATTTTTTTGATGGGAGTTCTTGTAGGCGGCGAAAATACCCTCTGTTCTTGGTACGATACTTCCCTGTTTTTGGCTATATCTGCGTAACAGACTCTTTAAGACTGTGGCTTACTGAGGGAGAGGAGATAATGTTCTACTGCATCTAAGGTACTTAATGGCCCTATGGAGCTCATACAACCCCACTTCAAAAATACTGAACTATCCCTTTAACAGAGGATCGCCAGAATAATAGAAAGTATCCAGTGAGTGGCAGTTTTGTGGGTTGAAATGCCTTGTTGATGCCAGAGGTTTTAGGAGAAGGGTCGGAGTTGTTCGAGATGATAGAAAGGCAGCAAGTGTAACTTGTTGCCGCCAAGGTGTGCAGAGGACCACTTCGGAGCACATAACATGTTGAATCTTGAAGCAGATAGGTAACAGCAGTAATAGACTGCACCTGTTGCCACTCCTGTCAACTAAGAACAGGAAACTGAGGCTGCAAAACTGGCCAATAGAGGACTGAAAATATATAGGCTAATCTGATGAGTCTTAAACTCTGCTGTTGGGACAGAATTTGCAAACAACATAAAAGCATGGATCTATTCTAGCTTACATCAGGATCAGACTTGTGGTTGTGGTGTAAGGGTGTGGGGGATATTGATGATCAAACATCTGTTTTCTTAAACCATAAGTTATGTGGTCACCACTGTCACCAGGTCTTAATCCAAAAGTGCAATTGAAAAAATGCATCATGGATATGCAGCCAACAAACCTTAAGAAACTGCAGGATGCCATTATATTAATGTGAACCAAAATCTCCAGCACCTTGATGAATCTATGCTGCAAAGAGTTGAGGCAGTTCTGAAGGCAGAAAGGCGGTTAAACCTGGTATGTTGTACCTTATAATGTGGCCAGTGATTCCATTTAGGTGAGAGCCAAATCCAAACCTCATTTACATCCTGATGCCATATTCAAACTATTGTCTGCTGCTGTAATGAATGTTTTATAGTGATACAGTGCAGCTGTGAGTAACCTGACTGAAGAGATTTTATTCTGATGAAGGAAGAATTTTAGCTTAATATGACATTCACCGAAGTCTTGACAGAAATCCATTTAATAAAATAACAACAACAACAAAACACTCTTCATGTTGATCTTTTTTCTTTCAGCAATTTAAAAAATGGAGCTAACAACCTCGGGCAGTGATCACTAACAGACAGTCCAGGGCAACATCAGGCCCCCACCAGCTTCCTGTGTGGCTCCCAGAGTTTTATCAGATTCAGTGTGCAGGGAGAAAAGTTGCTGTGGTTTGAAGGGTATCATTTTGTTGTTAAACCAGTCACTAACTCACCCCCCCCCCCCTGAAATAATTCCATGAAGCATGATTTCATCTTTTTTTTTTCAGAAATCCACCTGTCATCCGAAATGAGCCTGTGTTTAACCCAAAAAACCCAGTGTCCATTGTAATAGAGACACATCCAGAGATAGAAAACATGCCAACCCTAAAAAAGGAAGCTAAAATATGTCAGCTGAATGGATAATAGGGACTGATATCACTTTTAAAGGCTAAAAATACAATTGATTTGTAGAAAAAAAGATTAAAAAACAGTTATGTCACTTTTAAAATGTTCATTACACCAAAATAGATATATTGTTTCAAATGGTTTTAAAATTCATAACACAAGTATAAAAACAAAACAAAACAAAAAAAAGGTAAAAAAAAAAAAAAAACGGCCCTTGGACAAATATAGTTGATGACCCCTGATCTGGAGGATGAACAATAATACAGAAAGAAGACAAAGACACATTTTAGTGAGTCTTACTGTTGTTGAAACTTCAACCTGGGGTAGTGTTGTAAGATCACTTGCTCTCATCCCAAGTGACAGACGTCTCTCTGTGGAAGTGAGCACACATTTACTTTAGAAACATGATGAGAGAAACTCATGGACTTACTAGAGAAACATGTGGACTTACAAAATATTAACCAACCATAGAATATCAGAAATTTGCCCTTAAATTGGGGATATTTGTCAAAATGGATGAGCATAGTTCGTAAGTGGCCAAATAATCAGCTGATTTTCCTACCATGTGTTGTCTCAGCTGCAAAAAAAACAAACAAACCAAAAAAAAAAAAAAAATATATAATAACTTCCTCATTTGCAATTTCTTAACAAGGCAAAACAACAGCTGTAAAAAAGTGCAATTGATGTTAGAATTATTTTATTGATCAGGTTTGTCTATTGAGATAGGAGTCATTATCTACACGTGTTATCTGTAATCTACAAGCTGAGCCATAAATCACTGGGTGAAAGGATGAGCTGGTCATAAAGCATCATTTACTGTAGTTACTTTTGGGACTGATTAGTTTTTGATTTGTTTATTTTGTTTTTATTATTATATATTATAAATTTATTTTTATAATCATAGTAACAGCAAACACTTTATTTTCTATTCACGTTTAGATTTGCAGAGATTTCTCCTGTTATTTGACTTCTCAAAAAATTGTTAATATATTTTACTAAACAATGTTAAACAGTTATTTAAGAAAAAATGTTTTTAGTACAACCACAACTGTGAGACATAGCAGTAGTAGTTAGAATAGCCTTTCTTGCTTTTCTAGCCTCTAAAGGTTGTCCCAATAATGAAAAAGGTCAGTGCTGGAGGATGTGCCTGGCAGATGCACTAAACTCACCCTAGCGATGTGTGCTAGCTATCGTGCATCTGCATCCACTTAGTTATTTTTTAAAATATCATTAATTTATTTTGAAATTTACTCAGAAGCAACAAAAATACACATATTACATATTATTCCTCTCTCAAAATGCAAAACAACTATCCTTTTCACAAGATGACATTAGCTTGGGGGTGCTTTTTTTGTTGAGTGGGTAGCAACCATGCAGGTACCATATACATATGAGGTTCTTGCCTTGTGCTGCCAGCCTGAGTGTGATTTCCACTTGAGGTCCATTTGCCATGTGTCTTACCCTTCTCTCTGCCCCCTTTTCTAATTTGATTCACAGTCTCTCCAATAAAGGCTAAAAATCCCCCCCAAATTAAAAAAAAATGGCATAAACTTTATTTTTGTGATCATATGCTCCAGAGTTGATCAGGTGGCTACTAGCACTACCTCTACCAATTCAACGACACGTTAATTTTTCAAAATAACTTCAAGAAAGTAAATATTTACTTGGTCTATCAGGGGCCAAGACATTACTGTGGGTGTGCCCAGGTCCTAGCAAGGCTGTCCACTCCAGCTGATCTAAAAGTTTAGTCAAGTCAGCCCACGGAGAACATCACTATGACGAACATAAAAAGACTCAGGCCATTATAAGAAAGAGGGGTTTATATTTTGAAATGGACAACAATAAAATGCATACATTTGTTGCTTTAATAGGTAAGGATGAGCATTTAGATTGAAGTAAAATAATAAGTTGGTGTTTGAGTTTAGGATAGACCCTGATCTTAGACGTGCCCCAACATGACTCTGAGTCCCAGATGACTTTACCCTGCCTTCCCCCTCATAGCAACTGAGCAGGAATGGGCCCAAAAATGTGGAAGTGATTTAGGATTTAGCACTTCCTGGTTTAACATGACCAGAAGTATATGGGATTTTAGAGTACCCTTTTCAGATAAATACCTTAAATAAGGTTTGTAATGAACAGGTGTACA
Source organism: Cetoscarus ocellatus (assembly GCA_037902135.1). Classification (NCBI taxonomy): domain Eukaryota; kingdom Metazoa; phylum Chordata; class Actinopteri; order Labriformes; family Labridae; genus Cetoscarus; species Cetoscarus ocellatus. The sequence goes on from JBAMNC010001855.1 coordinate 475,640, forward strand.
AGATTTTAACATTTAATTTAAATTTTAAGAAGTACCCAAAATTGCCTGTTTTTGAGATTTAAAGCGTTGTTGTGTTCTTAAGAGACAGTTGCTAATGAACTGCTAACAAGGACTACAAAAATGGCTGTCATTTCTTATTGTCTTTTAATTAACAATAAAACATACACCATTGCCACAGTCATGGAGGCCATCTTGTTCAGGTCATGTGATTAAGAGTAAATTCTCAAACAAGAGGTTACAGCGTAACATCTCACATTGGAAATATTGTTACTTCATCTAAGTCAAACCGCCATGTTGTAGTGCCATAGTAGCTTAATAATAGCCTTTCACTCTTGCTGATTTCACACGGGCTTGGAAAACCATGACAGTTAAGTTTGTACTTAAGGATTATCACAAAGAACAAAACCTATAAGTTAAATAATTTTGTTCGCTGCAAACCTTACTATCAGCAATGGTGCAGAAATACAGAGAAAAATCCCATTATTCGAGAGAAGCAGTGCAAAGCTAACTTCTGAGTTAGCCTACAAAAATACATCATTCCTGTACCACTCTATTCAACTTCTAAGAACACAATACTAATTCTTTATAATCAGTTGGACTCACCTATTCCTGGAAACATTTGATGGTAGAGCTGGTAAATGTTTGAGTTGAGTTTGAGGATATTTTGGAGAGCATTTGGAGCATCTTCAAGCCATCCATCTACACTCATGTCACTCAGAGTCACCCAGGAGTGAGCCAGAGCTCCAAACTCCTGGAACGCAAACTCTGCATACTGCTGAAACATCTCCACCACCTCTGGACTCTCCCAGCCTCCATGTTTGGATTGCAGAGCTTCGGGTACTGCAGATCCATGAAGAATGACCAGAGGCTCCAGACTCAGATCCAGCAGCTGCTGGAGCAGAGTCCGGTAACAGGCCACCACATCCTGCTGCGGCTGGCTGGACTGGCCTGTGGGAAGCAGCTGAGTCCATGACAGAGGGACTTTAAAGTGGGTCACCCCTCTGGTCTGGAGGTACTCAAAGTAGTCTTTAGAGCCTGGAGGAATAGGAGAACTGCAGTCAAAAGCATCATTTACAGCTCGGTCTGAGCTTCTCAGAGGGCCTCCGACCAGCATGAAGCCCTCCTGTCCATTTATCTCACTGCTCCGGCCCCCATACAGACAGAAAACATACAGAAACTCTAGCCACAACAGGTACTTCATAGTGGCATGAAAAGAATGGACTGATATTATCAACTGATCGCCAAGCTATTTGAGCAATTGTCCTTTCTTCTTATTGCATAGTTGCATAATTAAGATGGATATCATTTGCAAAGGCAGTGTCAGCTAAAGCCTTTTATTGCAGCATTGTGATACGACTGGAAAGACTCTGGACTCACACATGTCGGATGATAACCTCATCCTTTCCTTGGTCACGTTTAGAAACATTAAAATGAGGGGGGCAATGCAATGCAATGTGCACAAGTATCAGGCACAGTTGAGAAGCAATCCCATGAAACAACTTTAATATGACCTTGATCGTTAAAAAAAAATTATATTGTTGTCACCTTATCAGCTGGCATATAACAATAAAGTGTAACCCCTTCCACTGTGTAAAACTATTAGTATGCTGAAAACAATAATCTTAAATGTCATGACGGCTCATTAAAGACTAATACACATGTTCTAACAATTAATAGGGGGTGACCAAGGATAGCATGGGCCTCCTGAAATTTCATTGGCTACCCAAAGTGCTGCCACAAAATCGTGAACAAGGATTAAATGTTTGTCTTAACCCACAGTTCCTAACACAGTTTTAATAGTATTTGCAATCTCCTTTGATGTTTTCTCTGCTTGATGCATGCCAATGATTTGACCCTTCTTAAACAGGCTAACATCTTTTACAAGACCACAGGATGTGTCTTCCGAAATGGTTGTTAAATAAATGAGAGGCTACTCATTGCATCAGCTGGGGTTAAATAACTTGTTGCCAGCTGAAAGATAATCGCCCACGCAGTAATTATCCAATAGGAGGCTCATTTCAGTTAGGATTTAGGGCTTGTGTCCTGTTGCCATATCTATCTATCTATCTATCTATCTATCTATCTATCTATCTATCTATCTATCTATCTATCTCTATATACATATTATGTCAGAGTGCCATCATATCAAATATTGACATATTTTTTAGCAGTCACACATCAGTAACACTCTGAAAACAGCTTCATAATCCACTTTGGTTTCCCTGTTAACAACCAGCTGATAGGTTCAGAGCTGAGAGGTTATTACCAGTGAAGAACCACAGATTTAGAGGACTTTGAAGTCATGCTTTATCAATGTAAACAACTGCACAATAATGATAACAGGTAACTCCCTCATTGCCAGTGTTTAGGACAATAATCCTCACCTTGTCATGCCTTTCTAGTTAGAGCACGTGGACCTCAAACATGTTCAGACACCACAGCGCCAGGTTCGTAGCAAAGAGGAAAAGTTGGTTTATTCACATTTGACCTGTTATTAGCGTTTAATGTCAGCTTATCTAATATTGCTGTGTGGGAGTGGTAACAGTTATTTATTTAATCAATCATTTGTCTTCCTCTTCTGAGACACTGACAATTGTCTTATTGTGCATTTTCAGGACCCCTCAATAGCTAAAGGGGAGCCCAAGCTGTGTATTGGCAAAGCAATGCAATAAATGTATTTTTTTGTGAAATTAGATTTTGTTTGTTTTTCTGGGATCATACATCAATTTACAATCAAAACCTTGATCATGGGATCTTCTTTTTCAGTTGGCTTTAAAAGAGATGGAACCATGGAGACCTCAAACCTCTACTGAGGAATCCCTGACATTGTTAGCCAAGTTATAAGAGAAGATGTGAATGACTGTCCTATTGGGCAGTCACATCAGATCATGACTTAAATCTAATCACTTCTGTCTTGTGCCATGATCAACATTGTCTGAAAATTTCACCAAAATCTGTTGAGACCTTTTTCAGTTTTTAGGAAAATTGTGGGAAACTGCCCTATCTTGCAATGTTACCAAATCCTTTTAAGAGGATCACCACCAAAATGTAATCACTTCTTTCTTCCTTGTGCCAAAACCAACTAACTTTGTTGTGAACTTTTTGAGTTTACAGTCAGACTCAGACAGGCAAACAGATAAAGAAATAAAAAAGAAAAACGCCCCCACAATCGAACAACTCCTTCCTTTTTGCCATGACCAACATTTCCTGCAAATTTAATCAAAAGCCGTTTAGAGGTTTTTGAGTTATCTCGCTCACTGACAAACAAACCTACAAAACAAACAAACACTGGCCAAGGCAAAAGCTCCTTGACGAAGGTAAAAAGTATAAAAAAAGCAAAATGGATTGGCAAATCCTTTTTAAATTTTACTCTATATACTACAGAAAATTCAGTAAAGCTAATCCAATGTTAAAAATTGCTGTTTCTTGGAAATTTTCTGGATTCAGGTTAACTTGTCACATCACATAGTCTATTTTCCTATAACTTACTTGATGCTTAAGTTGAGTTACTCAAAAGTTTGTGGTTTCTGATGTCATATTTTGCACTTCATAATGTGCCATAAATTTCCAATGAAAGACAAGTCAGCTATCTTGCAAAAAATTAGCAGGGACACCCCTGAAAAGAGGTGTGGATGAGAACATTTGTTACTCTAAAACCTGTATGTAAGGGTGATGGTGCCTTTCAAGATGTGTAAGTTACCATGTCTATTGCTTCTACCCTTCTTACCCCCTCTTATTTTGGTCTTCGTGGTCTCTTTTGTGTTTCTTGGTTCATTTGTTATACATGTTTTTCGGAATAAGAATTTTTTTTCTGGGAGGAGGGCGGGGGGACTTGGAACCCAGGGGGTGGGTGTGGGTGGTCCAGGTGTGGGTGGTCCAGGTCTGGGCACGCTGTATTGGGTGCCTGGGCCTGGATTATTGTGCACACCTTTTGAGTTTTAGGTGTCCTCACGTTCCATGAACACTGTTGGTTTGAAAGACACCAAAAATGCTTCTTCTCTCTCCTCTTAGGCTCTTATTGTGCTTGGGTTTATTCTCCCATTTGTGTTTGTTTGTGAGGGTTCTAACTAAATATTTACCATTTATTACAGTACTACTACTTAATAATAAGCAAACTCTTGTTACATTTAGCCATATTTTTGGCTTTAATTTTCTTGCATTTTCTCATTGAAAACTGGTGGACTATTTGCTCACACAATCACACAATCTTCACAAAGTGGAGAGCCTCACATCATTGCTGAATGTGAACACCTGAGTCTTTCAGTCATGGCACTATCATCATCTGTTAGCAGTAAACCTACTCACCTGTGGGACATTTCAGGTGCTCAAGTTCCACAACTTTCCCAGTCTTCTCTTACCACTATCTTGTTTTGTGCTGTACTCAAATGATAATAGGCTGAAAAGGATTTGTAGACCACTTCAATTTGTTTTTGTTTAGACAGTGTCCCAACTTTTTTGGTTGTGCTTTGTATATCTAGCACCAGGCGTAACCCTTCCTTTTCGCTTTAGGTTTTTGAGTCTATTTTTAATCTTTACTCATCTGTTTCTTTTCTTTGCATCATAAATCTTTGGCTCTTGTTTGACCTCATGTGCATTATCAGGCTCATTCAAGGCTGTGTTTGGTGTAGCAGAACACATTAGAGAGGTGACCCTTGTGTTCACTGATGTTAATTATGAAACTTCTGTTGGTCTGAAAGTTCAGGCTTGTAAAAGTTGGAACTATAAAAGGTCAGCTGTGCAGTAACCCATTCAGTTCCCCATACACTCAGACAAAATGTCTCTACAGGGGAAACTTCTCCTGTGTTTGGTCGCTGTGTTTGGGTGCTCATGTGAGAAACATGAGGGTCCAGCTCAGGCTGTGTTTCTTGCAGGTCCTATGACCAGCGAGCAGGTGGGGGGTCTGAGTGAAAAACCAGAGTGGGCTTTGTTGGACACATTTGACTGCAGCCATGCCTTACCCTCTGAATCTCATCAGTACTTTGAGTACCTCCAGACCAGAGGGGTGACCCACTTTAAAGTCCCTGTGTCATGGACTCAGCTCCTCCCCACAGGCCAGTCCAGCCAGCCGCAGCAGGATGTGGTGGCCTGTTATCGGACTCTGCTCCAGCAGCTGCTGGATGTGGGTCTGGAGCCAATAGTCGTCCTACATGAATCTGCAGTACCCGAAGCTCTGCGGTCCAGATATGGAGGCTGGGAGAGTCCAGAGGTGGTGGAGATGTTTCAGCAGTATGCAGAGTTTGCGTTCCAGGAGTTTGGAGCTCTGGCTCACTCCTGGGTGACTCTGAGCAGCCTGGAGGAGCTGGAAGATGCTGAGCTGCAAAATGCCCTTGAAGCACATGGCAAGGTTTATGGCAGATATCACCAGTTGTTCCCTGGGAGAGGTAGGTGGCTCATGTTATCATTCCTTTACATGTGCATTGGTTTAATTGTGTTTTTCTGCATCGATAAGCAAAGAAGAGGCTCCATGAGGTGTTGCTGTTTCTCATCTAATGCTGGGGTGCTATCCCTGCTCTTGCCGCTTCCTATGTGCATAAAAAAGGATAAGTTGATATTGATGGACAAGTCACATTGCATCTCCTGCCATTAATGTAAGATTGTGATATGAATGGTAAATGGTAAATGGACTTGATATTTTAAAACACTTATTATTTCAAACTGACCCATCCATACCACATTCACACCCTGATGGTTGAGGTTGCTATAGGGTGTCCATCAATATACTGTAGATCAGGGTTGGGCAACTGGTTACCTGGGGGCCACATGCTGCCCTCTTCTTAAATCTTTGTGGCACCCAAGTCTGTTTCAAACTTCAAGAAATTGTGAATATGAAGGGGAAAAAAAATTAAATTGGCTGAAAACATCATTTGTAAAATGACCCAGTAGTCTGTCAGTTGTGACCCTGACAGACTACTGGCACTGTTGATGTGCTGTATAATGGACTTTTGCAGCATGCTTTCTCTCTACTGGTTAAGTATTTGTGCACAGCATGAGGCAGGTTGTATGCATGAGGATACTTATATTTGTCTCATAATAGCTAAGGCTTGAGGAAACCATATTCAGCTGTGAAAAAGCTTGTTCATAAGAAATTCCGTGTGATTTGTTTGAAGTTCATTTAGATTTTTGTTCCGTTTTTCTTATTTATTCTATCACCTTGGTTGTACAACTTTTAATACATTCATCTAAAATTACTACAGCATAAACATTCTGACAGTCCGGTTTTCTTTAAAAGAGATGTCTTTAACTTGATTGTGCTTGACAGGGTTGAGGTTTTATGTGCATCACTGAAAAAAGATGTCCAGGCTGACCTCAAAAAGCAGAAATTGGCTTGGAGTTACAAAGGTTAGAGGCTTTATATCATGAAAGCATAAAATCACAAACAAGTGCTAAGTTTTTGAACATTAACCAACCATTTCTTGAATGTTTAAGTGCACACACAGCAGGGTTTCTTTAGGTCAAACTATAAAATTAGTTCTTATCTTTTTATTGAAACTATCCTCTGTTGATCTGATTAGCTTTTGTTACTTTAATACAAGCAATAATCTTGACTGCATGATAAAAGTGTCCCCATCTGTTCATCAAATGTTCCAAAGGTCAGGACTGTAGAGGTGTCATGACACTGCTAGTTCTAAAAGGGGATGAAAACATCCAAAATCCAAGACAACAAGGAACAAGAGTCTTAACAAGAAATACAAGGATAAAGCAAGGATGATATGTTTTATGTGACTAAAACACAAATGAAAGTGTATTTTGGTATCAGTTAATAAAAGGCTACACATGTTTCAGATGGAGGTGTATCGGCCGGATTGAAGGTCAATAAAGTGCAACTCATCAGTGATACTCAGCTCCTGGTAAGATCCTCAGTCACATGAGGGGTGTGCATGTTGTTTGGCAGTTGATGCTAAAATGATTTCCTAACCAGATAAAAAAAGGTACAACTTTTCACCTCAGTCTTCTCACATGTTTCCCTTTTCCAGAAATACTCAGATTTCATCTCTGTTAAGATTCAATGTGACTGCAGCGCTGGAGCAGAGCTGGCTGAGGAACTACAAAATGTTTTGGTACGTAGAAATTGGTCATACAATGTCTCCTCCATGTTGAAGATCACCTTGATGAACAAGACAGAAAGTGTGGCATTAATACTTCTATCAATCCACCTCTGTGCAGCCCCAGCAGCTGCCCAAAACTTCTTGCTCCCCAGTCCCCTTGTACAGACCTACCAGCATGACGCCCTGCCATTGTTTCGTTACTTGTTTTAGCCCAGTGGCATAAAGTAGCATGCAGAAGGCAGAATGTATCTTTAAGTGGGTCTAATAATCTCTGATTAAGTTCATCACATACAGTAAAGATCCATAGCTTATGATTTTCTTTTTAATTTATGGTCTTGATTTACCTACCGATAAAAACTAGAGGACAAAGAAGGAGGTGAGGATCAGATTACATTTATCATTTATTGTATGTTCAGTGAAATGAAACTCTACAGTAGGCGCTCCATGCTGTGTCATTACAACATCCCAAAAATGGTAAATTTGAACATTTACATTCAATTAATGATACAAAAAAGTAAATGTTAGAATATGAACCCGAACAGAACCACAAAACTATTTTTTTTTTACTTTTTTTTTTTTTTTTTTTTACTATTTTCATTAATTTGTCAAAGGACTAAGATAAGATAAGATAAGATAGTCCTTTATTGATCCCCAAAGGGGAAATTCTGGTATTGCAGCAGTACAGGGCAAGTAGCATGCATAAGATATAGATCAAGGAATAGAAGATATTTACAATTATCAAAATTAACTAACATACTAAGCACTAAATTAACAGAGTAAGTGGCGTTCAATTATCAAATTAACTAACATACTAAAATAATAATTTAACACAGTACAAAACAGCTGAGCCTCCTGTGCAGTGCAGTAAAGATAAAAATAAAGTGACAGTGATATTAAAGTGACAATGTGAAATGTAGCAGCGCTTATTGACCACATAGTAACAGTGCAAATTATTTACCTTGAGTAATGAACCATGATCAGGGATATGAATCAATAACAATACAGTATGGATAGAGGTGGTTTGGAGCATATGGAGGATTACTATAAATCTATTAAAGTGCAGTCCAGTGTCATATTGCCTGAGTACATCCATTGCTGTTTGGGGGGGGGTCAGTGCAGTGACAGACTGTGGCCTCCGCTGCTGTTGTAAAGTCTGATGGCGGTGGGCACAAAGGAGCGCCTGAAGCGCTCAGTTCTGCTTCTGGGGGGGATGATGCGCTGGCTGAAGGAGCTTCCCATGTCCCACAGCTCGTCGTGGAGGGGGTGAGAGGGGTTGTCCAGGATCGACATGATTTTGTCCTTGATCCTCCTCTCAGCCACAGTCTGTAAAGTGTCCAACTGAAGGCCCACCACAGAACGGGCCTTCTTCACCAGTTTGTTGAGCCTGTTGACCTCACCAGTCTTGACGCCGCCCCACCAGCACACTACAGCAAAGAAGAGTGCGCTGGCCACCACAGACTGGTAGAAGGTCTTCAGGAGCCTGCTGCAGACTCCAAACGACCTGAGTCTCCTCAGGAAGAACAGCCTGCTCTGTCCTTTCCTGAAGAGGGCGTCTGTGTTGTGTGACCAGTCCAGTTTATCGTTAATGTGGACCCCAAGGTACCGGTACGAGTCCACTAAGTTGCGCAATGCAGTTTAACAAGTACTACAGAAACACAGCAGGGTGTCTTTGTTGCATGTGTGTATCAGTTGTGCATAAAATGAACCTAAAAACCAAATAAAACTGTCCTGATATTTGTACAGCTTATTGGGAATACAGCTGCAAGTATCATAAACATTCATATGCACATTATTTGCCCTTTCTTGCAGGCAACGACTCAACAAAAACCTGTTCTCTTTTATGAAGTGAACATCAAGGACTGCTCTTCTTATCAGTTCCTGTCAGATACAAACATTTTACAAGGTAATGTGAGGACATTTCGTATGAAAAGTGAAAGCTTAATGCTTTCAATCACCCCTAATGTAACTTTTGAACTTTCTTTTTGTTTCCTGTCAGAACAGCAGCTAATGTCTTTACCAGTGAACTGTTAGAAAACATTCATTTTATCATATATCCAGACAGTTGTCTATTTTTATCACAAAGACTTTATCTGATAGGGTTGTGCAGTGATGTTGTTGATGAATTGTTTCAAACATGATTTGCCAACAATGCATTATTTGATGATGATGTACATTTTTTGATTCATTTTCAGTGCTGACCAATGGACCCCAAAATGTTCTTGGATTTGACATGGTAGATATGCTACATCCAGTTGATGCTGTCCAGAAAAGGTAATTCATGAACTGCACCCCTGAAGGACCCCACAAATCTTTTACATGATCACTTTTTTAACCCTTTGATGTGCAACACGGGTCAAAAGTGACCCAGCTGAGTTTTTATTATCTATATCTTTGCATTGAATTAATTTCATCATTCAGTCTTTAAGGTATTCCTCAAATGACTTGCTTTTTTTTCATCATAATATATCTTTATTTAGTTTTTCCCTCCTTACATTTTGAGTAAAACACCTTTTTCTCTGATGTGCAACATATCCATTTTCTGCGTTATTGCATGTGTGGCTGAGTGTTTCTGTGATATATCTTCGAAAGATATAAATATATTTATCAGTAGCTATTACAAGTATGCACTAAATTACTTGTTGTTATGTACAAATCATCATTTCTATTTTCCCTTCCTTGCTTCATGAACAATCACACTTTCTGTATTTCTACATCAAGTGTACACACATGGTTGAGAAATGACCCACATGCATAAAAGAACTTTGTAGGGAACTAGAAGATGTAGGTATCTTGATTTTTTGTTGTTGTTGTTTTGTTTTGTTTTATGATTGTTCTAACTTTACCTTAGAAAAATTAGAGACCATTCTGTAAGACAACTGTAATTAGGTTTAGGGTACCTTAAGAGAGAGAATACATTTCTTATTAGGGAGTTAGTAAGCCAGCTAGCTGTTGACATATTCCATGATAGTTAGCTGGTTCTAATTTAGTTGCTAACCTTTATAGCTGTCTATCTACTTAGCTAAGTTGATTGCTAGGCTGTTTGCATAAAATTGCTATTGGTGATTTGATTTCAGCCGTAGTTAAGCTCTACTATTACTCAATTTTGGAGCAGTTGACATAAATTGAGTACATGTACTCTAAATTTGAGTAATTGTATAACTTAACTACAGTTGATATTGGTGATATCAATTTTATGCCTAAACAGCTTTCCATATTGTTGTGTGCAGTTGAATACAGTCAGAACACAATTCAGCAGTTTTCCGTTATAAAACAAAAGTACAGTTCAGTTCATTGTAACCCGTGCTATCCGTTACCTGTTATCTGTGTATTTGTGACAAAATTACTTATAAACATGTCATAAATATTGACTGCACTAACTGCAAAGAAATGGCTTGAAACAAATTACTTTTACAAGATCAAGTCATTTAATTTTAAATTACACATAGGTCATTTTTGACCCATGTGTGCAAACTTGACATCGTAATATGAAAACTGGTTCTGTTCATAGAATAAAAAGGGAAAAATGAAAATAAGGATATGTGGTAAGCAAAAACAGGGTACTCAAAGAATACTTGCAGTAATTAATCATAAAATTAATCAATTTAAAAAGATGGAACCAAGATATACTTAGCTAGTATTAGTTATAAGGGGAAGTGAACGCGGCTCATTTTGGACCCATGTTGTGCATTAGAAGGGGCGTATTTATGCTGCACATCAATGGATTTAAAATTTCTATTGATTTTTTTAATTATCTGACTACATACATTAGTTTTATAGTACCAAGCATGCCACAGAGTGAATCTAGTACTCAGATGCTAAATGACTGTATGTGTTAGCCCTGTGTTTGGCTGGCAGCTTTTCAACGGTCTACCCAGCCTCTCAGCTAATGACAGCACCTTGAAAGGGATAAGCAGGACCAATAATACATTGAAAGTGACATTTTACCTTAAAAAAATAAGAAAGCTACAACATTGTGATTAACTTTTATTTAAATGAACTTAGATAATAAAAAAATTGGGAGAAAATATATTTTAAACATTTTGTAAGTCACAATTTTGCATAAAAACACTGTATTTGCCTCTTTAAACAATTCAGATGTCTTTATTTTGACAGGATGGTCATACAGATCTTAAAATCAAACTACCATGCATTTGGCATCAAGCCTTCATCAGAAAGTCAACTTTCAAAAAAAACAAAAATTTAAAATATTTCAAGGTGTTTCAGTTCGGTGTCAGTGTTCCCATCTTGATTCTTTTATTTTCAGACATTCAACCCAAAGTGATCAAAACAAAGTCAGAGTTCTTCGACAAACCTCACCGTGCTCTTCAAACTACTGCAAGACTTGGAACAATTTTGCCACCATGTCCTCATCTGAGCGAGACACCTTCCTGAATGAATCCTTCCCTGCTGGCTTCCAGTGGGCGACCTCCAGCGAGTCTTTTAAGGTTGAAGGTTCCTGGGAGGAAGGTGGAAAAGGAGAGACCATTTGGGACCGTTGGGGCCATGAAAATAAGATATATGAAAATCAGACGGCTGATGTTGCATGTGAATCTTATCTCAAGGTGGACTATGATGTCTACCTCCTCCGTGGTCTTCGGGTCAACACCTTCCAGTTCTCCATCTCCTGGGCCCGAATTTTTCCCTCAGGCTACAAGGACAGCCCATCAGAGAAGGGGATTATCCACTATGAAAAGCTGGTTGACACTCTGATTGAGTCTGGCATCGAACCTGTTGCTACTCTCTTCCACTGGGATCTCCCTCAAGTACTCCAGGACAATGGTGGATGGACAAATGAGTCCATTATTGATGCCTTTAGGGACTATGCAGACTTCTGTTTCTCCAGGTTAGGGCCCAAAGTCAAGACCTGGAACACATTCAGTAGCCCTTGGGTGGTGAGCCATGCTGGGTATGGTCTTGGTGCACACCCCCCTGGAGTTCAAGACTATGTGGTTGCCTCATATCAGGTAAGAGCAGTGGTCTCACCATCATTGTCCTAACAGGCAATTACAGATAAAGATAAAGCATTCAGAATCCGTGAGATCTTTTACATCACCCCGTCAACTTCCTTTAATCAGACTGGCTTTGATGTGGCCTCGTCCTAATACATATCATTATATATTCTCATGAGATGCTACATGCTCATGTGAGAACATCAAAATTTGGCTTTTCTATACCACTATAACCAGTTCTGCTAAACTTAGACCCTATTGCCTTGTTCATAGCATAGACTGTAAAAATACTGGACGAAACCAAATCATTGGAGCTTTTGAAATGTAGTTGATGCTTTCTGATGGACGCTGCCATACTGCATGTGCTATCTCAACTGAACTTTAGCTCCATCTCCAGACAGAGAGGCCATGTTGGGGCAGGACTTAAAGCTGTATGACAAGTAGCAACTCTGCATTTCCAAAACCAGAAACCCTTAATAAATACTCGATAAAAGAAAAAGGTGTGTTATACTCCTTTGGAGGTTACTGCCTGGTTCAAAGGTACTTTGCCATCTTGTGATCAAAGAAGCAAATTTCACTAAGTACTGCACATTTAAGTTGGTCACCGTCTTCTAAAATGCTTACCAGTTCCATGAAAAGACTTGTTCAGCTGAATAAAAACACAAAATGTACACAATACAAAAGAACTTTAGAGACAAACAAAAGAAAGAATGTATGCAAGTAAACTACAATTTTCATGATGCAATTAGAGAAAAAAGTTGATATGTTCACAACAAAGTCAATTTGTCAAAAATAAAGTTAAAAATGTGTTGACCTGATTCTCAGAATTGCATTTCAACATTATTCTTCACGTTCCACTATTTTTATTTTTTTTTAAACTTTTTGACTTCTTTCTTTATTGGTAAAATTTGACAACATCCTCAACATTTAATATACACTTTTAAAAAAAATCATCTTAAATCTTGCCTTTTGGCTTTTTCCTTAATTTCAAAAAGCCCATATTCTACTTTTTTATTTTATTAATTTGCCCTTAACAGACTGGCTTTTATGTGACATTATGTTGATTTATCCTCATGGGACTTCATGCTAATAGGAGAACATAACATTTGGCCTTTTTGCACCATTTTACTCAGTTCTTTTAAACCTCGACCATCTGGCCTCAGTCATCAGTACTTTGTCTGCCACCTTGTGGACATAGAAGCAAACTTCAGTGATTAGCACACAGTTCAGCCGGTCACAGTCTTTTCGAAAATGCTTCGCTGCCAGTTCCAGAAAAATACCTGCATGGGTACGAAAACTTCTAAAGTTTTATCATTAGATCGAAGATTTATCATTAGGTATAACTGCTGTCTGGAAATAGAATTCTTAGATAATTTGTTAAGGAAATTTTTAAAGAGATTCTGATTTTTTTTCCAAAATATTTAAAAAAACACAGAAGAGCATTAGGGACAGGCAGGAGAGAGACTGCATTCAATTAGTTGCAGTGTTCTCAAATTGCACTTTTCATGATGCAATTACAGAAAAAAGTTGAAATGTTCTGATTCAGAAAAGTAAAACAGTTGAAAACATAGCTGTCATTTGGATAATAAAGCTCAAGTGTTATTTCCAAATTTGCATTTCAACAATATTCTTTTTGCAAATTTTCTTGACTTTGACTTCCTGCATGATCATTATAAACATCTTAACTTTTTTCTTAGAACTGTATTTCAGCTTATGTCCTACCTTCATAACCCTGCTCTTTTTTTTAGGGTCTACATATATAAAGTTACTATTACTGTTATTATAATCATGTCACATAGCTTTAGTTTTACTTTAACTTTTTGACATAAAGAAGCATATAACTGAGCATCAAATCTGTCTCCACAGGTCACACATAATATCATCAAGTCCCATGCAGAAGTCTGGCATCTCTACAATGATAAATACAGGTCTGCACAAGGAGGGAAAGTCGGCATTGCGCTGAACTCTGACTGGGCTGAACCTCTGGACCCTTCTGACCCCACAGATATAGCAGCAGCAGATCGCTACCTGCAGTTCATGCTTGGCTGGTTTGCACACCCCATATTTGTGAATGGAGATTACCCTGAAACGCTCAAGGCACAGATCGAGCAGAAAAGAACTGAGTGTTCCAGTTCTGTGCCTGCAGTCCTTCCAGTTTTCACAGCTGAAGAGCGCCAGAGAATAAATGGAACAGCTGACTTTTTCGGGTTGAACCATTATACCTCTCGACTGGTCAGCCAGAGTGCTGGCGGCTGCACCCCTGGTCCTAATGGAGTGGGTGACTATAGCGCACATGTGGACCCTTCATGGACCTCAACAGCTTCTCCCTATGTCTATGCTGCACCTTGGGGTCTGAGAAGGCTTCTGAACTTCATTTCCACAGAGTACCTCAGTGTCAGCAGACTGCCCATATACATCACTGGGAATGGTATGCCATCTGAGTACACTGGAGAACAAATCAATGATGTCAATCGTATCGAGTACCTGGAGAAATACCTAAACGAGGCCTTAAAAGGTATGTACTGTGAGTTTTCAGGTGGCTCTGACGTGCAAAACATGACATATAAGAAAACGTAGGAGCAAATAAGAACAAAGCAAAATAATAAAAATCAGATGCATCACAAGGACCAAAAAGCAACAATAAATTGGGAGACGCAACACAAGTTAAAGAACACGAGAAGTAAGAAAACACAACAGCAAGTCAGAGAGCAAAACAAAGCAAAAAATCAAAACGAAAAACTCAAAAGAACATTACAAGAGACAAACGCAACTACAAATCTGGAGAAAGGAAAACAAATAAGGAAAAATTAGTTTGCAAAGAGTCAACCCCCTGTGACTCAAAGCTATAAGCAGTTTAGATAATGGATGGATGATTTATTTTGTTGCGTCTTCGAATTTGTCTCTGTGTTTTCTGCCTTGTTGTTCCCATACGTTTTTCATGTTTTGCCCTTGAGGGCCCCCGTAACTTATGCATGCTTGAACATACTTATGAATGAATGTCATTTCTTGAAGATGACTTGATGACACAGTGACTTGTTAAACTGAGTTTGATAACTGTTTTTCCATTCTCACCCCACAGCTGTACTTTTGGATGGTGTTGATGTGCAGCGCTATACATTCCAGTCCCTCATGGATGGCTTTGAAGGCCCACAAGGCTACAGTCAACGCTTTGGATTACACTATGTGAACTTTGACCTCAATGACAGACCCAGAACTCCAAGACAGTCTGCCTACCGTTACTCCAGCATCATTGAAAGAAATGGCTTTGCTCCCACACAGCGTTTAATTCATGCACCAGAACCGAAAATCTTGAAGCCTAAAAACCTCCCACTACCGCCCTCTGCTGTCCCATCTGAAGCCAAGAGTGTGTGGGCTAAATTCTCTAGCCAAACTGTTTTTCAGAAAAAACTCTATCACTACGGCACTTTTGATACAGGCTTCAACTGGGGAGTGTCATCTTCAGCTTACCAGATTGAAGGTGGCTGGGACACTGACGGGAAAGGACCAAGCATCTGGGATACATTTTCCCAAACACCTGGAAGTATTCCTGGCAATGCAAACGGAAATCTGGCCTGTGACAGTTACAACAGACTTGAAGAAGACCTCTACATGCTTCGAGGTCTGAGGGTCAATTCATACAAATTCTCCCTGTCTTGGTCCAGAATCTTTCCTGACGGTCAACGTACGTCCCTGAACCAGATTGGTGTTGACTACTACAACAAACTTATAGATGGCCTCTTAGCACATAACATCACGCCAATGGTGACCCTCTATCACTGGGACCTTCCTCAAGCTTTGCAAGACCAGGGTGGCTGGGAGAGTGAAACCATGATTAGCATTTTCAATGACTATTGTGACTTTTGTTTCTCCACCTTTGGAGACAGAGTGAAAATTTGGATGACCTTCAACGAGCCTCAAACAATTGCATGGTCAGGGTATGGACTGGGAACAATGCCTCCAAATGTCGCCAATCCAGGAACTGCTCCCTACATTATTGCACATAACCTTTTAAAAGCTCACGCCACAGCTTACCACACTTATGATGACAAGTATCGTGCAACCCAAGGTGGTCTAGTCTCTATCGCTCTCAATGCTGACTGGTTTGAACCTTTAGATGTTAACGATCCACAAGAAGTGATGACTGCAGACCGTGCGCTGCAGTTCCAGCTGGGTTGGTTTGCACATCCCATTTTCAAGAACGGTGACTATCCTGAAGCAGTGAAGTTTCATGTTGAGAGCAAAAGTGACCTCCAAGATCTCTTAGAGACAAGATTACCGTCCTTCACAGAAGAAGAAAAGAGCTTCATTGTGGGGACAGCTGACATGTTCTGTGTTAATCACTTCACTTCAAAGATTGCTAGCCATACAACAGCTCGGCTTAATCCTACCTCTTATAACGATGACCAGGACTTGTTAATAGAAGAGGACACTGATGGAGCCACCACTGTTATTAATGGACAAAGAGCTGTAGCTTGGGGCTTGAGGAGACTTCTGAACTGGATCAAAGAGGAGTATGGAGACCCAGATGTTTACATCACTGAGAATGGAGTGGCTACAGATGACAGCTCGTCCATGATGTATGATGATATTGACAGATTATTTTACTTCAAAACCTATGTTGATGAGGCTTTGAAGGGTGAGTTTTTATATTTTGCCACGAGAAGACTATATAGAACTTTCAAAAGACTGTAGTTTGACAGCCCCTCAAATAAAAAACAACTTGTCAACAATACTTAGAGTTCTTAGTCATGGACTGGGATTCAGCATAGACTGAGATCATACAGGGTCACTAAATACAAGACTACAACCCCTTTTAGGCCTCACATGTCTTCTTACACCCCCTCAATTATATGACCTCTGCCTGTAATCTTTGATAAAGTAGAATTAACTTTACTTTCACTGTAATTTTTCTCAGTCAGTTTTGTGATATCAAATTACTATGTACATTGTATGGGTGTTGTGGTCTCATGGGATCAATGTGTGGACATTTGAGTGCATAAGTTCTTTTGTTCTAAATTAAACTGAATATGTTTGCAATGCAAGAGTGTCAGCACCTCAAAAACAAGATGATTCCTTTCAAGGGTAAATTAATCTAAAAAGTAACACGTTCTATCATACAAAATGTTTTCAGTGAAGAACCAATATTATGCTCTTTCAATTTTATATGCCCTTTAGTGTGCTTTAAATTTATCAAAGTTTAATAGAATACTTCTATGCACAGGACAAAAAGTAAAGGCATCAGGACTTCTCCATCTGTTTATGGCAGTTGTAGTTGCCTGAAACTTCTCATTAAGCCAACCCCCCCAAAATAGACCTGCTAATAGGGGTGGAAATCACCAATAGCCATACTTGACAATATTACCATGGTACTCCATTTCTGATTCTATTTTATTGCAAATTTTAATATTTTGCAGTATGCTGAGTATTGAAGTACTTAACATTGCAACATATTGTGATATGTAACCTTTTCTTGGCTGCATTTACAGCCAAATATTGTGGAATTCTATTACATTTTCTAAGAGTCCAAAAGCATAGGATAATGTTAAAAATATATGATTTATTTCCACAACAAGACAGGAGAAAGACTGCCTCAAATCAGTAAGATTTGTGATATCCGCTTATATTTTCAAGTCACAGCTGAAGACCTACCTCTTTCTCATAATCCTTATTACGCCTGACCTTATCAGAAATTTCATATTATATATTTTAAAGAATGCCAACTTTTTCATTACCTCTATTGTTGTCCTTTGTCTTATCTACAGCCCATAATCTTGATGGTGTAAGGGTGAGGGGATACATCGCAACTGCCCTCATGGATTCCTTTGAGTGGCTCAATGGATACAACATTGACTTTGGGTTGCACCATGTTGACTTCACTGACCCAAACCGGCCCAGGACACCGAAACGGTCTGCTCACTATTATTATCAAGTTGTGAGGGACAATGGCTTTCCCCTGCCAGATGACGAGAGGGTGATTTATGGAGAATTTCCTGCGTATTTCAATTGGAGTACAGCGAGCGCCGCTCATCAGGTGAGAAACTGAAAATAATACACTGGTACTGAGGTACTGGTTTTAAGTCAGTGTGTAAAAATGTTGAATAAGAATGCTTTCAAAGTTGTAGATTTAAATTGTTTATTTCCCCAATATTTCAAAATGCAAGGAAAATGCAAACAGGAAAACTCTGAATCAAATCAGAGCCTTTGCCTTCAAATCAGCAGCAACTCTTATAAGTACAAGTGCAAAAAGTCATGGATTTTGTATGAATATAGTCTTATAAATGATTAATACATATTCAAAACAGGTCATAATTTTCTTAAAGGTTGAAACACTGTCTAACTGAGACAGAATCCGTTGTGAAGAAGGTTTAGAACAGCGTATCAGCCAACCAAAAACTGCACAAGTGTATCTATAAGAATTGATGCTGTTTTGAAGACACATGGTCACACCAAATATTACCTTGATAGAAATTCATCTTCTATTAATTCTATTTATATCTGCTCATTGATAAAATAAACACTTCTATTTGTGAGAGCACTCATGCTTTACCTTTGCTTTTTTTATTTTTCACACCTGACTAAAACAGTAATGTCCTTCAATGGCAACATTCACTTGTGTTTTAAAACTATGGTGGCATCTGAGTTATTGTGTCTTTTATCAACTGAAAGCTCGAATTAGACATTACTTTTTCTGTGACATGACTTTTTTATTTTAGATTGAGGGGAGCTGGAGAGCTGATGGAAAAGGACTGAGTATCTGGGACAAGTTTGCTCACACACCTTACCGAGTGGGCAATAATGACAATGCCGATATTGCCTGTGATAGTTACAACAAGATTGATGAAGACGTGGTGGTGTTGAAGACACTGAAGGTGACCCATTATCGCTTCTCAATATCCTGGCCCAGAATACTCCCTGATGGCACCAACAGCTACATCAATGAAGCTGGACTTGATTACTACCACAGATTAATAGATGCCTTACATGCTGCAAATATTCAGCCTCAGGTAAGGCAATGTTGTTTAAGACCACATGTATACTTTTGAGGAGATGAATGATAATATCTATAATTTGAGGCCCTTTTCAACCAGTGTTCAGGAAATCCCCTCAAGGATCTTAATGGGTCTTGTGGCCCTTTCTGACTACAGAAACTTTCCACATAAACAAAGGACTTTTTCAAGAATTTCTGTGCATTTCTGAATTTCTAGGGTCTTAAGGGTCTAAAGTTCTTGACTTCATGTTTTCTCCCCTGAAGTCATTCTGAAGATTCAAAGGCAAGGCAACTGGACTGTGTAGAGTTTGTTGGGAAGACGTTTTACTTCTCATCCAAGAAGCTTCTTCAGTTCTTCAGGAACTGAAGAAGCTTCTTGGATGAGAAGTGAAACGTCTTCCCAACAAACTCTACACAGTCCAGTTGCCTTGCCTTTGAATCTTCAGAATGACCATGACCTGGATGAATGAGAATCTACACAGTCCCCTGAAGTCCTTGCTCAAGGGGTAGAACTTTCCAATTACAAGAGTAGGGCTTGGGTATTAAAAGTTTCTGATTGATTGAGTGCTTGCAGTTTTTACTTCCACTTGGGATTAATGTAACTACATGTCTCCACTGATGCCCTATGAGCTGGATTAATTTTCAATTTACCAGCACACCTAATGTTTCATCTACCCATTTACACTTTCCTTTGATGAAGTCCTTCAAAAAGATCTTAGTTCCTATGAAATGAATCTGCTGTCAAAAATAACCTTTTGTAAGCTACTTCGTGTATAGTCTTATGGGGATAAACATAACAACCAGATCTGTGCTCAGAACAGAAGCTCAAACGCCCTCCTGTCTGTTTTTCAGGTGACTCTGTACCACTGGGACCTTCCCCTCGCTTTGCAGAGAGTCGGGGGCTGGGAGAATGACACAATTGTTGAAAGATTCAGAGATTATGCTGACGTAGTGTTCAGCAGATTGGGAGGAAAAGTAAAGTTCTGGATCACTCTAAATGAGCCCTACATTGTAGCCAACCTTGGCTATGGATATGGCACTTTTGCTCCAGGTGATCAAACACATTTATCCTTATGGGGCTTGACTGTATATGGTATCAGCTTAACTTTACTCTCTTATTTTGGGATTTTCTCTGGTAAAAAAAAAAACATGTCTCAAACACGGTTCAATCTGGGTTATGAGATACTTTCTTATTTGCACTGGTAGAGATTTTGTTCAGAAGCAGAGAACAGCATGAAAAAGAATTCTGAGACAGTTTTATGAGAAAGTTCTGAAAATATCTGAGCACAAAGTTAACATGTTCCTCTCCAAACAATAATAAAATACGGTCTTGAATAAAGAAAATATTTAATCTCCCTAGAAAGAATCAAACCTGTCATTTAAAGTAAAATTAACTTCCTGTTTTAAACCTGGTCTTTTACTTTTTTACTAACCAATGACAAATGGCTTATGGCAGGGGTCTCCAAGCTATGTTCAGGGAGCCAACCGTTGCCTTCAGTCTACTCTTATTTGGCCCTCAGCAAGTTCCAACAATAATGGAAAGTTGGCCTCTTTCAGAGTATAATGGTTGTACTTGACTGATGAAGACAAACTGATTAAAACACCTAGGACCCAGTCATCCTTTTTAAAGTATTTTGTTCAATCTTCAGCCTTTATTGATAGTGTGGAAACAGTGGATGGAGTCGAAAGGGGTCAAGGAAGCAGGGACAGACAAACGGGAAATTAGGCCACAGGCAGAAATCAACCCTTACCCATCTGCACAAAATGAGAGCCTAAATACATGGAAAGTGCAGAGCCCACTCGGCCACCAGCACTTCAGTCTGGTTGTCTTCACATTTTTTGCATTTGACCCTCAGAAGGAAAAAGTTTGGAAACCCCTGGCTTAGAGAATCATTATCTTTATGCTTTTATGCTTAATTGGACTGAAAAAGATGAAAACTGCACATTGTCCAGTGTCTTGTGATTTCACGAAAGTTTGAAAACACTAGAAACTTGCAGAAGCATCCATATGTGAAGCATGACATCACACATTAGGAAATATATATGTTTTATTTTGTTGACACTGAGCACCTGTGTAGACCTAATATTTTTTCATACAAAAAATCTGCAGCAGTCGACAAGGGAATCGATGAAGAAAGGGTTTGATATTCAGGAGCATCCATGGCGTTAGTATCAGTAAAATCTTATCAATTTCCATCTCACAAAGAAAAGTGAAATTTAAAAGGAGAAAAACTTTCTGCACCATTTCATCTGGGGCTCTTGCCTCATGCAGGCAGCCTCTGTCCCACTTGTCTTCCCCGGCTCTCTTTCCTTCTTTTTGACTCTATCCATTGTCACTCATAATATCCTATAGAGGCAAAAGCCCCAAAACATTATCTTAAACATAAAGAATGTATATCATGAAGGATTTATGATGTTTGATGATGAATGACAGCAATGTTAACTGTGTCTTGATTTCTATTTAGGCATCGTACGCAGACAGTATGTTGCAGCTCACAACCTGATCAAGGCTCACGCTGAGGCCTGGCACATCTACAACGAGAAGTACCGAGCTGCGCAGGGTGGTCTAATTTCCATCACCATTAATTCAGATTGGGCGGAGCCGAGGAACCCATATAAGCAAGAGGACCTTGATGCATCCAGACGCTACTTGCAGGTAATAAACAGGCATTGACACCTAAAAGGCAGTGTTTACATTTAGCACCAGCCTTCCCCCATTTGCTAGAATTTATGCCAAGTGTCAGGTGAATTTGCTTAGCCCACCAGCCACATTTAACCTAACAGAGTGAATTGTGACTGAAACAACTGAAAGTGAATTCCTGTTTTCCTGGAACATAAGATGAATCCTCTATCACAGGTAGGCAATATGTCATTTCTTTCCTGTTAAAATGGTCCCACAGGTCTTTCCACAGACCCAGCAAAAGGAGTCAGCCAGTGGAAACTGGTAGCCAGCAAGGGGATCCAATGATCCCCCTTTTTTGCCATAAGTCACATCAAGGCACCACATTTGAGAACCACTGGTCTAGGACATGCTGATCAGTTCACATTTGATGGAAAGAGTCCTACCATTTGTCAGGGGGCTCAAACTGATGCTTTGCATTGTAACTGGTCATAGTGTTAGTATAGGGTCACAACGGGAGGGATTTCATTGTTTTTAAAACAACTACCATTAAATTACCTTGTTCACCTTTTAAAATCTGAGCTACAATGCATAAATAACACAGGAGCCACATGATTATTCGTCAAAAGTTTTTGAAGTTGGTACAAAAATGCTGACATTTGGGTGTAAGAAAATACCCCAGCATCAAGAAATTCTGAGTATTTGAGTTAAAGTTCAGCTTTTGGCCACTAGGTGTCAGCAGGCATTCAGCTATTTGACTCTGTTTCTCTGTCATGTTTATTATCACCACCAAGGAAGTTACATTTTTACCGACTTGTTTGTTTGCCCATTTATCTGTTAGCAAGATAGCTCAAAAAGTTATGAACAGGTTTTGATGAAAGGAAGAAGTGGTAAGATTTTTGGTGGTGATCCAAATCCAAATGCAGATACAGAAAGTTGTGGAAAGCTTTGGTCTGGTGCTGTAAAAAATGATTAAAAAAACTGCTTAGGCATATGTATGGAGCTGTATGCACAAAGGAAGATCATACTAACGCTTAATTGAAGCTACTCTACATACATTATTCCAAAATAATAATGTTAATACAACTACTATTAACATGACTTCTATTCTTGGAACAGTATTATATTGGCTGGTTTGCCAATCCCATCTTCAACGGGGATTATCCTGAAGTAATGAAAACAATCATTCGCGAAAGAAGCCTTGCTGCAGGACTCTCTGAATCAAGGTAAAAAATGATATTCAATGTTCATCTAAAATATTAGATCAATACAAAGCTAAACTTAAGCCATTTTCTTTTGAGTATGTGCAGGTATTTTTCTGCTGAAATATTTATAAACTGCTGGTAAAATACAGAGATTAATATTAAAGCCTTTGCTCTTATAAACAGGCTTCCTGAATTCACCCCTGAAGAAATCCAGAGGATTAAAGG
This sequence comes from Cetoscarus ocellatus, assembly GCA_037902135.1. NCBI lineage: Eukaryota > Metazoa > Chordata > Actinopteri > Labriformes > Labridae > Cetoscarus > Cetoscarus ocellatus. The sequence continues at coordinate 498,673 of JBAMNC010001855.1, forward strand.
CACTCATGATTACTTTGGCTTCAACCACTACTGCACTGTTCTGGTTTACCCTTATAGTTTGGGAATGCAGCAGGACTATGAAGGTGACAGGTAGGTTTTAAGTAAAAAAACATAACAGTAAGACGTCATTGGCACTGTATCACACAGTAGGTAAGCAATTCACCTGCAACATAATAAGAAATTAAACCAATAGTTAAAAGGTTAACTTTGTTGCTTCCTGTTTAATCTATAATCTGCTATCCAGGGGTACCAGACAAACCCATGACCGCACCTGGATTGAGACAGGCTCCTTCTGGCTTAAGATCACTCCATTTGGATTTAGGAAAATCCTCAACTTTATCAGAGATGAGTATGGAAACCCACCCATCTATGTGACAGAGAATGGGGTCTCAGAGCGAGGAGCAGTCGACCTGAATGACCTGCACAGATCACATTACTATAAAAGTTACATCAACCAGGCTCTGAAAGGTACGGCAAAGATTTCACTACCATGAATAAGAACGTAAGGTTCATTTCTTAGCATATTTTGCTTTTGCTCTATTCAAGTGTAAATTTTTAAGGGATTAAAATCAACATGTATCATGTATGAAAACAAGTTTTTCAATCGTGCCGCCAAAGGGGGCTCTCAATCAAAACAGTTACAAAAGATGGCATGAGGAGACCACAGACTGATGTCAGCTGCCTGGTCTCTGAATGGGACGTCTGGGTCCATTCTGCAGCGGCCTCCATGTTGAAAATACTGTCTCAAGCTTATGTAATGTCAGTCAGTTGGGCTGGAAGGTGGAAATTTTAATGTACAAATAATAACCATTCCAGTGTGTGAAGACACGTTGATTTTACATTTCCATATGCACTTACATGATCACAGGGAGAGAAAAAGAAGGAGTTGAGCAAGAGGAGAGAGAGAGAGAGAGAGAGAGCACGCAGTAATTGCTGCATAAACCACTCTTTAGCTCAAACAAACCATGCAAGGCAAGACAATTGACATGTCTTGTCATGAGGGCTCTGTCTTGTACATCATCACCATGTTTCTGACCTTTACAATTAAAAGAATTCAGATTTCTCTCCCTTTAGAAACTGGTGGAAATGTTTGAGATAATGAAAGAATTTATTTTAGATGTACATGGCAGGGTATTTGCTCTTTTTTAATTGTGAAAAATCTAGGTATTGTGCTTTGAAATGTTACTGTTTTTATCTTTCAGCCCAAACTTTGGATGGAGTTGACCTGCGAGGATACACCGCCTGGTCATTAATGAACAACTTTGAGTGGGCCTCTGGTTTTGCAGAGCAGTTCGGACTTTTCTATGTGAACCGCTCGGACCCAAATCTTCCTCGCACTCCCAAAAACTCAGCTTTTGACTATGCCACCATTATCAACTGCAATGGTTTTCCAGACCCGGCTCTTGGACCTCATGAGTGCACAAACATCAACCATGAAGGTAAGCCTTCTTTAGCTGTAGTCCAAAACAGTGTGTTTGTTGGATTTATGAAGAAATAACTAATTTAATTATTTAGAATGGGATGTTAAATGGTACTTGGACTTGAGCTTATATAGCATTTTTCTAGTCTCTTCACAATCAGCTTCACATCGCAGGTCACACCTCCCCATTCACTCTCACATTCACCCTCACATTTACTCACTGTGTTTTAGTTTTTATGTAATTTGTCCACATTTACATGAGAATTATTCATTCATTCATTTTATATACTGACTATCCCTTTCGGGGTTGCGGGGGGCTGTCATTGGGCGAGAGGCGGGGTACACCCTGAACCGGTCGCCAGTTGATTGCAGGGCAACATATAGAGACAGATAACGATTCACGCTCACACTTACACCTAAGGGCAATTTAGAGCTACCAATTAACCTAATGAGCATGTATTTTGTCTGTGGGAGGACGCCGGAGTGCACGGAGAGAACCCACGCATGCACGGGAAAGAACATGCAAACTTCACACAGAAAGGCCCTGCCGGACCCGGGAATCGAACTGGGGACCTTCTTGCTGTGAGGCACGTGTTCTACCTGCTGCGCCACCATTCCGCCCATTTACATGAGAATTAGATACAGAAAATAAATAATCGAGCTATACTCCTCAAAAAAAGTTTGGAAACATTACTTTGGTGGATAATTTCTCCCCTTTAATAATAATGAATGATGTGGGATTGTGCATTTTGTGGAATGAGCGACACAGTTAAACATGTGGGAGCGCTCCAAAGCAAAGTTCCCCCTTCCCCTGAAAGAAAGTCCACAGTTCCTCAGTGAAGCAAGAATGAGGAACCATTTTTCTTGAGGTGCTGTCTTCCTGAGATGCCCACTTTGTGGTATATCTTTGACTTTACCATTCTCATGGAACTAAGTCTGAGAATGGTACCAGGGCTGACACCAAATAATGATGCCACTATGTGTGAACACCAGCTTCCTGTTACTTTCTGGGGAATTTGGAAATTATTTTTGAGGTACTACCCACGTGTTAAGCTGTGTTGCTCATTCCATGAATGCAAAATCCTTACCAGTTGTACCTCATTGTAAAGATGACAAATCAGGCCTTCCAATTATATAATGTACAGTACCATTTGGCATTATTAAAGAGAAGAAGAAATGAACAAAATAACATTTCCAAACTTTTTATAAGAAGCAAAGAAGTGTTCCTAAAGTAAAAACCTCCACCAAGGCATTTCTGACATTGTTGGCTGAATATAAAAAAAAGCATTGGAAAACTGCTTCATCATTAACAAATATTAAAACAATTCCTTTATCTACATCCAAATTTGGGTCACCAGCAAAACTTAATCACTTTCCCCCCTTGTGTCATTACCAACATTCCCTGAAAGTTTCATCAAAATCTGTTGAGAAATTTTTGAGTAATCTTTCTCACAGACAAACCAACAAACGGGCAAACGCTGGCAAAAATATAACCTCCTTGTCCGAGATCATAAAGTTTTTCTTTTCTCCCTCTCTCAGCTTCCACAGCTCCACCAGCTACAGATGCTCCAACTAGTGACCCAGGGGTCTCTTCACCTACACCCAAACCAGAGACCACTGGGCCTCCCAGCAGAGTGGACTTTTTGGGTCTGAGGCTTTTTCCTGATGATGCTGAAGTTGCACTCTATGTCCTCTTTGCCTTCCTCGTTGTAAGTGTGGTTGCTGTCATGGGAGTTGTATACGGGCTTGTGAAAACAAAGAAGAAGTTAAAAAAAGGTGGGAAGGAGGCTGTAAAGATGGATAGGATGTAAGGATCATTTAAGAGGCGAGTGCAATGTCAATTTAATAACGGGTTTAGGCAGCTTTTTGTGGCAACAAGATGAAAACTTCAGGATCAGAACAGATTACACTTGATGTATATTTATAAGGATCTTATTACAGTAATAAAACAGACATGCAAAGGTTTAGGGGACATAAACTTTTTATTTAGTTTTATATTGTCAGATATTTAACTGTTTATTGAATCACCAGAGGATTATGGTGTTGTTTTTGTGCTAAAGAAATGCTACAACTGTAAATAAATTACATTTTTGACTTAAAATAAAATAAAATAAAAAGACATGAAAGAATGTGGACTCCAGTGTGAGTTATTGAATTCATGGGAATGTGATATTTATTACTGAAATAACACAGCACATCTTCATTAAAAGGCATAATATCAAACTAGCATTCCAAATACACAATCACTGCAGTTATATCATCCTTTTAAACAGCATAAGCTGGTATAAGGCCCCATCGCAAAGTAATTTTAGATTTACACACATAAGGTTCAAGATCTGGAATAAACCTGGCCATGTTATAACAGCATACAAGGTGCCATGGTCCAAGGAGATAAGCAATAGTTCCATGATGAACTTCCCATCATAATGTGGTTCCTTGATCCTAAAAACCCACACCTAGCACTCAGAATCATGTTGATGTTATTAGTTTGACAATTATGGGGCAAAAACGATCGTTCACTAGTGGCGGTTATCTGGATTACCACCAAAATCTAATCATTTTTAAGTTGAGCCATTACCAACATCTCCTGATATTTTCAGCAAAATCTGTGCAGTAGTTTTTGTGAAATCTTGCTAGCAAACCAACCAAAAAACAAAGATACGTACAATGTTTGGTTGATCTGTGGATCAATCACAGAGCCCACAAAGAGTCAATTTGTCCCAGGGTGTCTGTTTGAGGTCTTTAAATTTATATCTGAAATCTGTACAGACATTGCTCTTCACAAACCATTGATAAACAGTCATTTCTGGTTGAATTAACATCCAACATTGACTTAATTTTGATAAGTTGTTTGGCTGTTAGCTAGAATACCATAACCTTGGCTGATTTTTTTTTACATGTAAAAGTTCATAATTTTTAGACTTGAATGAAAGACAAGTCTGTTGTGTTTGAATCGTAAATATCATCTCTCCGGCCGTGTTTCTGTGTATTTTCTGTATTTAGTTTACTCCTTGATGTTTCCTGTTTCATTTTGTAGCATGGTCTCTGTGTGTCATTTCTTGTTTTTCTTGTCTTGTCTGACCAAATTAGTTCACCTGTACATATTGTCACACCTGTTCCCAGTTTGTCTCGTTATCCTCAGTTTAGTCTCTGTGCTCCCTCTTGTCTTTGTCTGTTCGTCTTCCTTGCCACATCCCTTGTGTAAGTTTCCACTGCTTCTAGTGTTTTTCTTTGTAGATAGATTGTTTGTTTTACAATTTTGACTTTATTCTGTATATATGTATTTATTTTGGATTTTGTAGATTTTTTTTTTGTTTAAATGAATATTTTTTTGTTAGTATCTGCACCTGGGTCCACCTGAAACTTTACTCTACTTTAGTTTTTGATAAACCATGGCAGCGAGTGTATCTTTCTGAAAGATGGACCTCCAGCCACTCTGACCCTGAACTTCAAAATATCTGCTTTTAAGAATGTTCTGAGTTTTGTTTGTAATAACATAGGTGCATGAACAATAACCATTCAAATTTGGGTATGTTGTTTTTAGTATTTTACTGAAAAAATGGGATGCCATTGCAAAGTTCTTACTTCCAAACAGTGACAAAAAGCTTTTTTTTTTTTTCAATCTTTATTTCACTTTAAAAACATTGGATGGTTACACAATGTGTGCATACATGTAGAGTGTATTGAGTAATTGGCTTTTTAAATAAAAACTCCAATGACACTGATTCACCTCCATAAAAATCAAAACAGTGCCCCTCTATATACTGAACTCTTTATCAGGTGAATCACATACAGAGCAGCAATACATTATCCAGTCAACTGCAAATATAATAAAGCAAGAAAAACAAGATAAAGCACCAATAAAACGTTAGGCAATACTTTTGTAATTATGAGCCAAAGAATCTCTACTTTGCTCGAGCACTGAAACATAAAAGGAATGGATAGGTTAATGATTAATACACTTCAATAAGAACTTACGAGGACCTTGTTCTTATGCTTTCATGGTGTAATGTAATGTCTTTCTCTTGATACTGTGTTATATAAACCAGATAATTACCTGTGTACAGTGCAAAAGAAAAGGCTATCTGTACACATCTTATTACAGCTCTTCATCATTTTACATCTAAAACTGAAAACTGAACTGAAAGATATCGCTAACTTTAGTAAGATCATTTTCCTTCAAGAGGAAAAAAGCTTATGAATATGAACATGAACAATGTGTACATCAGGTATTTAGGATCATTTTTACTAAAGTATTCATTTGGTCAGAGTAAATATTTCAAGAATGAAGTTCAAGAAAAATAATCTAAATATCTAGGAAAAAGCAGAACTGTGATGGTAAAATACAATGTCAAAGATGAATCAAGCTATCTTTTCAGAAATAGTGTTGGGATATCATTTCAGTTGTAAAAATCTGCTTGTATATTCAAACATTTGGACTTCTTTTCCAAAGTGCACAATGACAAAAAAAAAAAAAAAAAAAATCCTCCTCTGCTTAACATCTTTGTCTCCTGCCTGTACCTCGTACTTTCTGTACTGTTGAGAGGAAACCGCTTCAGACAGAAAGAGCAGCAACAATAATCGATAAAATAGAATTATATAGTACAAGACAGTGTTTCAAGACTCTTTTTTTAACAGTGGCTGAAAGTTTGGCAGTATTAATGTCTCTATTTAAATTCTCTTTGAATGTTTTGCTTTATTTTTTCTGTCTTGGTTGTGTAAATGCTGTTTTTAATATGTTGTGATTGTATAATGAGCACCCTTTGCTGTGCCCATTGCAGCCATGTTTGCCATTACAAGTTTACTGTGGTGAGCTAATTTTTGACAAACTCTGATTCAAACTTTTATTTCTATCTGTTCTGGATGTTTTAACTCTGATGTATTTTCTAATGAACTGTGTCTTGGGTATCTCTGTTATTTTTTCTAAATTTCTCTTTGTACAATTTTAGTCCTTAAAAGCCTCCCATGGACTGGTGTTGAAAATTAGCACTATGCTATAAACACTTACAGCAGTGCATTTGGGACCTGTGTATATTCAAATATCACAGCATCAATTTTACTGTGTGTCCATGTCAAATAAACAATAAATAAATAACATAAATAGATTAACTGTGCTCCCTTACAACATTAAGCCATGTGAAATGTTCATGTTTCACCAATACTGATTTGTCAAAGAGTAATCTGCAATGTTGGCAAATGTTGTGACATTTTGTAACATGTTTTTTTATGTCCGATATTTTCTTGAGTATTACAGGTTTAATGGCGATGAGGTTGGATTCCCAAAAGCGCCAGAAGAGGGCAGTGCAGCACTGTGGGGCAGTAATGGTGGAGTCAGCGAGTCTGCTTTACTCATTTTTACAGGTAAGAAAAGCTACAAAAGATAATAATGTGAAGTCAGAGCATATTGTTTGTTTTGTAACCCTCTGTGGAGGTTGAATGAGTGCTAACTTCAAGCCATGGCTTCCTTCATACATTCCTAGCTGCAAGGAGAAAGTCTCAAAACCGTCAGTACCTTTTATTCGTGTTATTATGTAGCCTAAGCTGTTTACAACAGATACTCTTTATCACTTATGTTTTAGTTCAGTCAGTACATTTGAGTAGTTCTCTTTAGAGGTAGTGCTAATCAGCAAATGCAGTGGTAAATCCCAGTAGAATGATAGATACAGATATTTTTTATAAATATTTAGTTATTTAGACATTTATCAACATGACTAATGTGAACATATATTTAACATCTTACTGTTTTTGTGAAAAGGTATAGATTTTTTCAGTAAACACCTGGCTAGGCTGACCAGGCATCCACATTTAGCTGGACTGTCCCATTTTCAGGCCCATGTGTTCGAGACCATAGACTAGAAGAATTGGATGACACAACATCATAGGAGCCACTGTAACATTAAGAATATTCAGTAATTATCATTAATAAGTGGTTCTTCCAGACCAAAACATGGAGTAAGAAGGATAAAGAGAGTTGCCAAGATTAATGAGTACAAGTGCGATATCATGAGATAAAACACTACTTTTAATATTGCTTAAAGTGTTTAATGATGAGACACTTTTAAAACTATGACAGATTATGAAAAGCATACAATGAATTTTGAAATGTATAAAATCACTGAAAACAGAAGAGCGTCTATGGTTGGTAAATGGATACTTAAAGAAAATACCTAGAATATCATTGTTAAAATAAGAAAACATATTTGCAACAATATTAATGATTTGTGAGACAATTTAAAAATGGTATTATTAATTAAATTGCAGTTTTAATGATTTGACTGTTTGCTTCTTTGTATGATGTTAAAAGGTGTGCTGATGAAAAATTCTTTAGCATCTCAAGCTCATACATGCTGGTTCAATGTAAATATAAAGTGTCTTTTTAGGTCTGAAAGTATGGTCACCCTGGCAGAAGTGAAGAGGTTTGCAGCTTCAGTTTACTCAGACTGCTCACAGACAGGGAAGATGTTTGAAGTTGAGTGACTGCCAACTGAATGAACGTATGAGTGACGTCATTGTATTTTTTTTTTCCTGCTGTATAGTGCATCGCACATCACCACTCACTAGGCTGCCGACTGGCTGCCATAAGCTGCACACAAATAAAACATTGAGAAGTTCTAACACAGGCATCACCAAAGAGTGGACCTCGATCCAGATCCTGACCGAGAGATGGTTCTGTCTGTGACCAATCTCTGATAAATTCATATTTCCAATGGTCGCGACTACAGATGGCGGGCGCTGCTACTCCAGTTAACACTAGATCACAAGCCTGTCATGAGTTTTTTTTCGATTTTTGAAGCTTATAAGGTTGTATAATGCAGCACAAAAGATTTCTGAGCATTTATTCCTCCGACTGCTACTGCCGTCACACAGACGGCTGTGGAATGAGACATAATACATTTAGCGGAGGTGATTTTATCATGTTGCAGCACAGGCTGCAGCAGCCACAAGCACCAGCAAACAGGAAGCAGTACCAAATAAACAGCAAGTGCAAATAAGACCCTTGTCACCTTTATGGGTTGTGATCTGTGCTGAGATCTGAGAGCTTTTGCCCTGAGTGTGCGCTGTAGTGGTGCTGTGCTGTCCGCAGTGCTGATCCTGTTTGTCAGGTTCATTTTCTAATTGTTGACAAATTGAGTTGATCATTTGTTCATGTGTTTTTCATTGTTGCGGTTCTACAGTTTTCCCACTAGTTTGTTCATGTTTTGCCAGTTCTGGCAACGTTGTTCTGTTTTATTTATTTATTATGTGAGTGTGAGCTCATTCAATACAGGTTTGTGTGTGTGAGAGACAGAGAAAGAAAGAAACCGAAAGAGAGAGTTAAGGACAGAGAGCAAAAAGAACCTGCGCAAACAAAATATTTATCTTCTTACTTTCTTGTATCTCTTCTTCTGTTCAATTTTATTGCAACAATAAAGCGGAAAAGCAATTACATCCCCACAGCTCTAGTCTGTTTAAACCGCTTCTACACATACTTCATATATATTTATAGATTTTTTGATTTTAAGTTTTGAAGTTTACACTTACTGCTGAGTGTAAGATGCTACACCCTGCAACCACCACCAGGTGAGGCTGCAGCCCTGGCAGCATCCCCCTTCCCGCACTACTGCTCACAGATGGTTAAATTTTTAATGCAAGTTCTCCATCAGATAACACATCACAGGGTGAGTACTTATTATGTATCCTTGATATCAAAAGTCAAAAACACACTCTGGTTCACTAGTGAGCTGCAAAAACTCTGACATGTTAACTAGTCAATTATGAATAGAGGTCACACATTAACTAGTGCATACAGTTGCATGATACTGGTTGACTAGTGAAGGCCAAAATGCTCACGAGTTCAAACCTTTTTTTTTGCCTTACAACTGAACTAGATGGACCTAACATGTTTACTAGTGAACTAGTAAAAGTAATATCTACTAGTTGACTAGTGAACCCATTTGCAGCTGCACTGGTTGACTAGTGGGACTAAAAGTGTATTAGTTCACTAGTGAAAGGCAAACTGTCTACATGTTTGCTAGTAATGAGTTTTGGCCTTACTAGTTAAGGTGTGAGGACCAAAATCTTAGCTAGTCAACAAGTGAAAGCTTCCTTGACTTTACCAGTGAAGTAATTCATGTGTATTATTGTGAATGCTCACTAGTTAACTGGCCAAATGAAAAAATGATCTCCCTAGTTAACTAGTGAATCCCACATGTTTAAGAGAACAAGTGCAGGCCAAAGGGGCAAAAAGTAAACCTGTGGCAATTAAACTATACAGGAGGCAGGAAAGGGGCATTGATTATTCCCTTATGTGGGTCTCCTATTGGCTTTCCAGCAAGGATCCCACCCACTTTAAATTTAACCCTATAACACCTGGTTTAAAATTTCACTGTTATCTTCCCAACTGAGTGCAGTGCAGACCTTGGCAGAATTAGTCGCGATGACAAAGCTGTCTAAAACAACATTTTTTTCTCGCTGACCAGATTAATACTATATATCTATATCAACTGCATGGACAGATTTTCTGCGTTTTGGATATTTTTGATTATTTGTAGGCTATATGCTCTGAGCATCATCATTTTGAACATTAAAGACCAAGCAGTAGATACAAATGTGTGGAAAAATACAAATACCTAAAACTAGAAAAGCACTCAGAGAGCGCAGACCTCCGCCAAGCAGCTCCAGTGCACCCCTAACACAATCTCCCAATGACAAAGTATCCCTCAAAATAAATTCCTGGATCCAACCATTTTTTTTGTGGAGTTATATGCACAAATGCCGAAAATGGTCCTATCTCGCAATGTTAAAGAATCCTTTAAAAAATTCCTGGATCCGGAGGAACTCATGCAGATTCTGGCTTGACATCATCTTGTTCAAAACAAAAGCAGAGATGTCCTGGTAAAAGATGTGTGGTTGAAAGCATGTTACACCAACCCATGCTAGACTTGCATGATATGAGGAAAATAAGCAATGAACAATAACACTTCTCAATATTGCAATGATGATAATTCTTGCAGTAGATAGATGTGTATGAAATGTAGATATTAGCTCTAAAATTACCTGTCATGGCAGCTTTATTTATATAGCACCTTTAAACAGTCAGTGGCCTACGAAAGTGCTTTACAGTAAAATAGGTAGAGACAATAAAAACAAAAGCAATAACAAAAAACAATAAAAGCAATAAAAACCAACCCAAAGAAATAAAAGCAATACAGTATAAATAAATTTAAAAACAATAAAGCCAATAAAACCCAATAAAAGCGACTATATTCTGCCAAAGGCCAAGGTGAACAAGTGCATCTTAAGTTGTGTTTTAAAAGTGGTGAGGCTATTCGCAGTCTGCACAGTGAAAGGTAATGTGTTCCATGGAGTGGGAGCTGCGACTGAGAAGGCTCGATCTCCTCTAGAATTCAGTCCAGTTTATTTTTGTTTTAGACTTTTTTTATGCACCCTTTTTTAGCCGTAAAACATAAATCTCTGCCTGCTTTTTAACCTTCTTGTATTCTGTTTTATTTGTATCAGGCTCATTCAGGGCTGCGTTCAGCCTTCAGCATCATAAAGTATCAGAGCATAGGTGACCCTTGTGTTCACTGATGTTGATTATGACACTTCTGTTGGTCTGAAGGTTCAGGCTTGTAAAAGTTAGTACTATAAAAGGTCAGCTCTGCAGTAACTCAATCAGTTCCCCATACACTCAGACAAAATGTCTCTACAGGGGAAACTTCTCCTGTGTTTGGTCGCTGTGTTTGGGTGCTCATGTGAGAAACATGAGGGTCCAGCTCAGGCTGTGTTTCTTGCAGGTCCTATGACCAGCGAGCAGGTGGGGGGTCTGAGTGAAAAACCAGAGTGGGCCTTGTTGGACACATTTGACTGCAGCCATGCCTTACCCTCTGAATCTCATGAGTACTTTGAGTACCTCCAGACCAGAGGGGTGACCCACTTTAAAGTCCCTCTGTCATGGACTCAGCTCCTCCCCACAGGCCAGTCCAGCCAGCCGCAGCAGGATGTGGTGGCCTGTTATCGGACTCTGCTCCAGCAGCTGCTGGATGTGGGTCTGAAGCCAATAGTCGTCCTACATGAATCTGCAGTACCCGAAGCTCTGCGGTCCAGATATGGAGGCTGGGAGAGTCCAGAGGTGGTGGAGATGTTTCAGCAGTATGCAGAGTTTGCCTTCCAGGAGTTTGGAGCTCTGGCTCACTCCTGGGTGACTCTGAGCAGCCTGGAGGAGCTGGAAGATGCCGAGCTGCAAAATGCTCTGAATGCACACGGCAGGGTTTATGGCAGATATCACCAGCTGTTCCCTGGGAGAGGTAGGTGGCTCATGTTTCATAACATTATGTGCACAGCTAGAATAACATGAGAAAGCTGCAGGATGATGATTTCATGTAAAATGTATATATGTATATTAGAAACTCAGCAGTGCTTGATTAAAAACAAATTTGTCAATGTGCTTATAAAGTACACTTGTGTCAGATTATCAAGCTCAAAGGCTTCATTTCGGGGGCCGGGGGCTTCAGTGGTAGAGGCAGTGGTCTGTTAACTGGGAAGCTGAGGGTTTGATTCCCAGCTTTTGAAGCAAAGTGTGGTGGTTTCCAAGGAAAAGATGCTTAACCAGTTTGCACCCACTGCTGTGTCAGTCAGGAATAAATGTGTATGAATGTAACTGACTGATGGACACTTTACGTAGCATCCACTACCTTCAGTGTGAGAACATGATCTGAATGATCAACTGGACTTGAGTTTTGTGCTTTTCTAGTCATCTGTCTACTTTAAGCGCTTTGGCAGCAGTGGGAGTATTTTGGGGTCAAGAGTCTTGCCCAAGGGCATATAAACATGTGATTGGAGGAGCTGTGATTATAACCCTTGGTCAGCCAGTTGAATGATAAATAACTTTACCAGCGGTGTACCATAATATGGTGTGAATGGGCGTGTGTAAGAAGCCCTTTGAGAAGTCAGAAAATCAACAAAAAGCTATACAAATAAAAACCCAATTAGCTTTTACTGTCTGAAAGAGTGAATACAAATATTAAAGGCATATGAAATATAATAAAATATTCATCAGCAAGGTGAAAAGGTGCAGAAAACCCTGCATACATAAAAGAATATTTACATCAGGTATCGGTGCAAAAATATCTTACAGTATAGAACCTTTAAGCCCTATGATTGGCTGACTTCCAGTGGGGGGTAAGTGGTATAGATGATGAATATATGTCCTTTCAGGTGTTAAGTTTGTATCTTTAGTTAGAATTTCTGTATGACCACAGTTTAATAAATATTCTCTTAATATGATCCAAAATCAAACTCTGCTGAAGATGCTGAAGAGATGGTCTTCAATCATTATTCAAAAACTTGATAAAAAACATTTTAAACGGCACCTTTTTACTCATTACACACTTAATTTAAATTAAATAGAATTCTAAATATCACATTAAATATATAAGTTTTGTTTCTTATGATATTTGATACATCAGATGTGACATTTTGTCAAGATGTCTTGAAATTGTGTATCTATGTATTTACTTTTGCTTGATGACTTTATACGTAGATTTGCTCTTTGTATTAAACCTCTTGCATTTGCAGTGACATAAAGAGGTGGTCTCGGCTCAGAGGGATTATTCGTTAAGTTTTCATTATCCGTTGAGCTGTGACAAAATATTTTAGATGCCCTCTTACATTTTCTTTGTCACACACATAAAAACAGATTAGTCCCGTCTGTTGGTTCTTACCCAAGTTTTTCAATATTAACCTGTTGTGTTTCTTTAATTGTTTTAGTGCAGGAGCAAGGTGGAGGTTTTTTTTGGCTCCTGTTCATATTAAAAGTCGATCATAACTTTTTTATTGTCCATTACCTTTTGTTGTTTTTATCACTTTTTGTTGCTTTATTATGTGTGTGGCAATCCTGACTGTGCATAAAACTCCCCATATCTGTTAATCACATGTACCAAAGGTCTTGATAAGAGACAGGAGAAAGTTGAGGTCGAGGACAAAGTGTTTTATAAACATCATTGGCAGATTAAAGGTTATTTAATTTTAATAAACACAACATGTGTTTCAGATGGTGGTGTATCGACTGGATTGATGGCCCATAAAGCACCAGTTGTCTGTGACACTCCGCTCCTGGTAAGATCCTCAGTCACATGCCGGGTGTGATTGAGGAGTGAATTGTGGAATAAAGTCTTTAATAGATAAGGCAGTTTAGATTTTGTTTCTGCAAAGGGAATGTGATATACTATGTCCACTTTTACCTCTTCTCATGTGCCTCTCTATTACAGAAAAATTCAGATTTCATCTCTGTTAAGATTCAGTATGATTGCAGCGCTGAAACAGAGCTGGCTGAGGAGCTACAAAATGCTCTGGTACGTAGACATGGATTACAAAATATACATTCTTAAGTCTACAGCTATAAAAACAAAGGGGGTAAGACATATATTGTATTTTGCAATTCTGTTTTATGCAGCAGAAGATTCAAGAAGATTATCACTCCACCCATTTACAAGTTTTAATGACCCATTTTGGGGGTTGGTCTACTGACCCACTAATCAGAGAGCTCCCTCTCAGCAGCTGTTGGAGGTTACATCTAGTTAGACAAACTCTTTTCAGGGTCAAGTCTTTTCAGTGCATTGTTGTGGCATTAATTTTGTTACTTCAGCAGGGTTAAAATGTGTGCTAGGGTTGTTTGCACTAGTGATTCAAGACAAAACTAATGTCTGGAAGAATTTTTCATCCTGTTTCCCAAACAGGAGGTAAAAAAAAGAAAAGAAAAAAACACAGGTTAATGACATATGCTTGAATGCAAAAGCCATTTTGTTTCTTTACTATAATTAAAGTTCTTGCCATGGTTATAAGTAACTAAAATGCTGCTTATTAGCGAACTGATGACATATTATGTCAGCATAGTTTATTGCCAATGTCACTACTCTGTCAAGTTAGCTAACTTGAATTAACGTCAACTAACAACTTCATGTTGCTTTAAAGGTTGGAATGTGAATCACATTTAGTTTATGTCTTTTTACAAAACAAGCTCTTTATTATTAGTCACACCTCTAGCATCAGACATTGTTAGGATGGAAAGGGATTCAAACGAAGCCAGGAATAAATTACACAACATCACACAACTTCCGACACAATTTTGTGTGTTATTTCAATTTTTATGGCCAAAATGTGTGGTTAGTCCATAAAATCAACAATTATCAGCACAAAAACGAATTTGTCTTGTTTCCCTGGAGCACATACAGTGTGTTGCTCAGAGCAGTTAAAGAAATATGCCCTGCACTGTTACAGTGTACTATTACTGTACAGCTGCAGTACACAAATAACCCTAGGATGGCAAACAAAGTACAGCAGTGGTGCTCCTCTAACTCAAGGCTGATAACTCTAGTGGCCCACATGATGTGCTTTGAATCCACAGGTAATGGCAGCATCTGCAATCTGTCATCAGCAACAGTCATTACTCACAAAATAAAAGTACATGTTAGAATGTTTGTACTTTTGTTTTGTCTGATGTCTGATGAGTTTAACACAAAATAATCCCTCCCTGTCTATGTTGTATATAAAGTCAATCTGACTGAAATACAAAAAAAAAAAAAATCCTGACATTGCAAGGTCATTGGGAGTGGCCCTGCCTCTACTGAACCATAAACATGAATATTGATCATTATTTGCCCTTTCTTTCAGGCAAAGTGTCAACAAAAACCCATTCTCTTTTATGAGGTGAACATCAAGGACTGCTCTTCTTATCAGTTCCTGTCGGATACAAACGTTTTAAAAGGTAATGTGTGGACACTAAGAGTAAAATGTTGGCCTGTTCTCTTTAAAATAAAATAATAACTGCAGTTTCATTTGGCTTCCACTCAGATTAAAAAAAAACAAAAAAACTCTATAGCAGCAAACTAGGGGTGTCCAAACTGTAGTCATGTAGTCCACTCTAAGTTTGCACAGGAAGTTCTGAAATATTATGAAATATGGCTAACACTTGAATACTAAATCATGGCTTGACTGATGAATAAAGACAAAACAGATTATAACAATTGAATGCAATCTTAATTGCCCTCATTTGCTTCACTATCTTCTACATCTAATGGTCTAATCTACAGAGAACATTGTGCGAGTCATCTTCAAGCACCTACCACGGTCATGTAAAGTTTGTCAGTTTGCTCTTGTGTTGAGTTTGAAACTGGCATCAGCTTTTCCTATTTATTGTTTGGGGGTCTTTCTCATTTTTTTTAGGAGCCCATCCAGTAGTATCCTGAGCCAGTTAGGGCCACTGTAATATCTGATTAGCCACCCCTATTTTTTTTTTACATTGAGTGACTGTGACCTTGTCAAGCAGTAAATAAAAAACTATGATGTCAGATGTTTGGACACCCCTGCATTTTTTTGTAACAGAGTAAAAAGTTGTGTCATGTATCCAGACAGTTTTTTTAAAAAATAAGCTTTATTAGATAGGATCATGTGGGAATATTGCATGATTTGCGAATAATGCAGGATGCATACATGATTCAATGACATACTTTATATGTTACATTTCCAGTGCTGACCAGTGGACCCCAAAATGTTCTTGGATTTGACATGGTAGATATGCTGCGTCCAGCCGATGCTGTCCAAAAAAGGTAAAACAGCAAATAGACACCTGGAAGCACCTATGAAGTCTCATGTGTACTAGCTTAGATCAAATCAGCTATTTTAGTATCTATTTGTGATCACATTAGTTACTTTTATACAACAAAACATGCCTCAGAATGAATCGGTGGCAGCCCAGTTTGAAATAAAAGATTGTATTTATGTATTAGGAAGCAATTAAAAAGGAAAAGTTATCAAATATGATGATTAGAAATGGTGTACAGTATGTACATTGCATATAGAATAGTAAATGGACTTGAGCTTGTATAGTACCTTTTTAGCCATTGGACCACTCAGAGTTTTACACCCTGAGTTAAACTCATCCATTCACACACTGATGATGGAGGTTTTTATTTTAGTAATGCATTAGTAATAGCTAATCCCAAGTATATGCGTTTATATGCCATTGACACAGCAGAGGGAGCAAATTAAAGTTAAGAGTCCAGGCCAAGGGCACATCAACATGTGACTGCAATATAGGAATATAGGTATTCAGACCTCAAACCTTGTGATTCAGAGATGACCAGCTCTCCCACTGAGCTACAGTTACTCCATAAAAGGATATAAAATCGAAACATTTTTTCTCAGTCTGAGGAGAAGATATTTAATGTTCAAACTGCTACATTTCTTTGTGGTGCCTTGAACATGTTCCAGAAACCTGGGACAGGAAACTGAGGACACTAATTGTTGAAGCTTTGTAGGTGGAATTCTTTCCTGTTCTACTAACTAGTGCCCTTTTATCATGTGATATTGCACAGGGATGGAAAGTAGCTCATTACATTCATTCGCAGAGGGCTTTCACACTGGCATGGTTCTGGTTCTAGAACTGGTTCCGTGCCGAATAGTCGGAACCTTGGTGCTTCCTAGCCAACCAGCCCCTATTCATATCACTTTAAGGGGAACAAAAGTGGGAGGGTGTTATTCCGTGTTAGTTTGGTTCCAGCTGTGAACCAACTTTTCAGGTTCAGAACCAATTTTTTTTTTGGTCTAAACACGCCGGCCAGTTCAAAATTTGTTTCGGGAACTACAACTGGCACAGAGCTGTACCAGTGTGAAAGCCCTCACAGTAGCATAATTCAGAAGCTTTTTTAACATGCACACTTTTTGCTTTTTATTATTGTGCAAGGTAAAAATTACAAAGGCAGAGGTTAACATGTGACCAGGTGGGGAGAGGAGAGCTACTAACAAAAGCAAATGTAACCGTAAAGACAACACAAAAGACAAACATAAAACTAAAGTAACTAACTGCGCAAACAAACAAACAAACAAAGGAGCTGGAAGTAAAGTAAAGCAATGGAAAATGGTAAATCCAAATTAGATTGACAAAACATCAATGTACCCTTTCTTTGATAAGCTAAATGGTTATCTTTATCTCTTCGCTTATTTTGGTCCAGTTTTCCCTTTTTAATGAGCTGAGGCACTGGTTTCTCCAACAACTAAGGGGGTGAGATTGATGTTAGTTCATGGTGGTTGGTTTGAAGAATGGAGCTTTGCAAAGGGAGCCCTATGACGACCAAACTGGCTTACCTGGTATCTGAAAAGTTATCCCTATTCTTCCAGTTGAGAAGTATGGTTTTCTTAGTGATTGCCGGAGTAATCCAAGTTTTAACTTGAAAGTAAGGAAAAGTTATGAATTACAATACGAAATACTGAAACTTTGCCTGCAATTGTGATAGTAATGGTTCCGAAACAAGAGTTCCACAATGATTTTATGTAACAGTTGATCAAAATCGTTGTGTTGAAAAATACACTATATTGCCAAAAGGATTCACTCGTCTGGCTTCACTCACACATAAAATTGAATGACATTACATTCTTAATCCACAGGGTTTAATATGATGTTGGCTCACCCTTTGCAGCAAGAACAGCTTCAACTCTTCTGCGAAGGCTTTCCACAAGGTTTAAGAGTGTTTATGGGAATTTTGACCATTTTTCCAGAAGCACATTTGTGAGGTCTGACAATGATGTTGGACAAGGAGGCCTGGCTTGTGTTCTATCCGGTTGAAGTCAGGACTCTGTACAGGCCAGTCAAGTTCTCCCACACCAAATTCACTCATCCAGGTCTTTATGGACCTTGTGTGGTCTACGGGTGCACAGTCATGTTGGAACAGGAAGGGGCCATCCTCAAACTGTTCCCATAAAGTTGGCAGCAGTGGCGGCTCATGCAGTTTTCTCCGGGGGGGGGCTATTAACTCCAAAATATACATACAGTATATGTAAATATACCAAAAACAGAGTTTCTGCAGGTTTTAACTAGTTTAAGGCTTTTAAAGACTTTTTTAAGGACATTTTGAAATTAAATTTAAGATCTACACAAAGTCAGAAAAAGTAGGCTATGGAAAATCGCAGTCACAGAATTGCTTTCAAACTAATCAAATTTATTGCCACAGAACAGCCCGTAAACAATCAAAAACAAAAATGTTTTATACAGTGGAGTCAGTGAGTGTGTGTCAGGCTTATTATACGTTTTTAAATTTAATTGTTCTTTATTTTAATTTAGTTTTTCAGTTTTTTATTGTTTTAATTTAGTTTTAGTTAATTTAACAAGTAATCAAATAAAAAAGGGGGCAACAAAGGAAGTGGTAAATTTACATACATAATTAAGACCTGACAAAAATATGCTTTAAGTCCTAGTTTACAAAATATGGACAGATTTAAGACTTTTAAAGCCTAAAATTGATATTAAATTTATTACCTTGCAAAATCTGCATGGCCCGAGATAGTGCCACAAACCAAAAAAATGAATGCACCAACTTAATACTATATGGAGATTGCTATGGGTCAGCTTTCCAAGATATATAACTCAATAATAATATGTAAAAGCAATATATTGTATGAATGTATGTGTTCATTTAATAGCAGCAATGAAAACAAATTAACATAGCACCCTTATAAAAGCAGACTTTTATATTATATAGGGTCTATTCTAAGGTGTGTTTCTCACTTTCTCACAATATAGCACGATTAAAAGCATTGGTCCTGCTCTACGAAAGGTTTGCATGTGTAAAGTAATCCCTCTCTGTTTTGTGCTCTTAATACATCGTGGAGGAGGTTATTTAACCTATTTAAAAAAAGCCAGAAGTGTAAAACTGGGTGTCGCCCACTGTCTTTGGACTGCTGTGTGATTATGATGTTCGGCTGATCAGGTCCGAGCTCTTTCACCTGCAGCTTCTCCTGATATGTTCTCTTCAGCCAGCTACGTCAGACACATTATAGCTATGCGTAGTTTTATGACCAATCTGGTTATGAATGTGCTTAAGTTATGCAAATTAGGAACACTTGGGCGCTGGTCCCTAGCGCCCCTTAAGAATTTTTTTTATTTGGCTAGGATAAGCTAACTTTTTAATGCAAAACTGTGATCTGAGCATGCGTGAATCAACAGACGTCTGCCTCGAAGCTGGGCGGACAGATCGCTAATGGACTAAAATACACATGTAATGGAATGATGAATGTAACAGCAGGATTTTCTTATTTTGATAATAATTCGCAGGTAGACAGCAGACATCTCTTTTGGCTCACGCAGCTCAGGCGGGGCTCTGCCCGCAGCACCCTCATATACCGGCCGCCACTGGTTGGCGGCATGAAATTGTCCAAAATGTCTTGGTATGCTGGAACATCAAGAGTTCCTTTCATTGGAGCTAAGGGGCCAAGCCCAACTCCCGAAAAACAATCCCACACCATGATCCCCCCCTCCACCAAACTTTGTACTTGGCACAATGCCAAGTACAGACAAGTACCGTTCTCCTGGCAACCACCAAACCCAGACTTGTCCATCAGATTGCCAGACAGAGAGGCATGATTGGTCCCTCCAGGGAACGCATCTCCACTGCTTTAGAGTGCAGTGGCTTTGTGCCTCAGCATCTGCTGACCCCGCTCTGTGATTTTTCGTTGCCTACCACCTCGTGGCTGAGTTGCTTTCATTTCCAATTGCCTTCACTTTGTTATAACACCACTGACAGTTGACTGTGGAGTATTAAGTAGCGAGAAAATTTTGTGACTTAATGCACAGGTGGCCTATGATGGTACCACGCTGAGCTCCTGAGAGCAACCCGTTCTTTTACAAATGTTAGTAGAAGCAGTCTGCATGCTGAGTTGCTTGATTTTATACACCTGTGACCATGGAAGAGATTGGATCACCTGAATGTCATGATTTGGATGTGTGAGTAAATACTTTTGGCAATATAGTGTATATTTATAATGAAGTTTTAGCAATTTAACAACAAAACAGCAAAAAAGTGTTTTCTGATGTTCACAGAAATCGTCTGTTCTGATTTATGTTTGCCTATTTGAACTGTTCTTTCTTCTTGTTTATTTTTGATGTGGCAGCTGAACAGGTCTGAAACCTTTATTTCATGAAAACGAGCAAAAGAGCATCAATACTCTGCAAAATGCATCAAATTAATTCAACTATTTCGTGAATTTTGGGGTAAAATCTATGGACTTAACTATTTGTTTTTATTGTCAAGCCAGACATTGTAATCTAACTTCACTGGGTTTTATTTGGGTAATTTAAGATATTGTTGTTTAGTTTTATGAATGATTTGCTGAAATTTAATGTATTGATTTTTATTCAAAATGAAAACTAGAGCAAAGAGACAGAATTCATCATTACTTGAAAGCGTGTAGCTCAGTGATATGATTCTCGATGTGGCTACAACATGGCTTGGTCTTTGGTGTAAACCTGACATTAATGGCTCTAAATTTAAGTATTTGACAGCGTACTCCCTATTAATTGCTTTTGTCTTTGCTGTCTGCCGCTAAATGACTGGCATTCTACTGATTCTCTGACTTTGACATCATGTTCTAATTAGTGCTAAAGTTAAAATTAAAGCATCATCACCAGTTCTACCATTCCAAAAACTGTCAGATTTCTCTAAAGTGTTTCAGTTCAGTTTCAGTGTTAACAGTTTTTGTTCTGTGCTTTCAGTCATTTCGGCCAAAGCAATCCTAACAAAGTCAGAGTGCTTCGTCAAACCTCACCGTGCTCTTCAAACTACTGCGAGACTTGGAACAATTTCGGCACCATGTCCTCATCTGAGCGAGACACCTTCCTAAATGAATCCTTCCCTGCTGGCTTCCAGTGGGCGACCTCCTATGAGTCCTTTAAGGTTGAAGGAGCCTGGGAGGAAGGTGGAAAAGGAGAGACCATTTGGGACCGTTGGGGCCATGAAAATAAGAATTATGAAAATCAGACAGCTGATATATCAAGCGACTCTTATCTCAAGGTGGACTATGATGTCTACCTCCTCCGTGCTCTTCAGGTTAACACCTTCCAGTTCTCTATCTCCTGGGCCAGAATTTTCCCCTCAGGCTACAAGGACAGCCCATCAGAGGAGGGGATTAGCCACTATAACAAGCTTATTGATGCTCTTATCGAGTCTGGCATCGAACCTGTTGCTACTCTCTACCACTGGGATCTCCCTCAAGTACTCCAGGACAAAGGTGGATGGACAGATGAGTCCATTATTGATGCCTTTAGGGACTATGCAGACTTCTGTTTCTCCAGGTTTGGGTACAAGGTCAAGACCTGGAACACATTCAGTAACCCTTGGGTGGTGAGCCATGCTGGGTATGGTGTTGGTGCACACCCCCCTGGAGTTCAAGACTATGTGGTTGCCTCATATCAGGTAAGAGCAGTGGTCTCACCATCATCTTTCAAACAGGAAACACATCAATTCAGCTCTATCTGCACTGCCCTCCACTGGCTCCCTGTCTCTTTCAGGACTGATTTTAATATTTTGAAACCATTTTCTTCTTTAAAGCATGCTTAGGTCTTGCCCTGGACTATACCTCTTGAATTATTGACCCCTTATAAGCCAGTCAGCCTCAGATCCTCAGACTGGAGCCTCCAGAATGTTTCAAAGTTGAAACGTATCTCTTGAGTTGATTAGGCCTGTGCCATCATGGCCCCTCAGCTTTGGAATAAGCTGCCTGAGACAATAAGATGTGCAGAACCAGTGATATCTATCAACCTGAAACTCACTTTTTCTGACTTACTTTTAAGCAATTTCATCCTACTAGCACTAATATTAGTATCATATTACATAGATATATTGTTAGCATTACTTTTTGAAATTAACCTGACCATCCACCCTTCTCCACAGGTCACACATAATATCATCAAGTCCCATGCAGAAGTCTGGCATCTCTACAATGATAAATACAGGTCTGGACAAGGAGGGAAAGTCGGCATTGCACTGAACTCTGACTGGGCTGAACCTCAGGACTCTTCTGACTCCACACATGTAGCAGCAGCAGATCGCTACCTGCAGTTCATGCTTGGCTGGTTTGCACACCCCATATTTGTGAATGGAGATTACCCTGAAACACTCAAGGCACAGATCGAGCAGAAAAGCACTGAGTGTTCCAGTTCTGTGTCTGCAGTCCTTCCAGTTTTCACAGCTGAAGAGAGCCAGAGAATAAATGGAACAGCTGACTTTTTCGGGTTGAACCATTATACCTCTCGACTGGTCAGCCAGAGTGCTGGCGGCTGCACCCCTGGTCCTAATGGAGTGGGTGACTATAGCGCAGAAGTGGACCCTTCATGGACCGCAACAGCTTCTCCCTATGTCTATGCTGCACCTTGGGGTCTGAGAAGGCTTCTGAACTTCATTTCCACAGAGTACCTCAGTGTCAGCAGACTGCCCATATACATCACTGGGAATGGTATGCCATCTGAGTACACTGGAGAACAAATCAACGACGTCAATCGAATAGAGTACCTGGAGAATTACCTAAACGAGGCCTTAAAAGGTATGTACTGTGAATTATGAGGTGGCTCTGATGTGCAAAACACGACACATAAGAAGGCAAAGAAAAAAAATGAAAACATCACAAAAAATGAAGAGCAAAACAACAGATCAAGAAACACCAAGAGACAGACGGCAGAACAGCACATTAGAAAACACACACAAAAAAAAATCAGATATCACAATGAATAAGAAAATAACATCAGCAAGGACAACACAACAACAAATGAGCCAACAACAAGAAAAATGGGAACGAATAGGAAAATATCAGATTAATAAAACACCAACAAATAAGTTAACGCAACACTATTAAAAAGACACAGCAACAAAAATTAAAATACAATTTTCAAATTTAAGAACAAAATATTGAAAGATAAAAAAAAAATAATTAGACAATGTTTAATTAATTTTTGGTTGTTAAAAATTATAAAACCAAAATGAAACACAACAGAAACATACAAAGACTGAGTAGAGGAACACAATAAGGAAAAATAAACAACAAATTAGAGAGAAAACAGGACAACAACTTGAAAAACACAGCAACAAATAAAAACAAAGTAATTTAAAACAAACGAAAAAAATGCATAGATTTATTTGTGCTTTTTAATTTGTGGTTGTGTTTCCTAAAAAAATGTGTTTCTGTTGAATTTATTGGTTTGCTTTATTTTCCATTTTTTCTGTTTTTCCAAATGTTTCAGTGTTTTTTTTTCCAATATGTTGTGTGTTTCTCTTTTGTAGATTTTTTTTTTATTTATTTATTTTATTGTTTTTGTGTTTTTGAAGGATTGTTTTCCAATTATTTTTTTTTTCATGGTGGATTTTTTTTTCAATTTGTTGCTTTGTTGTTGGGCTTTCTTTTATTATGTACATTTAAATTAATCTTTTTTTTCTTCTTTTTTTTTTCTTTTTGTTATTTGAAAGTTTTCTTTGATTTTGTGTTTTCTGAATTTTTATTTTTTGTGTTTTTTTTTTTTTTTGGTGTGTTTTCTGTTTTGTTGTTGTGTTCCCATATGTTTTTTCCACGTTTTGCACTTGAGGGCCCACATACTTATGCATGCTTGAACATGCTAATGCATGAAAGATTGTCTTAAAGATTGTCACACGGTGACTTTTTAAATTGGGTTTGATAACTGTTTTTTCTGTTCTGACCCCACAGCTGTACTTTTGGATGGTGTTGATGTGCAGCGCTATACATTCCAGTCCCTCATTGATGGCTTTGAAGGCCCACAAGGCTACAGTCAACGTTTTGGATTGCACTATGTCAACTTTGACCTTGGGGACAGACCCAGAACTCCAAGACAGTCTGCCTACCGTTACTCCAGCATCATTGAAAGAAATGGCTTTGCTCCCGCACAGCGTTTAATTCATGCACCAGAACCAAAAATCATGAAGCCTAAAAATTTCCCACTACCGCCCTCTGCTGTCCCATCTGAAGCCAAGAGTGTGTGGGAAAATTTTACTCGTCAAACTTATTTTGAAAAGAAAGTTTATCACTACGGCACTTTTGATACTGGCTTCAGCTGGGGAGTGTCATCTTCAGCTTACCAGATTGAAGGTGGCTGGAATGCTGACGGGAAAGGGCCAAGCATCTGGGATACATATGCCCACACTGGAGCTCTTCCTGAAGCAGTAAACGGAGATGTGGCCTGTGACAGCTACAACAGACTTGAAGAAGACCTCTACATGCTTCGCGGTCTGGGGGTCAATTCATACAAATTTTCCCTGTCTTGGTCCAGAATCTTTCCTGACGGTCAACGTACGTCCCTGAACCAGATTGGTGTTGACTACTACAACAGACTCATAGATGGCCTCTTAGCTAGTGGCATCACTCCAATGGTGACCCTCTATCACTGGGACCTTCCTCAAGCTTTGCAAGACCAGGGTGGCTGGGAGAGTGAGACCATGGTTAGCATTTTCAATGACTATTGTGATTTTTGCTTTGCTACCTTTGGAGACAGAGTGAAATTTTGGATGACCTTCAATCAGCCTCAAACAATTGCATGGTCAGGGTATGGACTTGGAAACATGGCTCCAGGTATTAGGAATCCAGGAACTGCTCCCTACATAGTCGCTCATAACCTTTTAAAAGCTCACGCCACAGCTTACCACACTTATGATGACAAGTATCGTGCAACCCAAAGTGGTCTAGTCTCTATCGCTCTCAATGCTGACTGGTTTGATCCTTCAGATGTTAACACTCCTCGAGAAGTGTTGGCTGCGGACCGTGCGATGCAGTTCCAGTTGGGTTGGTTTGCGCATCCCATTTTCAAGAACGGCGACTATCCTGAAGCAATGAAGTGGCATGTTGCCAACAAAAGCGAAATGCAAGGTCTCTCAGAGTCAAGATTACCAACCTTTACGGAAGCAGAAAAGACCTTCATTGCGGGAACAGCTGACATGTTCTGTGTTAATCACTTCACCTCAAAGTTTGCAAGCCATACGACAGCCGCACTTAACCCTGCGTCTTATAACGATGACCGTGATGTGGCAGAATCAGAAGACTTTGAAGCACCCACTACTGTGATTGGTTGGCAACGAGCTGTAGCTTGGGGCTTGAGGAGACTTCTAAACTGGATCAAGGAGGAGTATGGAGACCCAGAGGTTTATATCACAGAGAATGGAGTGGCTACAAACGACGACTGGGGCTTGATGTGGGATGATATTGACAGAGAATTTTACTACAACACATATGTTGATGAGGCTTTGAAGGGTGAGTTTTCATATTTTTCCCTCCATACACTGGAGGACTAAACACAAACTGTAGTCTGATGCTTCTACATAACAATTTGTCTGCAACTTTCACAGTTCGTCATCATACACATTTTTTTTTGCAAAGATGGGATCATCCAGGATCTCTAAGAGATTATAACTAGATTCATGAGTTCAAGAACCTTTTTACCTTTCATGTGTCTTCTTGCTATCTTGGCAACATAATGGCCAGCAGTCAAATAATAATTAAGGTGCAACACAGATGAGCAGCACAAAACATGAATAAGAAACACATCGGCAAAACTAAGTAGTGGGAATGGTTTCCTTGTGTAGCAGTCTTTAACTTTACATCAAGTGTTTTCCTGGCAACAATAAGCAAACCATGCCTGTCACTGACTCTATCTTCAGGTTTATGACAACAAAGAGGGAAAAAAGACAGAGCAGCATGAACTGTATGGACTGAAAAGTATCTTAACAAATAATATGCAACAAATAACTGATGTTTTGTCCACAGCCCATAATCTTGATGGTGTGAGGGTGAAGGGATACGTCGCAACTGCCCTCATGGATTCTTTGGAGTGGAACCATGGATACCTCATTGACTTTGGGTTGCACCGGGTTGACTTCACTGACCCAAACCGGCCGAGGACGCCAAAGCGCTCTGCTCATGTTTACCACAATATTATAAGGGGCAATGGCTTTCCCATAACAGAGGATGAAAGAGTGCTTTATGGAGAGTTTCCTGCACATTTCAACTGGAGCACATCCAGTTCTGCTTACCAGGTAACAGAGACATGGAACAGTTAACAGTTTATTAGTTGTATGGTGTACTTATGTTTTAATACCCTGGTGGCATGTAAGTTACTATATCTTTATATTTTTTTATTTATCGTAGATATTTTGGGGATAATCAGAAACCAAGTCTTCTGTAGTAAATGTTTCCTTTCATTTCAGATTGAAGGGGGCTGGAGAGCTGATGGAAAAGGACTGAGTATCTGGGATGAGTTTTCTCATATACCTGAAAAAATAACCAACAATGATGATGGTGATGTTGCCTGTGATAGTTACAACAAGATTGACGAGGATGTGGCAGTGCTGAAGAACCTGAAGGTGACCCATTATCGCTTCTCAATATCCTGGTCCAGAGTACTCCCTGATGGCACCACTAACTACATCAATGAGGCAGGACTGAACTACTACCAGAGATTAATAGATGCCTTGTATGCTGTAAATATCGAACCTCAGGTAAATTAATGCTGCTTAAGACCACATATAGTACTTTCATTGTAATGATTTTGTTTTTAATTATAACTTCAGGCCCTTTTGAACCAAAGTTTCAGGAACTTTTTCTCTGGGAACTAAATAGGAACAATAGTTCCTCTGGTCTATTGTGTTGTCCTTGTTGACTGCAGGAACTCTTCTCAAAAACCAATTACTTTTTTAGGGATGTCTGCGTTAAGGTCTGTAGGCTGTGATAAAGGCTTTTTATAATAAATCCATCTAATTGCCACAAACTGTTCTCTCTGAGAAGTATCTGCTTAAGAGGTAGCACTTCTTAGTAACCCACAAACTATAATAGTAAGGCCTACAGTGTTGATTGAGATTGTGATTGAGTCATTGCTAGCAGTTTTATTCACCCTTTGGATTAACAACAACTCTAGTGATGTGTTATGAACTGAACTAACATTCAACTTACCAACACAACAAAAGGTTCATTTTCGAAATTGATATTTATTTATTTTTGTTTGCTTCATTTGATGCAATTGTTCAACAAGTTCCTAGTTCCTGTGAAAATTACCTGCTGTCAAAAAGGGCCTTTTAAAGCTTCTAGTGTAATTTCAAGGGAACCAGACACCTAAATGGATGTGACACCAAAGGAAAAACATAACTGACTGTAATTGTGTCCTTTCTATTTTTCAGGTGACTCTGTACCACTGGGACCTTCCCCTGGCTCTACAGAGAGTAGGGGGCTGGGAGAATGAGACAGTTGTAGATAGATTCAGAGATTATGCTGACGTAATGTTCAGAACTTTGGGACCTAGAGTAAAGTTCTGGATCACTCTAAATGAAGCCTATGTTGTAGCCAACATTGGCTATGGATATGGTGTCTTCGCTCCAGGTGATGAAACACATTTATTCTTATCATGCATTTAACTTTTCTTTGACAAAGCCCCAGTGTTTGGAACTACTTTATGATGCCACCTATGGGATACATATTTCTATTTATTTGATTATGTTCTCCTTTTATTGGCCAACACTGTTCAATGTATTTTCAAACTTTTATTTTTATATATTTTCTATTAATTTTTTTCCTGTCTCTTACTTTGGAATATTCTCTGGAAAGAAAAACTGTGGGCACACAAAATAGTTGAGCTGAAGGTTTGAGGTTTTTCTGTCACTAGTGGAAATTGTGAGGAGAAACAGAGCAGATCTAAGCACAAAGAAGGGGTAAAAACAAAGTGTTTTCAGAAACAATTTTAAAAAATCATAGCATAAAGTGAATATAACCTTTTTCAAACATTGCTAAAATGCTATATTGAATGACGATAGTACATCTTCACAGAAAGAATTGAACATTCACATAACATGGAACTTATGTGTGTTCTTTTACTTTAGTGATAAGTCAGTGTTAGAAATATTCCTGAAAACAAAGTAAAATCTAAAAGGAGTGAAATAGTCGCTTTACTTTGGGTCATTTTGTCAGTGTTCAAGTCATTTTCAATAGTTGTGGGAGAGTCGCTGTGAGGAAAGTAATTTGTATTTTTAAGCACTTTGTTGAGTTTTAACACCAATTTTACTTTGTCTTTATTTCTCTTTAGGTGTCATAAACAGGCAGTATAATGCAGCTCACAATCTGATCAAGGCCCACGCTGAGGCCTGGCACCTCTACAATGATAAGTACCGAGCTACGCAGGGTGGCATCATCTCAATATCCCTTAACTCTGAATGGGCAGAGCCAAGGAACCCATATAAACAAGAGGACGTGACTGCAGTCAAACGCTTCATGCAGGTTATTAAACAGACATTGACACCTAAGAGACAGTGTTGACAATTACCGCCAGGTGGCAAAGCGTTGCTCATATTTTTGCTCGGTGTCAGGTGAATTTTCTGAACCTACCAGCCACAGTGGGACATTAATTAAAAGAACCTGAGAGTCAGTTGTGACAGACACAAGTGAAATTCAGTTCCTGTTTTTAGCATGTTACAGTCTGAATTTAAGCTGCTCATCCACCAAACCCCGGGGCTCTGCCTCCTACTTGTATTATAGCAGGTGTCAGTATGTACTACAGGCTAATAGCGGTAATGGCTGAAGGTCTGTTTAACTGAAGAGATAGCCAAAACCCAACTCTCTGTCCCTGCTAAAGGGTGGTGTGCTTTAAACGATTTTATTTACTTTCTTGCAATTGAAAATGGATGGACTTTATTTTTTAGAGAAAGTTGAGTAAGAAAATAAAAGCCTGATCATTACTACTATTCATACCTTGTAATATTCTTCTAATATCCTCTAATATTCTTTTATTAGTTCTTCATGGGTTGGTTTGCCCATCCTATCTTCAAAGGGGATTATCCTGAAATGATGAAAACAATTGTTCGTGAAAGAAGTCTTGCTGCAGGTCTCCCAGAATCCAGGTAAATGAAAATATTCAGCATTTATAAGCACTGAAAAATAAACTATATCACCAAAAGAATTGGCTCCTCTGCCTTCACACACATATGAAATTGATTGATATCCCATTCTTAATCTAGAAGATTTAAAATGATGTTGGCCCACCCTTTGCAGCTAGAACAGCTTCAACTCTTCTGTGAAGGCTTACCACAAGGTTTAGGAGTGTGTTTATGGGAATTTTTGACCATTCTTCCCAAAGCACATTTATGAGGTCTGACACTGATGTTGGACAATGAGGCATGGCTTGCACGCTCCGCTCCAATTCATCCCAAAGGTGTTCTATCCGGTTGAGGTCAGGACTCTGTGCAGGCCAGTCAAGTTCTCCCACACCAAATTCACTCATCCATGTCTTTATGGGCCTTGCTTTGTGCACTGGTGCACAGTCATGCTGGAACAGAAAGGGGCCATCCCCAAACTTTCTCACAAAGATGAAAGCATGAAATTGTCAAAAATTGAATATTAAATTGATATTAGTAGTGAGGAAATTTCATGACTGGACTTATTACACAAGTGTCCTCCTATTACGATACCACGCTGGAATTCACTGAGCCCCTGAGAGCAACCACTCTTTACAAATGTTAGTAGAAGCAGTCTGCATGCCTAGGTGCTTGATTTTATGCACGTGGCCATGGAAGTGATTGGAACAACTGAACATGATGATTTGGACTGGCGAGTGAATACTTTTGGCAGTATAGTGTATTTTGGGACATTAATTATTGGAAAACTACACATAGGCCTTAATTTTCTTATGTAGGTATTTTAACAGCTTAAATAAATCCACAAATGAATATTTTAGTCTGTTTAAAAAATGTCTGTGGTGGATTTTGAGTCTCTGCTTTCTCAAACAGACTTCCTGAGTTCACCCCTGAAGAAGTCCAGAGGATCAATGGGACTTATGATTACTTTGGCTTTAACTTCTACTGTGCTGTTCTGACTTTCCCCATTGATTTAGGAGGGGAGCAGAATTATGAGGGTGACAGGTAGGTCTGAAGTTAATACTAAAACAACACCAAGATAAAGTGTGTACCTTCTTTGCAGCATATAGTACATGAGCAGTGGACTTTAAACATAACTAGATAGTAAACCAACAAATCAAAGCATTACTTTGTTTCTGTCTGTTTAAACTTAACTCTTTTTTCCAGGGGTGCTGGATTAGGCTACGACCGCACCTGGCTTGACTCGGGCTCTTACTGGCTTAAGGTCACACCATTTAGTTTTCGGAGAATCCTCAACTTCATCAAGAATGAATATGGAAACCCGCCCATCTATGTGACGGAGAATGGCATCTCAGAGGTTGGGGAAGTTGACCTGAATGACAAGCACAGATCACATTTTTATTCAAGATACATCAACCAGGCTCTGAAAGGTACGGCACAGATTTTGTGACTTGAATGAGGATGGGAAGTTTGGTAATTGCCATATTTTGTTTTCTCTTCACAAATGTCTTTATTAGGGGTTAAAATCAGCACTTTGAGGTAGTTATGTGGTGAAAGGATTTAAGCTTCAATAAAAACAGAATTTGACTGTTATTTTTGTTATATCTTGCTGTCCAATAGAATTCAAGTAGTATTTTTTAACAACACCATATCAGAGGCGCAAGAAACTAAAAAACATTGTATTTAGTTAATAGTACCTGCACAGGTAAAGTATTTTAAAAGAAAAAAAATGCAAGCCCTTTAGATGAATGCGTTAATTAGGGGACTTTCTTACCGCAGAGTGTTTGTGGTTAAATAATTAAAGTTAGACTAAATAGAACTGTGATTGAAGTGGCAGAAAAATGGCATTGATAATGTATTTTAAAATGACAGCATGCTGGAGAGCAGTGGTTCTTAACTAGTGAGGGACGACCCTCAAGAGGGGGTGTGACAGTACATGATAGGGGGCGCAGAGGCATAGATTAGATTACCGGTAGATTAGATAGAACTTTATTAATCCCTTTGGGAAATTCCCACAGGGAAATTAGGATTCCAATAGCAGTTTCAAAAAGTAGATGAAAAGATAAATAAAGATAAATAAAAGTAGATAAAAGATAAATGAATAAGATATATAAAACAGGAGCAAACTGGGTAACCTGACCCACCTGATTGACCGTTCAATATATGTTACTAGTCCATCTGGGAAACAGCCCTTAGGAAATATTTGGGAATGGACAGAACCTTTCAAGGGCATGTCTGGCAGGTGACTTGATGATCATTCCATCAATCACATTCATTATGGGCTAATTTGACAACACTTCGTGAAACAAACTCTGCAAAACATGTTGGAAGTGAGATGAAAATATTCTTTGTATTGAGAAGTTTTTAGTGTTGATCTTTTTTTTTTCATTTAATAAAGAAATGTGGTCCAGATTTGATAAAATGACTACTGAAGCTGTTAGCATCTATGCTAGTCCCTGTGTGGGCAGTCACTTCCTGCTGTTGTCTCGTTGTAGCTCCCGCCTCTTCCGAATTTAAAGGACTTAAACTGAGCGCAATTCTAATGGTCAGTTTAAGCTTCAGCAGGTTGTCTTGACCATGTCTACCTGCTTGAATGCACTGAGTTGATGCCATGTCATTGGCTGCTTAGCCACTTGTGTTAAGGTGTACTAGATTGTCTTGTATGTATATCATTAACGTATACATTTTGTCCTCTAGTATGTGATGTCATGACTATTTAATGAGCAGAGCACTGTTCTCTTAAGCGAGGCCCTGCGTTGTGTTTATGTTCTTCTGTTGTGTTTACTTGGTTTTTGCTGTGTGAGAGGTTAATGTGAATACTCACAGTATGGGTACACATCTTGGGATGGACTCCAGGATAAATGGCTGTTGCTTTGGTGACAGCTAATTGAGATCCAAATAAATGAGAAATGAAATAAAACAAGTACTTAATTCAGATGTGTATGACAGAGGATTTTCATATTTTTACAATGGAAAGTCTACATATTGTGCCTTGACATGTGACCATTATTTTCACCTTCAGCCCAAGTTTTGGATGGAGTTGACCTGAAAGGATACACAGCATGGTCATTCATGGACAACTACGAGTGGGCCTCTGGTTACTCAGAGCGATTTGGGCTCTTCTACGTGAACCGCTCGGACCCAAATCTTCCTCGCACCCCTAAAAACTCAGCTGCTTACTACACCTCTGTTATCAACTGCAATGGTTTTCCAGACCCATCACTTGGACCTCATGAGTGTTTGAACACTGACCCTTCAGGTAAAGCCATCTTTAGTCCACTAGTCCAAAAACAATTTTTTCACTTTTGGACTTACGAGGGGAGATGATAAAACATTATCATCCAGACCAGCGATGTCAAACATACATTCTTTAGGCCAAATACAGCCCACCAAAAGGTCTATCAGGACCTTTTTTTCTGATCATTGATAAAAATACTGATTTGATATTTCTATATTCATATTTTCACTCAGTTTTATTAAATATGTATTATAAGGTTGAAAAATAGACTTATATTTTTTCAGTAACATATTTTTAAACCAATACTGTTTTTTTCACCCAGGGGTGCAAAGTTATGAGAGAGTAGCAAGATGTTTTCTGCCAGACACCTTCAGGGTTGTCAGTATAATCTCTGTAGGTCATACTGATGTAGGGTGGTCTGGCCCACAGAAGCTCTCACTTAAGATGGCCCCCCGACCCAAAATCAGGTTGACACCCTGATTTTGGGTAGAACAATGGAAAGAGAGAATTATTAAAATAATTAATTGAATAATAATTCTACTGTCTCCTTCTCACAGCTACAACAGCTGCAGCAGCTACAACAGCAACCCCAGCTACAACAACAACCCCGGCTACAACAACAACAACAACCCCAGCTATAACAACTACAACTACAAACCCAGGAACCCAGAATACCCCTAGACCAGGGACCACTGTAGCCACAATTGCACCCACTGTGCCTCCTAGCAGAGTGGACTTTTTGGGTCTGGAGCTTTTGCCTGGTGATGCTGAAGTTGCACTCAATGTCCTCTTTGCCTTCGTCATTGTGGGTGCAGTTGCTTTCATCGGAGTTGTATACATGCTCGTGAAAACAAAGAAGAAGATAAAGAAAAGTGGAAAAGAGACTATGAAGATGGAGAGGATGTAAGGATAATTTTAGAGGGGAGTGAATTCGTGATAAAATAATGGGGTTAGGCAGCTTTTTGTGGCTACAAGATGAAAACTTCAGGATCAGGACAGATTACACTTGATGTATTTTGTTTGGAATCTTACGACAGTGATGAATGAATGTACTGAGGTTTAGGGAGACAGGGCTTTATTTAGATTTAAATTATCAAACAACTTCTAAACTAAGATATTTAACTGTTTATTGAGTCACCAGAGGATCATGCCATCATTTTTGTGAAAGAGAAATGATACAACTGTAAATAAAATCAAATGTTTTGTCTTTAAAATAAAGAATATATCTAATGATTGTGGACTCCAGTGTGATGAGTATATTAAATTTATGAGAATGTGATATGTATTGCTGCAGTGTGACATTAAAGTATGGAAGCAAATGTGGACCATAATACAAATTAAAAAGGATTAACAGAAATTCTGTTTCACTTTCAGAATAAAGCTGCATTTTTGACTCATAATTAGAATAATAACAAATAATCCAAACAGCAATTAAAATGAAAAAGAGAAGGACTTTTAAAATTTAATTTTCAAAAGATGCCCTAGCAAATAGTTACCAAAATTCAATGTGAAATGTCAAATTGGAAAATTAAAATGCATTAGCAGGAAGGCTTTTTCATTTCAAGGTTATGGTTGCATTATTTGACTTATAAATTAAATGAATACTAAATCATCCAAACTGCATTTTCATTTTCCTCTCTAGGTTGCACATTTTATGACACAACTAAAAAGATGCTACAACAGCTGCAGCAGCTACAACAGCTGCAGCATCTACAACATCTACAGCTGCTACAACTACAAACCCAGGAACCCAGAGTACACCCAGACCAGGGACCACACTATCCACAATTACACCCAATGTGGCCAGCAGAGTGGACTTTTTGGGTCTGGCGCTTTTGCCTGGTGATGCTGAAGTTGCACTCAATGTCCTCTTCGCCTTCGTCATTGTGGGTGCAGTTGCTATCATCGGAGTTGTATACATGCTCGTGAAAACAAAGAAGAAGGTAAAGAAAAGTGGAAAAGAGACTTTGAAGATGGAGAGGATGTAAGGATAATTTTAGAGGGGAGTGAAATCTTGATAAAATAACAGGGCAAAGGCAGCTTTTTGTGGCTACAAGATGAAAACTTCAGGATCAGGACAGATTACATTTGATGTATTTTGTTTGGAATCTTACGACAGTAATGAATGAATGTACTGAGGTTTAGGGAGACAGAGTTTTATTTAGATTTAGATTTAAATTATCAAACAACTACTAAACTAAGATATTTAACTGTTTATTGAGTCACCAGAAGGTTATGGCATCATTTTTGTGAAAGAGAGATGATACAACTGTAAATAAAATCAATTATTTTGTCTTTAAATAAAACAAAAGGATGTTATATTATGGTCTCCGGTGTGATAAATATATAATTCATGAGAATGTGATCAGAGTTACCAAGTTTTTGTGTCTAGCTGGAGTGAGATTATTATGACAGAATAAATCAAATGTTCATGCACCTTGTTGTGCACTTTTTTTGATCATTCTATTGTTTGTCAATATAAATATTGACTTATCAGTAAATTTAACTTAAGAGCAGATTGAATATCATAATCATAGACTAAGTACTGCAACCTGTATTTTAAAACAATGGTAAGTTTCTAAATGTGTTTTTTTACAGTCACGAAAAAAATAAATCTTCACCTGAATTCATGACGATCTGTGATGTAGATGTAGATGGACTAAATTAATGAAGGGGTTTAGGGGTCCTCCTCAGAAACTTTCTAAACTAAGCAGATGTACTTCCCTGCAGTTCTGTGCAGTTTTATACATTTTGAGACTTTTATCAGATTATAGATTATGACTTATTTTGGAGATGATGATGAAGAAAATGATGTAGTCCATTATGAATTATCAGATTAATAGTGATAATAATGATGCACAGTATTTGATTTTTGCTGATATCCTTTGTGATATGTATTATTATAATGTGTGACGAGACGGCAAGATGAACATCAAATCACCGTCACAGAGACACACAACAGTTTCATGAACCCTTTAAAAGTCATCAGCCTGTATACACATACTTAGGTCTGTCAGGGCCGTCTAATGGCTTTTTTTTTCTTTGATGATGGTCCAGTACAAATTAATTTTCAAACTAGTCAGGCAAATACATTGGTGCTTAAAAAAAATCAACAAGAAAAGACATCATATTGCAGAGATGAAACCATTAATTAAAATAAATATCAAATTTTAAAAAATCTTCATACACCTAAAGAATAGTAATTAAATTAGATTTAAAGGGTTGATTCAATAATTGTTACGCTAAATTAGTCAGATCATTTTTGGAAAACTAAAGGTCTTTGGCAAGTTTAGATTCCATACATTTTAGGTACTTAATATAAACGTGAAATTCATTTAAAAAGCATGAGAGGACAGGTGTGGTTTTTAGATATTTGGCTTTGTAAATGAACGATTTGGGTAAGTAATACTTTTGGTATGGCTTTTGTAAGAGATTTAAAATTTTGAAATTGCAATTAAAGTAATTTTTACCAAAAAAAAGTTGTCATAAAGATAATAAATCTCCATTTGCATACAAGAGATCCATTATGCACTAAATATTCTTATCCATCCAGTCGTTATAAAACTTTGATTTTCCCTTATGGAGAATATGCCTATTATTCCAAGATGGAGTACTGTGAGGTGTATTGTGTTTGTAAAGCAATTTCCAAAAAAGTAGGACCTGCTTGTGATATTTTGCCAACTTAATAGATAGTTTGCTTATATTGCAATCACATTTAAGGACAACCTGTATACCACCCATCTTATCAAATACACTCTGAGGGAAGATGTGCCATATACTGCCTGGGGATTTAACATATTGCTTTAGCCAGTTTACTTTTAAAGTTATATTCATAAATTTAACATCAATTGCTTTAATCCCCCTTTAGAGAGGTCTTAAATTGTGTCTGTGTGTGATATGAGTTTGATTCCTCCATATGAAATTAAGATTTATTTGGTTTATGGACTTTACGAAATCTGAAAAGAGTGCTAAAGAGGATGCAGGCTTTCTGCACACACACTCACACACATTGTATTCACAGAGTTTAATAACAGTAATATTATTTATTATTTGAAACATTAACATCATCACTTGATCCTGTGATTATTTAAGGCTTCTAATTGCTAACATTTGGGCCATTAGATGTTTACACTTAAATTTTTCAGGATTTTATCCAGTATGTATGAAATTGTTAAAATAACTACCTATTAAAATTATTATAGATAAAGAAATATACAAACTATTATAAATGAAATAAATAATTCAATATAGTAAACTAGAAAAGCACTCGGAGAGCACAGACCTCCACCAAGGTGATCTTGATCAGTCCCAAAACTTAATCAGTTCTTTCATATCCCATTTCCAACAATTCCTGAAAATTTCATCCAAATCCGTTCAGAACTTTTCAAGTTATTTTGAACACAAACAAACAAACAGACAAACGGACAGATAAACCCTGGCAAAAACATAACCTCCTTGGCGTAGGTAATTATACAGTAACGAGTTACGGTAAATATGTAACTGCAAAATAAGTATAAATATATATTCTGGTATGGACACTCTGTTCCTATTTGGAATAACAGATGTATCTTATCCAGTAGAAAATCTTTATTTTACAATGACTGGCTGGAGGGAGGCAATTGGTCAATTCTGCATCTAATAGGCTCAAGAGGGAACTTTCTTGACTATGATGATTTTGTTAGTAAATTTAATATGAAATGTACTAAACAACAATACTCAGTGGTAATCAAAGCAATCCCACAAAGCATTGCGATCATGGTAAAAGGAATGTTGCGTTATGACAACAGAATACCCGTGATCCGATCACTTTTTATAGACGATATGAATTTTATATATAAAAGATGTACTAACAAAATTATACAAGGGGCCCTCACGTCTAATCTTGTCCCTTTACCATTAAAAAGGAAAAATCTGTTAAAAGATTATCCTAAAGAAATTTTACTCAGAATAAGAACCAGATGCCTCAGTCTACCGATGTCACCAAAAGCTAAAGAAACACATTTTAAAACCTTAAATGATTACTGTAATTGTAATGAATTTCTGAGACAAAGATTTAACATCGATAAAAACAATTGTGATTTTTGTGACTCTGACATTGAGACCTTTGAACACTTGTTTTTTAACTGCATTTATACCAGAATGTTTTGGGAAGCCTTTCAAGACTGGATATCTGATATTCTGCAGATGTTCTGTAGCTGTTCTGTTCAGTCTAAAAAAAAAAAATGTTACTCTCAATGGAAATGTTTTGATTGTTTGTAACCATATTTATATGTATATATATATATATATATATATATATATATATATATATATATATATATATATATATATATATATATATATATATATATATACATATATATATATGTATCATTATTAAACATCAGTGATTATAATAACCAGATCCTGAAATGCAGATGTTACAGGAGGGTTTTCTGAATAAAGATCACAAATGCTTACATTTAACTGATTTTGATTAATCATTTTGATATTCAGTGAATAGTGAACATATGTACATACATATACCTGTACAGGTGGGGCATTGATGAACGTATATATAGATACATATATCTATACAACTACAGTCAGTGAGTGTGTGTAGCTTAGCTCCGTCTGGTAACTGGCAGTCTGGGTCAATTATCACACTCACAGAAGAGGGTAGAGGAGTTGCTTTGGAGCAGGAACCGGGGCTTTATTTTGCTTCTTCTTAGTCTTTTAAGCTGCACAGGAACTTTTCTATCTTGTTGTTACTCTTCACCCAACTTGCAGGAGCACACTCACACACAGCCTTCCCCAACAGTAGTCAAAACAACAACCATACACACATACACACACACGCATACACACACAAGGCCGCCCTCTCAAAGGCTCCAGCCGGTAACACATTGAATTATCTAATCCTTACA